>JAWQEG010000069.1:9382500-9773710 GCA_033782935.1 Petrolisthes cinctipes
TATATTTTGAAAATATTCTAGCACTGAGTAGGCATGTACAGATCGCTTCTAGGACCCAAAAATATCAAATTTTCGGGTGTTTTGAGCCTGAATTTGAGATATAAACGGGTACAGAAGATGCATTCACATATCGACTTTGGACACGTAAAACATCGATTTTTAGCATGTTTTGAGCCTTTATTTTGAAAACATTCTAGCACTGAGTAGGCATGTACAGATAGCTTCTGGGACCCAAAAATATCGAATTTTCGGGTGTTTTGAGGTTGAATTTGGGATATAAACGGGTGCAGAAGATGCATACACATATTGACTTTAGTCACCTAAAATATTGAATTTCAGCATGTTTTGGGCCTGTATTTTGAAAATACTCTAACAAGGAGTAGACAAGTACAGATCGCTTCTGGGACCTCAAAATATCGAATTTTCGGGTGTTTGGAGCCTGAATTTGAGATATAAACGGGTACAGAAGATGAATCCAGATATCGACTTTTGTGCACCTAAAAGATCGATTTTCAGTATGTTTTGGGCCTGTATATTGGAAATACTCTAATATGGAGTAGGCATGTACAGATCGCTTCTGGGACCCCAAAATATCGAATTTTCGGGTGTTTTGGGCGTGAATTTGAGATATCGACTTTGGGCACCTAAAATATCGAATTTTAGCATGTTTTGGGCCTATATTTTGTAAATATTCTAGCACTGAGAAGGCATGTACAGATTGCTTCTAGGACCCAAAAATTCCGAATTTTCGGGTGTTTTGAGTTTGAATTTGAGATATAAACGGGTACAGAAGATGCATGCACATATCGACTTTTGGGTACCTAAAATATCGATTTTCAGTATGTTTTTGGCCTGTATCTGAGTAGGCATGTACAGATCGCTTCTGGGCCCTTAAAATATCGAATTTTCGGGTGTTTGGAGCCTGAATTTGAGATATAAACGGGTACAGAGGATACATGCACATATCGACTTTTGGGTACCTAAAAGATCAATTTTCAGTATGTTTTGGGCCTGTATTATGAAAATACTCTAACACGGAGTAGGCATGTACATATCGCTTCTGGGACCCCAAAATATAGAATTTTCGGGTGTTTTGTGCCTGAATTTGAGATATCGACTTTGGGCACCTAAAATATCGATTTTTAGCATGTTTTGGGCCTATATTTTGAAAATATTCTAGCACTGAGTAGGCATGTACAGATTGCTTCTAGGACCCCAAAATATCGAATTTTCGGGTGTTATGATCCTGAATTTGAGATATAAAAGGGTACAGAAGATGCATGCACATATTGACTTTGGACACTTAAAATATCGATTTTTAGCATGTTTTGAGCCTTTATTTTGAAAACATTCTAGCACTGAGTAGGCATGTACAGATCGCTTCTGGGACCCAAAAATATCGAATTTTAAGGTGTTTTGAGCCTGAATTTGGGATATAAACGGGTGCAGAAGATGAATACACATATTGACTTTAGTCACCTAAAATATCGAATTTCAGCATGTTTTGGGCCTGTATTTTGAAAATACCCTAACAAGGAGTAGACAAGTACATATCGCTTCTGTGACCCCAATATATCGATTTTTCGAGTGTTTGGAGCCTGAATTTGAGATATAAACGGGAACAGAAGAGGCATCCAGATAACGACTTTTGGGCACCTAAAAGATCGATTTTCAGTATGTTTTGGGCCTGTATATTGAAAATACTCTAATACGGAGTAGGCATGTACAGATCGCTTCTGGGACCCCAAAATATCAAATTTTCGGGTGTTTTGGGCCTGAATTTGAGATATCGACTTTGGGCACCTAAAATATCGATTTCTAGCATGTTTTGGGCCTATATTTTGAAAATATTCTAGCACTGAGAAAGCATGTACAGATCACTTTTGGGACCCCAAAATATCGAATTTTGGGGGGTTTTGAGCCTAAATTTGAGATATAAAAGGGTACAGAAGATGCATGCACATATCGACTTTGGACACTTAAAATATCGATTTTTAGTATGTTTTGAGCCTTTATTTTGAAAACATTCTAGCACTGAGTAGGCATGTACAGATCGCTTCTGGGACCCAAAAATATCGAATTTTCGGGTGTTTTGAGGTTGAATTTGGGATATAAACGGGTGCAGAAGATGCATACACATATTGACTTTAGTCACCTAAAATATTGAATTTCAGCATGTTTTGAGCCTGTATTTTGAAAATACTCTAACAAGGAGTAGACAAGTACAGATCGCTTCTGGGACCTCAAAATATCGAATTTTCGGGAGTTTGGAGCCTGAATTTGAGATATAAACGGGTACTAAAGATGCATGCACATATCGACTTTTGGGCACCTAAAATATCGATTTTGAGCATGCTTTGGGTCTGTATCTTGAAAACATTTTAAGTAGGAGTAGGCATGTACAGATCGCTTCTAGGATCCAAAAATACCGAATTTTCGGATGTTTTGAGTTTCAATTTGAGAAATGAACGGGTACAGAAGATGCATGCACATATCGACTTTGGACGCTTAAAATATCGATTTTTAGCATGTTTTGAGCCTATATTTTGAAAACATTCTAGCAGTGAGTAGGCATGTACAGATCGCTTCTAGGACCCAAAAATATCGAGTTTTCGGGTGTTTTGAGGTTGAATTTGGGATATAAACATGTGCAGAAGATGCATACACATATTGACTTTGGACACCTAAAATATCGATTTTCAGCATATTTTTGGCCTGTATCTGAATAGGCATGTACAGATCGCTTTTGGGAACCCAAAATATCGAATTTTCGGGTGTTTGGAGCCTGAATTTGAGATAAAAACGGGTACAGAGGATGCATGCACATACCGACTTTTGGGTACCTAAAAGATCGATTTTCAGTATGTTTTGGGCCTGTATTTTGAAAATACTCTAACACGGAGTAGGCATGTACAGATCGATTCTGGGACCCCAAAATATCGAATTTTCGGGTGTTTTGGGCCTGAATTTGAGATATCGACTTTGGCCACCTAAAATATCGATATTTAGCATGTTTTGGGCCTATACTTTGAAAATATTCTAGCACTGAGTAGGCATGTACAGATCGCTTCTAGGACCCAAAAATATCAAATTTTCGGGTATTTTGAGCCTGAATTTGAGATATAAACGGGTACAGAAGATGCATTCACATATCGACTTTGGACACGTAAAATATCGATTTTTAGCATGTTTTGAGCCTTTATTTTGAAAACATTCTAGCACTGAGTAGGCATGTACAGATCGCTTCTGGGACCCAAAAATATCGAATTTTCGGGTGTTTTGAGGTTGAATTTGGGATATAAACGGGTGCAGAAGATGCATACACATATTGACTTTAGTCACCTAAAATATTGAATTTCAGCATGTTTTGGGCCTGTATTTTGAAAATACTCTAACAAGGAGTAGACAAGTAAAGATCGCTTATGGGACCTCAAAATATCGAATTTTCGGGTGTTTGGAGCCTGAATTTGAGATATAAACGGGTACAGAAGATGAATCCAGATATCGACTTTTTTGCACCTAAAAGATCGATTTTCAGTATGTTTTGGGCCTGTATATTGGAAATACTCTAATATGGAGTCGGCATGTACAGATCGCTTCTGGGACCCCAAAATATCGAATTTTCGGGTGTTTTGGGCGTGAATTTGAGATATCGACTTTGGGCACCTAAAATATCGAATTTTAGCATGTTTTGGGCCTATATTTTGAAAATATTCTAGCACTGAGAAGGCATTTACAGATCGCTTCTAGGACCCAAAAATACCGAATTTTCCGGTGTTTTGAGTTTGAATTTGAGATATAAACGGGTACAGAAGATGCATGCTCATATCAACTTTGGACACTTAATATATCGATTTTTAGCATGTTTTGAGCCTATTTCTTGAAAACATTCTAGCACTGAGTAGGCATGTACAGATCGCTTCTAGGACCCAAAAATACAGAATTTTCGGTTGTTTTGAATTTGAATTTGAGATATAAACGGGTACAGAAGATGCATGCCCATATCGACTTTGGACACTTAAAATATCGATTTTTAGCATATTTTGATCCTATATTTTGAAAATATTCTAGAACTGAGTAGACATGTACAGATTTCTTCTGGGACCCCAAAATATCGAATTTTCGGGTGTTTTAAGCCTGAATTTGAGATATAAACTGGTACAGAAGATGCATCCAGATATCGACTTTAGGGCACCTTAAAGATCGATTTTCAGTATGTTTTGGGCCTGTATATTAAAAATACTCTAATACGGAGTAGGCATGTACAGATCGCTTCTAGGACCCCAAAATATCGAATTTTCGGGTGTTTTGGGCGTGAATTTGAGATATCGACTTTGGGCACCTATAATATCGAATTTTAGCATGTTTTGGGCCTATATTTTGAAAATATTCTAGCACTGAGAAGGCATGTACAGAATGCTTCTAGGACCAAAAAATATCGAATTTTCGGGGTTTTTTTGCCTGAATTTGAGATATAAACGGGTTCTGAAGATGCATGCACATATCGACTTTTGGGCACCTAAAATATCGATTTTAGTATGTTTTGGGCATGTATCTTGAAAACATTCTAAGTAGGAGTAGGCATGTATAGATCGCTTCTAGGACCCAAAAATACCGAATTTTCGGTTGTTTTGAGTTTGAATTTGAGATATAAACGGGTACAGAAGATGCATGCCCATATCGACTTTGGACACTTAAAATATCGATTTTTAGCATATTTTTTAGCCTATATTTTGAAAACATTCTAGCACTGAGTAGGCATGTACAGATCGCTTCTAGGACCCAAAAATATCGAGTTTTTGGGTGTTTTGAGGTTGAATTTGGGATATAAACATGTGCAGAAGATGCATACACATATAGACTTTAAGCACCTAAAATATCGATTTCCAGTATGTTTTTGGCCTGTATCTGAGTAGGCATGTACAGATCGCTTCTGGGCCCCTAAAATATCGAATATTCGGGTGTTTTGAGCCTGAATTTGAGATATAAAAGGGTACAGAAGATGCATGCACATATTGACTTTGGGCACCTAAAATATCGATTTTTAGCATGCTTTGGGCCTGTATTTTGAAAACACTCTAACACAGAGTAGGCATGTACAGATCGCTACTGGGACCCAAAAATATCAAATTTTCGGGTGTTTTGAGACTGAATTTGAGATATAAACGGGTACAGAAGATGCATGCACATATCGACTTTGGACACTTAAAATATCGATTTTTACAATGTTTTGAGCCTATAATTTGAAAACATTTTAGCACTGAGTAGGCATGTACAGATCGCTTCTGGGACCCAAAAATATCGAATTTTCGGGTGTTTTGAGGTTGTATTTGGGATATAAACGGGTGCAGAAGATGCATACACATATTGACTTTAGTCACCTAAAATATCGAATTTCAGCATGTTTTGGGCCTGCATTTTGAAAATACTCTAACAAGGAGTAGACAAGTACAGATCGCTTCTGGGACCCCAAAATATCGATTTTTCGAGTGTTTGGAGCCTGAATTTGAGATATAAACGGGTACAGAAGAGGCATCTAGATAACGACTTTTGGGCACCTAAAAGATCGATTTTCAGTGTGTTTTGGGCCTGTATATTGAAAATACTCTAATACGGAGTAGGCATGTACAGATCGCTTCTGGGACCCCAAAATATCAAATTTTCGGGTGTTTTGGGCCTGAATTTGAGATATCGACTTTGGGCACCTAAAATATCGATTTTTAGCATGTTTTGGGCCTATATTTTGAAAATATTCTAGCACTGAGAAGGCATGTACAGATCGATTTTGGGACCCCAAAATATCGAATTTTCGGGTGTTTTGAGCCTGAATTTGAGATACAAACGGGTATTAAAGATGCATGCACATATCGACTTTTGGGCACCTAAAATATCGATTTTGAGCATGCTTTGGGTCTGTATCTTGAAAACATTTTAAGTAGGAGTAGGCATGTACAGATCGCTTCTAGGATCCAAAAATACCGAATTTTCGGATGTTTTGAGTTTCAATTTGAGATATGAACGGGTACAGAAGATGCATGCACATATCGACTTTGGACGCTTAAAATATCGATTTTTAGCATGTTTTGAGCCTATATTTTGAAAACATTCTAGCAGTGAGTAGGCATGTACAGATCGCTTCTAGGACCCAAAAATATCGAGTTTTCGGGTGTTTTGAGGATGAATTTGGGATATAAACATGTGCAGAAGATGCATACACATATTGACTTTGGACACCTAAAATATCGATTTTCAGCATATTTTTGGCCTGTATCTGAATAGGCATGTACAGATCGCTTTTGGGAACCCAAAATATCGAATTTTCGGGTGTTTGGAGCCTGAATTTGAGATAAAAACGGGTACAGAGGATGCATGCACATACCGACTTTTGGGTACCTAAAAGATCGATTTTCAGTATGTTTTGGGCCTGTATTTTGAAAATACTCTAACACGGAGTAGGCATATACAGATCGATTCTGGGACCCCAAAATATCGAATTTTCGGGTGTTTTTGGCCTGAATTTGAGATATCGACTTTGGCCACCTAAAATATCGATTTTTAGCATGTTTTGGGCCTATATTTTGAAAATATTCTAGCACTGAGTAGGCATGTACAGATCGCTTCTAGGACCCAAAAATATCAAATTTTCGGGTGTTTTGAGCCTGAATTTGAGATATAAACGGGTACAGAAGATGCATTCACATATCGACTTTGGACACGTAAAACATCGATTTTTAGCATGTTTTGAGCCTTTATTTTGAAAACATTCTAGCACTGAGTAGGCATGTACAGATAGCTTCTGGGACCCAAAAATATCGAATTTTCGGGTGTTTTGAGGTTGAATTTGGAATATAAACGGGTGCAGAAGATGCATACACATATTGACTTTAGTCACCTAAAATATTGAATTTCAGCATGTTTTGGGCCTGTAATTTGAAAATACTCTAACAAGGAGTAGACAAGTACAGATCGCTTCTGGGACCTCAAAATATCGAATTTTCGGGTGTTTGGATCCTGAATTTGAGATATAAACGGGTACAGAAGATGAATCCAGATATCGACTTTTGGGCACCTAAAAGATCGATTTTCAGTATGTTTTAGGCCTGTATATTGGAAATACTCTAATATGGAGTAGGCATGTACAGATCGCTTCTGGGACCCCAAAATATCGAATTTTCGGGTGTTTTGGGCGTGAATTTGAGATATCGACTTTGGGCACCTAAAATATCGAATTTTAGCATGTTTTGGGCCTATATTTTGAAAATATTCTAGCACTGAGAAGGCATGTACAGATCGCTTCTAGGACCCAAAAATACCGAATTTTCGGGTGTTTTGAGTTTGAATTTGAGATATAAACGGGTACAGAAGATGCATGAACATATCGACTTTTGGGTACCAAAAATAACGATTTTCAGTATGTTTTTGGCCTGTATCTGAGTAGGCATGTACAGATCGCTTCTGGGCCCTTAAAATATCGAATTTTCGGGTGTTTGGAGCCTGAATTTGAGATATAAACGGGTACAGAGGATACATGCACATATCGACTTTTGGGTACCTAAAAGATCAATTTTCAGTATGTTTTGGGCCTGTATTATGAAAATACTCTAACACGGAGTAGGCATGTACATATCGCTTCTGGGACCCCAAAATATCGAATTTTCGGGTGTTTTGGGCTTGAATTTGAGATATCGACTTTGGGCACCTAAAATATCGATTTTTAGCATGGTTTGGGCCTATATTTTGAAAATATTCTAGCACTGAGTAGGCATGTACAGATTGCTTCTAGGACCCCAAAATATCGAATTTTCGGGTGTTATGATCCTGAATTTGAGATATAAAAGGGTACAGAAGATGCATGCACATATTGACTTTGGACACTTAAAATATCGATTTTTAGCATGTTTTGAGCCTTTATTTTGAAAACATTCTAGCACTGAGAAGGCATGTACAGATCGCTTCTAGGACCCAAAAACACCGAATTTTCCGGTGTTTTGAGTTTGAATTTGAGATATAAACGGGTACAGAAGATGCATGCACATATCAACTTTGGACACTTAATATATCGATTTTTAGCATGTTTTGAGCCTATTTCTTGAAAACATTCTAGCACTGAGTAGGCATGTACAGATCGCTTCTAGGACCCAAAAATACAGAATTTTCGGTTTTTTTTGAATTTGAATTTGAGATATAAACGGGTACAGAAGATACATGCCCATATCGACTTTGGACACTTAAAATATCGATTTTTAGCATATTTTGATCCTATATTTTGAAAATATTCTAGAACTGAGTAGACATGTACAGATTTCTTCTGGGACCCCAAAATATCGAATTTTCGGGTGTTTTGAGCCTGAATTTGAGATATAAACGGGTACAGAAGATGCATCCAGATATCGACTTTAGGGCACCTTAAAGATCGATTTTCAGTATGTTTTGGGCCTGTATATTAAAAATACTCTAATACGGAGTAAGCATGTACAGATCGCTTCTAGGACCCCAAAATATCGAATTTTCGGGTGTTTTGGGCGTGAATTTGAGATATCGACTTTGGGCACCTAAAATATCGAATTTTAGCATGTTTTGGGCCTATATTTTGAAAATATTCTAGCACTGAGAAGGCATGTACAGAATGCTTCTAGGACCAAAAAATATCGAATTTTCGGTTTTTTTTTGCCTGAATTTGAGATATAAACGGGTTCTGAAGATGCATGCACATATCGACTTTTGGGCACCTAAAATATCGATTTTAGTATGTTTTGGGCCTGTATCTTGAAAACATTCTAAGTAGGAGTAGGCATGTATAGATCGCTTCTAGGACCCGAAAATACCGAATTTTCGGTTGTTTTGAGTTTGAATTTGAGATATAAACGGGTACAGAAGATGCATGCCCATATCGACTTTGGACACTTAAAATATCGATTTTTAGCATATTTTTTAGCATATATTTTGAAAACATTCTAGCACTGAGTAGGCATGTACAGATCGCTTCTAGGACCCAAAAATATCGAGTTTTTGGGTGTTTTGAGGTTGAATTTGGGATATAAACATGTGCAGAAGATGCATACACATATAGACTTTAAGCACCTAAAATATCGATTTCCAGTATGTTTTTGGCCTGTATCTGAGTAGGCATGTACAGATCGCTTCTGGGCCCCTAAAATATCGAATATTCGGGTGTTTTGAGCCTGAATTTGAGATATAAAAGGGTACAGAAAATGCATGCACATATTGACTTTGGGCACCTAAAATATCGATTTTTAGCATGCTTTGGGCCTGTATTTTGAAAACACTCTAACACAGAGTAGGCATGTACAGATCGCTACTGGGACCCAAAAATATCGAATTTTCGGGTGTTTTGAGACTGAATTTGAGATATAAACGGGTACAGAAGATGCATGCACATATCGACTTTGGACACTTAAAATATCGATTTTTACAATGTTTTGAGCCTATATTTTGAAAACATTTTAGCACTGAGTAGGCATGTACAGATCGCTTCTGGGACCCAAAAATATCGAATTTTCGGGTGTTTTGAGGTTGTATTTGGGATATAAACGGGTGCAGAAGATGCATACACATATTGACTTTAGTCACCTAAAATATCGAATTTCAGCATGTTTTAGGCCTGCATATTGAAAATACTCTAACAAGGAGTAGACAAGTACAGATCGCTTCTGGGACCCCAAAATATAGATTTTTCGAGTGTTTGGAGCCTGAATTTGAGATATAAACGGGTACAGAAGAGGCATCCAGATAACGACTTTTGGGCACCTAAAAGATCGATTTTCAGTGTGTTTTGGGCCTGTATATTGAAAATACTCTAATACGGAGTAGGCATGTACAGATCGCTTCTGGGACCCCAAAATATCAAATTTTCGGGTGTTTTGGGCCTGAATTTGAGATATCGACTTTGGGCACCTAAAATATCGATTTTTAGCATGTTTTGGGCCTATATTTTGAAAATATTCTAGCACTGAGAAGGCATGTACAGATCGATTTTGGGACCCCAAAATATCGAATTTTCGGGTGTTTTGAGCCTGAATTTGAGATACAAACGGGTACTAAAGATGCATGCACATATCGACTTTTGCGCACCTAAAATATCGATTTTGAGCATGCTTTGGGTCTGTATCTTGAAAACATTTTAAGTAGGAGTAGGCATGTACAGATCGCTTCTAGGATCCAAAAATACCGAATTTTCGGATGTTTTGAGTTTCAATTTGAGATATGAACGGGTACAGAAGATGCATGCACATATCGACTTTGGACGCTTAAAATATCGATTTTTAGCATGTTTTGAGCCTATATTTTGAAAACATTCTAGCAGTGAGTAGGCATGTACAGATCGCTTCTAGGACCCAAAAATATCGAGTTTTCGGGTGTTTTGAGGATGAATTTGGGATATAAACATGTGCAGAAGATGCATACACATATTGACTTTGGACACCTAAAATATCGATTTTCATCATATTTTTGGCCTGTATCTGAATAGGCATGTACAGATCGCTTTTGGGAACCCAAAATATCGAATTTTCGGGTGTTTGGAGCCTGAATTTGAGATATAAACGGGTACAGAAGATGAATCCAGATATCGACTTTTGGGCACCTAAAAGATCGATTTTCAGTATGTTTTGGGCCTGTATATTGGAAATACTCTAATATGGAGTAGGCATGTACAGATCGCTTCTGGGACCCCAAAATATCGAATTTTCGGGTGTTTTGGGCCTGAATTTGAGATATAAACAGGTACTGAAGATGCATGCACATATCGAATTTTGGGCACCTAAAATATCGATTTTGAGCATGTTTTGGGTCTGTTTCTTGAAAACATTCTAACTAGGAGCAGGCATTTACAGATCGCTTCTAGTACCCAAAAATACCGATATTTCGGGTGTTTTGAGCCTGAATTTGAGATATAAACGGGTACAGAAGATGCATGCACATTTCGACTTTGGACACTTAAAATATCTATTTTTAGCATGTTTTAAGCCTATATTTTGAAAAACTTCTAGCACTGAGTAGGCATGTACAGATCGTTTCTGGGACACAAAAATATCGAATTTTCGGGTGTTTTGAGGTTGAATTTGAGATATAAACCAGTCTAGAAGATGCATACACATATTGACTTTGGGCACCTAAAATATCGATTTTCAGCATGTTTTGGGCCTGTATCTGAGTAGGCATGTATAGATCGCTTCTGGGACCTCAAAATATCGAATTTTCGGGTGTTTGGAGCCTAAATTTGAGATATAAACGGGTACAGAAGATGCATGCACATATCGACGTTTGTTCA
This sequence comes from Petrolisthes cinctipes, assembly GCA_033782935.1. Lineage (NCBI taxonomy): Eukaryota > Metazoa > Arthropoda > Malacostraca > Decapoda > Porcellanidae > Petrolisthes > Petrolisthes cinctipes. Next base: position 9,393,791 of record JAWQEG010000069.1, read on the forward strand.
CCTAAAAGATCGATTTTCAGTATGTTTTGGGCCTGTAATTGGAAAATACTCTAACAAGGAGTAGGCATGTACAGTTCGCTTCTGGGACCCCAACATATCGAATTTTCGGGTGTTTTGGGAATGAATTTGAGATATCGACTTTGGGGACCTAAAATATCGATTTTAAGCATGTTTTGGGCCTATATTTTGAAAATATTCTAGCACTGAGTAGGCATATACAGATCGCTTCTGGGACCCCAAAATATCGAATTTTCGGGTGTTTTGAGCCTGAATTTGAGATATAAACGGTTACAGACGATGCATGCACATATCGACTTTGGGCACCTATAATATCGATTTTCAGCATGTTTTGGGCCTGTATCTGAGTAGGCATGTACAGATCGCTTCTGGGACCCCAAAATATCGAATTTTTGTGTGTTTTGAGTCTGAATTTGAGATATAAACGGGTGCAGAAGAAGTATGCACATATCGACTTTTGGGCACCTAAAATACCGATTTTCTGTATGTTATGGGCCTGTATTTTGAAAATACTCTAACACGGAGTAGGCATCTACAGATCGCTTCTGGGACCCCAAAATATCGAATTTTCGGGTGTTTTGGGCCTGAATTTGAGATATCGACTTTGGGCACCTATAATATCGATTTTTAGCATGTTTTGGGCCTATATTTTGAAAATATTCTAGCACTGAGTACAGATCGCTTCTGGGACCCAAAAATATCTAATTTTCGGGTGTTTTGAGCCTGAATTTGAGATATAAACGGGTACAGAAAATGCATGCACGTATTGACTTTGGGCACCTAAAATATCGATTTTCAGCATGTTTTGGGCCTGTATTTTAAAAATACTCTAACACGGAGTAGGCAGGTACAGATCGCTTCTGGGGCCCAAAAATATCGAATTTTCGGGTGTTTTGAGCCTGAATTTGGGATATTAACATGTACTGAAGATACATGCACATATCGACTTTTGCACCTAAAATATCGATTTTGAGCATGTTTTGGGTCTGTTTCTTGAAAATATTCCAACTAGGAGTAGGCAGGTACAGATCGCTTCTAGGACCCATAAATACCGATATTTCGGGTGTTTTGAGCCTGAAATTTGAGATATAAACAGGTACTGAAGATGCATGCACATATCGACTTTTGGGCACCTAAAATATCGATTTTGAGCATGTTTTGGGTCTGTATCTTGAAAACATTCTAACTAGGAGTAGGCATGTACAGATCGCTTCTAGGACCCAAAAATACCGAATTTTCGGGTGTTTTGAGGTTGAATTTGAGATATAATCGAGTGCAGAAGATGCATACACATATTGACTTTGGGCACCTAAAATATCGATTTTCAGCATGTTCTGGGTCTGTATTTTGAAAATACTCTAACACTGAGTAGGCATGTACAGATCGCTTCTATGACCCCAAAATATCAATTTTTCGAGTGTTTGGAGCCTGAATTTGATATATAGACGGGTACAGATGATGCATGCAGATATCGACTTTTAGGCTCCTAAAATATCGATTTTCTGTATGTTTTGGGCCTGTATTTTGAAAATACTCTAACACGGAGAAGGCATGTACAGTTCGCTTCTGGGACCCCAAAATATCGAATTTTCGGGTGTTTTGATGTTGAATTTGGGATATAAACGGGTGCAGAAGATGCATACACATATTGACTTTGGGCACCTAAAATATCGATTTTCAGCATATTTTGGGCCTGTATCTGAGTAGACATGTACAGATCGCTTCTGGGACCCCAAAATATCGAATTTTCGGGTGTTTGAAGCCTGAATTTGACATATAAACGGCTAAAGAAGATGCATGCACATATCGACTTTTGGGCACCTAAAAGATCGATTTTCAGTATGTTTTGGGCCTGTATTTTGAAAATACACTAACACGGAGTAGGCATGTACAGATCGCTTCTGGGACCCCAAAATATCAAATTTTCGGGTGTTTATGGCCTGAATTCTAGATATCCACTTTGGGCACCTAAAATATCGATTTTTAGCAGGTTTTGGGCCTTTATTTTGATAATATTCTAGCACTAAGTAGGCATGTACAGATCGCTTCTGGGACCCCAAAATATCGAATTTTCGGGTGTTTTGAGCCTGAATTTGAGATATAAACGGGTACAGAAGATGCATGCACATATCGACTTTTGGGCACCTAAAATATTGATTTTGAGCATGTTTTGGGTCTGTATTATGAAAACATTCTAACTAGTAGTAGGCATATACAGATCGCTTTTGGGACCCAAAAATTTCGAATTTTCGGGTGTTTTGAGCCTGAATTTGAGATATAAACAGGTACTGAAGATGCATGCACATATCGACTTTTTAGGCACCTAAAATATCGATTTTGAGCATGTTTTGGGTCTGTATCGTGAAAACATTCTAACTAGGAGTAGGCATGTAAAAATCGCTTCTAGGACCCAAAAATTCCGAATTTTCGGGTGTTTTGAGCCTGAATTTGTGATATAAACGGGTACAGAAGATGCATTTACATATCGACTTCGGACACTTAAAATATCGATTTTAGCATGTTTTGAGCCTATATTTTGAAAAAATTCTAGCACTGAGTAGGCATGTACAGATCGCTTCTGGGACCAAAAAATATCGAATTTTCTGGTTTTTTGAGGTTGAGTTTCAGATATAAACGAGTGCAGAAGATGCATACACATATTGACTTTGGGCACCTAAAATATCGATTTTCAGCATGTTTTGGGCCTGTATCTGAGTAGGCATGTACAGATCGCTTCTGGGACCCCAAAATATCGATTTTTCGGGTGTTTGGAGCCTGAATTTGAGATATAAACGGGTACAGAAGATCCATGCACATATCGACTTTTGGGCACCTAAAGGATCGATTTTCAGTATGTTTTGGGCCTGTATTTTGAAAATACTCTAACACTGAGTAGGCATGTACAGTTCGCTTCTGGGACCCCAAAATATCGAATTTTCGGGTGTTTTGGGCCTGAATTTGAGATATCGACTTTGGGCACCTAAAATATCGATTTTCAGCATGTTTTGGGCCTATATTTTGAAAATATTCTAACACTAAGTAGGCATGTACAGATCGCTTCAGGGAACCAAAAATATCGAATTTTCGGGGGTTTTGAGCCTGAATTTGAGATATAAACAGGTACTGAAGATGCATGCACATATCGACTTTTTAGGCACCTAAAATATCGATTTTGAGCATGTTTTGGGTCTGTATCGTGAAAACATTCTAACTAGGAGTAGGCATGTAAAAATCGCTTCTAGGACCCAAAAATTCCGAATTTTCGGGTGTTTTGAGCCTGAATTTGCGATATAAACGGGTACAGAAGATGCATTCACATATCGACTTCGGACACTTAAAATATCGATTTTAGCATGTTTTGAGCCTATATTTTGAAAAAATTCTAGCACTGAGTAGGCATGTACAGATCGCTTTTGGGACCAAAAAATATCGAATTTTCTGTTTTTTTGAGGTTAATTTTCAGATATAAACGAGTGCAGAAGATGCATACACATATTGACTTTGGGCACCTAAAATATCGATTTTCAGCATGTTTTGGGCCTGTATCTGAGTAGGCATGTACAGATCGCTTCTGGGACCCCAAAATATCGATTTTTCGGGTGTTTGGATCCTGAATTTGAGATATAAACGGGTACAGAAGATCCATGCACATATCGACTTTTGGGCACCTAAAGGATCGATTTTCAGTATGTTTTGGGCCTGTATTTTGAAAATACTCTAACACTGAGTAGGCATGTACAGATCGCTTTAGGGACCCCAAAATATCGAATTTTCGGGTGTTTTGAGCCTGAATTTGAGATATAAACGGGTACAGAAGATGCATGCACATATCGACTTTTGGCCACCTAAAATTTCGATTTTTAGCATGTTTTGGGCATATATTTTGAAAATATTCTAGCACTGAGTAAGCATGTACAGATCGCTTCTGGGATCTCAAAATATCGAATTTTCTTGTGTTTTGAGCCTGAATTTGAGATATAAACGGGTACAGAAAATGCATGCATATATTGACTTTGGGCACCTAAAATATCGATTTTCACCATGTTATGGGCCTGTATTTTTAAAATACTCTAACACTGAGTAGGCATGTACAGTTCGCTTCTGGGACCCCAAAATATCGAATTTTCGGGTGTTTTGGGCCTGAATTTGAGATATCGACTTTGGGCACCTAAAATATCGATTTTTAGCATGTTTTAGGCCTATTTTTGAAAATATTTTAACACTAAATAGGCATGTACAAATCACTTCTGGGACCCCAAAATATCGAACTTTCGGGTGTTTTGAGCCTGAATTTGAGATACAAACGGGTACAGAAGATGCATGCACATATCGAGTTTGGACACTTAAAATATCGATTTTTAGCATGTTTTGAGCATATATTTTGAAAACATTCTAGCACTGAGTAGGCATGTACAGATCGCTTCTGGTACCCAAAAATATCGAATTTTCGGGTGTTTTGAGGTTCAATTTGGGATATAAACGGGTGCAGAAGATTCATACACATATTGACTTTGGGCACCTAAAATATCGATTTTCAGCATGTTCTGGGCCTGTATTTTGAAAATACTCTAACACGGAGTAAGCATGTACAGATCGCTTCTGGGACCCCAAAATATCGAATTTTCTTGTGTTTTGAGCCTGAATTTGAGATATAAACGGGTACAGAAAATGCATGCATATATTGACTTTGGGCACCTAAAATATCGATTTTCACCATGTTTTGGGCCTGTATTTTTAAAATACTCTAACACGGAGTAGGCATGTACAGATCGCTTCTGGGACCCAAAAATTTCGAATTTTCGGGTGTTTTGAGCCTGAATTTGAGATATAAACAGGTACTGAAGATGCATGCACATATCGACTTTTTAGGCACCTAAAATATCGATTATGAGCATGTTTTGGGTCTGTATCGTGAAAACATTCTAACTAGGAGTAGGCATGTAAAAATCACTTCTAGGACCCAAAAATTCCGAATTTTCGGGTGTTTTGAGCCTGAATTTGTGATATAAACGGGTACAGAAGATGCATTCACATATCGACTTCGAACACTTAAAATGTCGATTTTAGCATGTTTTGAGCCTATATTTTGAAAAAATTCTAGCACAGAGTAGGCATATACAGATCGCTTCTGGGACCAAAAAATATCGAATTTTCTGGTTTTTTGAGGTTGAGTTTCAGATATAAACGAGTGCAGAAGATGCATACACATATTGACTTTGGGCACCTAAAATATCGATTTTCAGCATGATTTGGACCTGTATCTGAGTAGGCATGTACAGATCGCTTCTGGGACCCCAAAATATCGATTTTTCGGGTGTTTGGAGCCTGAATTTGAGATATAAACGGGTACAGAAGATCCATGCACATATCGACTTTTGGGCACCTAAAGGATCGATTTTCAGTATGTTTTGGGCCTGTATTTTGAAAATACTCTAACACTGAGTAGGCATGTACAGTTCGCTTCTGGGACCCCAAAATATCGAATTTTCGGGAGTTTTGGGCCTGAATTTGAGATATCGACTTTGGGCACCTAAAATATCGATTTTTAGCATGTTTTGGGCCTATATTTTGAAAATATTCTAACATTTAGTAGGCATGTACAGATCGCTTCAGGGACCCAAAAATATCGAATTTTCGGGTGTTTTGAGATTGAATTTGGGATATAAACGGGTGCAGAAGCTGCATACACATATTGACTTTAATCACTTAAAATATCGATTTTTAGCATGTTTTGAGACTAAATATTGAAAACATTCTAGCCCTGAGTAGGCATGTACAGATTGCTTCTGGGACCCAAAAAATATCGAGTTTTTGGGTGTTTTGAGGTTGAATTTGGGATATAAACGGGTGCAGAAGATTCATACACATATTGACTCTGGTCACCTAAAATATCGATTTTCAGCATGTTTTGGGCCTGTATTTTGAAAATACACTATCACGGAGTAGGCATGTACTGATCGCTTCTAGGACCAAAAAATACTGAATTTTCGGGTGTTTTGAGCCTGAATTTGGGATATAAACGGGTGCAGAAGATGCATACACATATTGACTTTGGTCACTTAGAATATCGATTTTTAGCATGTTTTGAGCCTATATTTTGAAAACATTCTAGCCCTGATTAGGCATGCATAGATCGCTTCTGGGACCCCAAAATATCGAATTTGCGGGTGTTTTGGGCCTGAATTTGAGATATCGACTTTGGGCATCTAAAATATCGATTTTTAGCATGTTTTAGGCCTATTTTTGAAAATATTTTAACACTAAATAGGCATGTACAAATCACTTCTGGGACCCCAAAATATCGAACTTTCGGTTGTTTTGAGCCTGAATTTGAGATACAAACGGGTACAGAAGATGCATGCACATATCGACTTTGGACACTTAAAATATCGATTTTTAGCATGTTTTGAGCATATATTTTGAAAACATTCTAGCACTGAGTAGGCATGTACAGATCGCTTCTGGGACCCCAAAATATCGACTTTTCGGGTGTTTTGAGGTTCAATTTGGGATATAAACGGGTGCAGAAGATGCATACACTTATTGACTTTGGGCACCTAAAATATCGATTTTCAGCATGTTCTGGGCCTGTATTTTGAAAATACTCTAACACTGAGTAGGCATGTACAGTTTGCTTCTGGGACCCCAAAATATCGAATTTTCGGGTGTTTTGGGCCTGAATTTGAGATATCGACTTTGGGCACCTAAAATATCGATTTTAGCATGTTTTGGCCCTATATTTTTAAAATATTCTAGCACTAAGTAGGCATGTACAGATCGCTTCTAGGACACAAAAATATCGAATTTTCGGGTGTTTTGAGATCGAATTTGGGATATAAACGGGTGCAGAAGATGCATACACATATTGACTTTGGTTACTTAAAATATCGATTTTTAGCATGTTTTGAGCATGTATCTGAGTATACATGTACAGATCGCTTCAGGGACCCCAAAATATCGAATTTTCGGGTGTTTGGAGCCTGAATTTGAGATATAAACGGCTAAAGAAGATGCATGCACATATCGACTTTTGGGCACCTAAAATATCGATTTTCTATATGTTTTGGGCCTGTATTTTGAAAATACTCTAACACGGAGTAGGCATGTACAGATCGCTTCTGGGACCCCAAAATATCGAATTTTCGGGTGTTTTGGGCCTGAATTTGAGATATCGACTTTGGGCACCTAAAATTTCGATTTTTAGCATGTTTTGGGCATATATTTTGAAAATATTCTAGCACTGAGTAAGCATGTACAGATCGCTTCTGGGACCCCAAAATATCGAATTTTCGGGTGTTTTGAGCCTGAATTTGAGATATAAACGGGTACAGAAAATGCATGCATATATTGACTTTGGGCACCTAAAATATCGATTTTCACCATGTTTTGGGCCTGTATTTTAAAAATACTCTAACACGGAGTAGGCATGTACAGATCGCTTCTGGGACCCAAAAATTTCGAATTTTCGGGTGTTTTGAGCCTGAATTTGAGATATAAACGGGTACAGAAGATGCATGCACATATCGACTTTTGGGCACCTAAAATATCGATTTTGAGCATGTTTTGGTTCTGTATTATGAAAACATTCTAACTAGGAGTAGGCATGTACAGATCGCTTTTAGGACCCAAAAATACCGAATTTTCGGGTGTTTTGAGCCTGAATTTGAGATATAAACGGGTACAGAAGATGCATGCACATATCCACTTTGGACACTTAAAATATCGATTTTTAGAATGTTTTGCGCCTATATTTTGAAAATATTCTAGCACTGAGTAGGCATGTACAGATCGCTTCTGGGACCCCAAAATATCGAATTTTCGGGTGTTTTGATGTTGAATTTGGGATATAAACGGATGCAGAAGATGCATACACATATTGACTTTGGGCACCTAAAATATCGATTTTCAGCATATTTTGGGCCTGTATCTGAGTAGACATGTACAGATCGCTTCTGGGACCCCAAAATATCGAATTTTCGGGTGTTTGGAGCCTGAATTTGAAATATAAACGGCTAAAGAAGATGCATTCACATATCGACTTTTGGGCACCTAAAATATCGATTTTCTATATGTTTTGGGCCTGTATTTTGAAAATACTCTAACACGGAGTAGGCATGTACAGATCGCTTCTGGGACCCCAAAGTATCGAATTTTCGGGTGTTTTGGGCCTGAATTTGAGATATCGACTTTGGGCACCTAAAATTTCAATTTTTAGCATTTTTTGGGCCTGTATTTTAAAAATACTCTAACACGGAGTAGGCATGTACAGATCGCTTCTAGGACCCAAAAATTCCGAATTTTCGGGTGTTTTGAGCCTGAATTTGTGATATAAACGGGTACAGAAGATGCATTCACATATCGACTTCGGACACTTAAATTATCGATTTTAGCATGTTTTGAGCCTATATTTTGAAAAAATTCTAGCACTGAGTAGGCATGTACAGATCGCTTCTGGGACCAAAAAATATCGAATTTTCTGGTTTTTTGAGGTTGAGTTTCAGATATAAACGAGTGCAGAAGATGCATACGCATATTGACTTTGGGCACCTAAAATATCGATTTTCAGCATGTTTTGGGCCTGTATCTGAGTAGGCATGTACAGATCGCTTCTGGGACCCCAAAATATCGATTTTTCGGGTGTTTGGAGCCTGAATTTGAGATATAAACGGGTACAGAAGATCCATGCACATATCGACTTTTGGGCACCTAAAGGATCGATTTTCAGTATGTTTTGGGCCTGTATTTTGAAAATACTCTAACACTGAGTAGGCATGTACAGTTCGCTTCTGGGACCCCAAAATATCGAATTTACGGGTGTTTTGGGCCTGAATTTGAGATATCGACTTTGGGCACCTAAAATATCGATTTTTAGCATGTTTTGGGCCTATATTTTGAAAATATTCTAATACTAAGTAGGTATGTACAGATCGCTTAAGGGACCCAAAAATATCGAATTTTCGGGTGTTTTGAGATTGAATTTGGGATATAAACGGGTGCAGAAGCTGCATACACATATTGACTTTAATCACTTAAAACATCGATTTTTAGCATGTTTTGAGCCTATATTTTGAAAACATTCTAGCCGTGAGTAGGCATGCATAGATCGCTTCTGGGACCCCAAAATAACGAATTTGCGGGTGTTTTGGGCCTGAATTTGAGATATCGACTTTGGGCACCTAAAATATCGATTTTTAGCATGTTTTAGGCATATTTTTGAAAATATTTTAACACTATATAGGCATGTACAGGTCACTTCTGGGACCCCAAAATATCGAACTTTCGAGTGTTTTGAGCCTGAATTTGAGATACAAACGGGTACTGAAGATGCATGCACATATCGACTTTGGACACTTAAAATATCGATTTTTAGCATGTTTTGAGCATATATTTTGAAAACATTCTAGCACTGAGTAGGCATGTACAGATCGCTTCTGGGACCCAAAAATATCGAATTTTCGGGTGTTTTGAGGTTCAATTTGGGATATAAACGGGTGCAGAAGATGCATACACATATTGACTTTGGGCACCTAAAATATCGATTTTCAGCATGTTCTGGGCCTGTATTTTGAAAATACTCTAACACTGAGTAGGCATGTACAGTTTGCTTCTGGGACCCCAAAATATCGAATTTTCGGGTGTTTTGGGCCTGAATTTGAGATATCGACTTTGGGCACCTAAAATATCGATTTTTAGCATGTTTTGGGCCTATATTTTTAAAATATTCTAGCACTAAGTAGGCATGTACAGATCGCTTCTAGGACCCAAACATATAGAATTTTCGGGTGTTTTGAGATTGAATTTGGGATATAAACGGGTGCAGAAGATGCATACACATATTGACTTTGGTCACTTAAAATATCGATTTTTAGCATGTTTTGAGCCTATATTTTGAAAACATTCTAGCCCTGAGTAGGCATGCACAGATCGCTTCTGGGACCCCAAAATATCGAATTTTTGGGTGTTTTGAGGTTGAATTTGGGATATAAACGGGTGCAGAAGATGCATACACATATTGACTCTGGTCACCTAAAATATCGATTTTCAGCATGTTTTGGGCCTGTATTTTGAAAATACTCTATCACGGAGTAGGCATGTACAGATCGCTTCTAGGACCAAAAAATACCGAATTTTCTGGTGTTTTGAGCCTGAATTTGGGATATAAACGGGTGCAGAAGATGCATACACATATTGACTTTGGTCACTTAAAATATCGATTTATAGCATGTTTTGAGCCTATATTTTGAAAACATTCTAGCCCTGAGTAGGCATGCACAGATCGCTTCTGGGACCCCAAAATATCGAATTTGCCAGTGTTTTGGGCCTGAATTTGAGATATCGACTTTGGGCACCTAAAATATCGATTTTTAGCATGTTTTAGGCCTATATTTTGAAAATATTCAAACACTAAATAGGCATGTACAGATCACTTCTGGGACCCCAAAATATCGAACTTTCGGGTGTTTTGAGCCTGAATTTGAGATACAAACGGGTACAGAAGATGCATGCACATATCGACTTTTGGGCACCTAAAATATCGATTTTCTGTATGTTTTGAGCCTATATTTTGAAAAAATTCTAGCACTGAGTAGGCATGTACAGATCGCTTCTGGGACCAAAAAATATCGAATTTTCTGGTTTTTTGAGGTTGAGTTTCAGATATAAACGAGTGCAGAAGATGCATACACATATTGACTTTGGGCACCTAAAATATCGATTTTTAGCATGTTTTGAGCCTATATTTTGAAAATATTATAGCACTGAGTAGGCATGTACAGATCACTTCTGGGACCCAAAAATATCGAATTTTCGGGTTTTTTGATGTTGAATTTGGGATATAAACGGATGCAGAAGATGCATACACATATTGATTTTGGGCACCTAAAATATCGATTTTCAGCATATTTTGGGCCTGTATCTGAGTAGACATGTACAGATTGCTTCTGGGACCCCAAAATATCGAATTTTCGGGTGATTGGAGCCTGAATTTGAGATATAAACGGCTAAAGAAGATGCATGCACATATCGACTTTTGGGCACCTAAAATATTGATTTTCTATATGTTTTGGGCTTGTATTTTGAAAATACTCTAACAAGGAGTAGGCATGTACAGATCGCTTCTGGGACCCCAAAGTATCGAATTTTCGGGTGTTTTGGGCCTGAATTTGAGATATCGACTTTGGGCACCTAAAATTTCAATTTTTAGCATGTTTTGGGCCTGTATTTAAAAAATACTCTAACACGGAGTAGGCATGTACAGATCGCTTCTGGGACCCAAAAATTTCGAATTTTCGGGCGGTTTGAGCCTGAATTTGAGATATAAACAGGTACTGAAGATGCATGTACATATCGACTTTTTAGGCACCTAAAATATCGATTTTGAGCATGTTTTGGGTCTGTATCGTGAAAACATTCTAACTAGGAGTAGACATGTAAAAATCGCTTCTAGGACCCAAAAATTCCGAATTTTCGGGTGTTTTGAGCCTGAATTTGTGATATAAACGGGTACAGAAGATGCATTCACATATCGACTTCGGACACTTAAATTATCGATTTTAGCATGTTTTGAGCCTATATTTTGAAAAAATTCTAGCACTGAGTAGGCATGTACAGATCGCTTCTGGGACCAAAAAATATTGAATTTTCTGGTTTTTTGAGGTTGAGTTTCAGATATAAACGAGTGCAAAAGATGCATACACATATTGACTTTGGGCACCTAAAATATCGATTTTCAGCATGGTTTGGGCCTGTATCTGAGTAGGCATGTACAGATCGCTTCTGGGACCCCAAAATATCGATTTTTCGGGTGTTTGGAGCCTGAATTTGAGATATAAACGGGTACAGAAGATCCATGCACATATCGACTTTTGGGCACCTAAAGGATCGATTTTCAGTATGTTTTGGGCCTGTATTTTGAAAATACTCTAACACTGAGTAGGCATGTACAGTTCGCTTCTGGGACCCCAAAATATCGAATTTACGGGTGTTTTGGGCCTGAATTTGAGATATCGACTTTGGGCACCTAAAATATCGATTTTTAGCATGTTTTGGGTCTGTATTTTGAAAATATTCTAACACTAAGTAGGCATGTACAGATCGCTTCAGGGACCCAAAAATATCGAATTTTCGGGTGTTTTGAGATTGAATTTGGGATATAAACGGGTGCAGAAGCTGGATACAAATATTGACTTTAATCGCTTAAAACATCGATTTTTAGCATGTTTTGAGACTATATATTGAAAACATTCCAGCCCTGAGTAGGCATGTACAGATTGCTTCTGGGACCCAAAGATATCGAATTTTTGGGTGTTTTGAGGTTGAATTTGGGATATAAACGGGTGCAGAAGATGCATACACATATTGACTCTGGTCACCTATAATATCGATTTTCAGCATGTTTAGGGCCTGTATTTTGAAAATACACTATCACGGAGTAGGCATGTACTGATCGCTTCGAGGACCAAAAAATACTGAATTTTCGGGTGTTTTGAGAATGAATTTGGGATATAAACGGGTGCAGAAGATGCATACACATATTGACTTTGGTCACTTAAAATATCGATTTTTAGCATGTTTTGAGCCTATATTTTGAAAACATTCTAGCCCTGAGTAGGCATGCATAGATCGCTTCTGGGACCCCAAAATATCGAATTTGCGGGTGTTTTGGGCCTGAATTTGAGATATCGACTTTGGGCACCTAAAATATCGATTTTTAGCATGTTTTAGGCATATTTTTGAAAATATTTTAACACTAAATAGGCATGTACAGATCACTTCTGGGACCCCAAAATATCGAACTTTCGAGTGTTTTGAGCCTGAATTTGAGATACAAACGGGTACTGAAGATGCATGCACATATCGACTTTGGACACTTAAAATATCGATTTTTAGCATGTTTTGAGCATATATTTTGAAAACATTCTAGCACTGAGTAGGCATGTACAGATCGCTTCTGGGACCCAAAAATATCGAATTTTCGGGTGTTTTGAGGTTCAATTTGGGATATAAACGGGTGCAGAAGATGCATACACATATTGACTTTGGGCACCTAAAATATCGATTTTTAGCATGTTCTGGGCCTGTATTTTGAAAATACTCTAACACTGAGTAGGCATGTACAGTTTGCTTCTGGGACCCCAAAATATCGAATTTTCGGGTGATTTGGGCCTGAATTTGAGATATCGACTTTGGGCACCTAAAATATCGATTTTTAGCATGTTTTGGGCCTATATTTTTAAAATATTCTAGCACTAAGTAGGCATGTACAGATCGCTTCTAGGACCCAAACATATCGAATTTTCGGGTGTTTTGAGATTGAATTTGGGATATAAACGGGTGCAGAAGATGCATACACATATTGACTTTGGTCACTTAAAATATCGATTATTAGCATGTTTTGAGCCTATATTTTGAAAACATTCTAGCCCTGACTAGGCATGCACAGATCGCTTCTGGGACCCCAAAATATCAAATTTTTGGGTGTTTTAAAGTTGAATTTGGGATATAAACGGGTGCAGAAGATGCATACACATATTGACTCTGGTCACTTAAAATATCGATTTTTAGCATGTTTTGAGCCTATATTTTGAAAACATTCTATCCCTAATGTACAGATCTCTTCTGGTACCCAAAAATATCGAATTTTCGGGTGTTTTGGGCATGAATTTGAGATATCGACTTTGGGCACCTAAAATATCGATTTTTAGCATGTTTTGGGCCTATATTTTGAAAATATTCTAGCACTAACTAGGCATGTACAGATCGCTTATGGGACCCAAAAATATCGAATTTTCTGGTGTTTTGAGGTTGAATTTGGGATATAAACGGGTGCAGAACATGCATACAGATATTGACTTTGGTCACTTAAAATATCGATTCTTAGCTTGTTTTGAGCCTATATTTTGAAAATATTCTAGCACTGAGTATAGCATATACAGATCGTTTCTGGGACCCCAAAATATTGAATTTTCGGGCGTTTTGAGCCTGAATTTGAGATATAAACGGGTACAGAAGATGAATGCACATATCGACTATAGACACTTAAAATATCGATTTTTAGCATGTTTTGAGCCTATATTTTGAAAATATTCTAGCACTGAGTATAGCATGTACAGATCGCTTCTGGGACCCCAAAATATTGAATTTTCGGGCGTTTTGAGCCTGAATTTGAGATATAAACGGGTACAGAAAATGCATGCATATATTGACTTTGGGCACCTAAAATATCGATTTTCAGCATGTTCTGGGCCTGTATTTTGAAAATACTCTAACACGGAGTAGGCATGTACAGATCGCTTCTGGGACCCCAAAATATCGAATTTCCGGGTGTTTGGAGCCTGAATTTGAGATATAGACGGGTACAGAAGATGCATGCACATATCGACTTTTGGGCACCAAAAAATATCGATTTTCTGTATGTTTTGGGCCTGTATTTTGAAAATACTTTAACACGGAGTAGGCATGTACAAATCGCTTCTGGGACCCCAAAATATAGAATTTTCGGGTGTTTTGGGCCTGAATTTGAGATATCGACTTTGGGCACCTAAAATATCGATTTTTAGCATGTTTTGGGCCTATATTTTGAAAATATTCTAGCACTAAGTAGGCATGTACAGATCGCTTATGGGACCCAAAAATATCGAATTTTCGGGTGTTTTGAGATTGAATTCGGGATATAAACGGGTGCAGAAGATGCATACACATATTGACTTTGGTTACCTAAAATATCGATTTTCAGCATGTTTTGGGCCTGTATTTTGAAAATACTCTAACACGGAGTAGGCACGTACAGATCGCTTCTGGGGCCCAATAATATCGAATTTTCGGGTGTTTTGAGCCTGAATTTGATATATAAACAGGTTTTGAAGATGCATGCACATATCGACTTTTGGGCAGCTAAAATATCGATTTTGAGCATGTTTTGGGTCTGTATCTTGAAAACATTCTAACTAGGAGTAGGCATGTACAGATCGCTTCTAGGACCCCAAAATATCGAATTTTCGGGTGTTTGGAGCCTGAATTTGAGATATAAAAGGGTACAGAAGATGCATGCACATATTGACTTTGGGCACCTAAAATATCGATTTTCAGCATGTTCTGGGCCTGTATTTTGAAAATACTCTAACACGGAGTAGGCATGTGCAGATCGCTTCTGGGACCCCAAAATATCGAATTTTCGGGTTTTTTGGGCTTGAATTTGAGATATCGACTTTGGGCACCTAAAATGTCGATTTTTAGCATGTTTTGGGCCTATATTTTGAAAATATTCTAGCACTAACTAGGCATGTACAGATCGCTTATGGAACCCAAAAATATCGAATTTTCGGGTGTTTTGAGGTTTAATTTGGGATATAAACGGGTGCAGAAGATACATACACATATTGACTTTGGTCACCTAAAATAGCGATTTTCAACATGTTTTAGGCCTGAATTTTGAAAATACTCTAACACGGAGTAGGCAAGTACAGATTGCTTCAGGGACCCAATAATATCGAATTTTCGTGTGTTTTGAGCCTGATTTTGATATATAAACAGGTACTAAAGATGCATACACATATCGACTTTTGGGCACCTAAAATATCGATTTTGAGCATGTTTTGGGTCTGTATCTTGAAAACATTCTAACTAGGAGTAGGCATGTACAGATCGCTTCTAGGACCAAAAAATACCGAATTTTCGGGTGTTATGAGCTTGAATTTGGGATATAAACGGGTGCAGAAGATGCATACACATATTGACTTTGGTCACTTAAAATATCGATTTTTAGCATGTTTTGAGCCTATATTTTGAAAACATTCTATCCCTTATGTACAGATCTCTTCTGGTACCCAAAAATATCGAATTTTCGGGTGTTTTGGGCATGAATTTGAGATATCGACTTTGGGCACCTAAAATATCGATTTTTAGCATGTTTTGGGCCTATATTTTGAAAATATTCTAGCACTAACTAGGCATGTACAGATCGCTTATGGGACCCAAAAACATCGAATTTTCTGGTGTTTTGAGGTTGAATTTGGGATATAAACGGGTGCAGAAGATGCATACAGATATTGACTTTGGTCACTTAAAATATCGATTCTTAGCTTGTTTTGAGCCTATATTTTGAAAATATTCTAGCACTGAGTATAGCATATACAGATCGTTTCTGGGACCCCAAAATATTGAATTTTCGGGCGTTTTGAGCCTGAATTTGAGATATAAACGGGTACAGAAGATGAATGCACATATCGACTATAGACACTTAAAATATCGATTTTTAGCATGTTTTGAGCCTATATTTTGAAAATATTCTAGCACTGAGTATAGCATGTACAGATCGCTTCTGGGACCCCAAAATATTGAATTTTCGGGCGTTTTGAGCCTGAATTTGAGATATAAACGGGTACAGAAAATGCATGCATATATTGACTTTGGGCACCTAAAATATCGATTTTCAGCATGTTCTGGGCCTGTATTTTGAAAATACTCTAACACGGAGTAGGCATGTACAGATCGCTTCTGGGACCCCAAAATATCGAATTTCCGGGTGTTTGGAGCCTGAATTTGAAATATAGACGGGTACAGAAGATGCATGCACATATCGACTTTTGGGCACCAAAAAATATCGATTTTCTGTATGTTTTGGGCCTGTATTTTGAAAATACTTTAACACGGAGTAGGCATGTACAGATCGCTTCTGGGACCCCAAAATATCGAATTTTCGGGTGTTTTGGGCCTGAATTTGAGATATCGACTTTGGGCACCTAAAATATCGATTTTTAGCATGTTTTGGGCCTATATTTTGAAAATATTCTAGCACTAAGTAGGCATGTACAGATCGCTTATGGGACCCAAAAATATCGAATTTTCGGGTGTTTTGAGATTGAATTCGGGATATAAACGAGTGCAGAAGATGCATACACATATTGACTTTGGTTATCTAAAATATCGATTTTCAGCATGTTTTGGGCCTGTATTTTGAAAATACTCTAACACGGAGTAGGCAAGTACAGATCGCTTCTGGGACCCAATAATATCGAATTTTCGGGTGTTTTGAGCCTGAATTTGATATATAAACAGGTATTGAAGATGCATGCACATATCGACTTTTGGGCACCTAAAATATCGATTTTGAGCATGTTTTGGGTCTGTATCTTGAAAACATTCTAACTAGGAGTAGGCATGTACAGATCGCTTCTAGGACCCCAAAATATCGAATTTTCGGGTGTTTGGAGCCTGAATTTGAGATATAAAAGGGTACAGAAGATGCATGCACATATTGACTTTGGGCACCTAAAATATCGATTTTCAGCATGTTTTGGGACTGTATTTTGAAAATACTCTAACACGGAGTAGGCATGTGCAGATCGCTTCTGGGACCCCAAAATATCGAATTTTCGGGTGTTTTGGGCTTGAATTTGAGATATCGACTTTGGGCACCTAAAATGTCGATTTTTAGCATGTTTTGGGCCTATATTTTGAAAATATTCTAGCACTAAGTAGGCATGTACAGATCGCTTATGGGAACCAAAAATATCGAATTTTCGGGGGTTTTGAGGTTGAATTTGGGATATAAACGGGTGCAGAAGATGCATACACATATTGACTTTGGTCACCTAAAATATCGATTTTCAGCATGTTTTGAGCCTGTATTTTGAAAATACTCTAACACGGTGTAGGCAAGTACAGATCGCTTCTGGGACCCAATAATATCGAATTTTCGGGTGTTTTGAGCCTGAATTTGATATATAAACAGGTATTGAAAATGCATGCACATATCGACTTTTGGGCACCTAAAATATCGATTTTGAGCATGTTTTGGATCTGTATCTTGAAAACATTCTAACTAGGAGTAGGCATGTACAGATCGCTTCTAGGACCAAAAAATATCGAATTTTCGGGTGTTTTGAGCCTGAATTTGTGATATAAACGGGTATAGAAGATGCATACACATATTGACTTTGGTCACTTAAAATATCGATTTTTATCATGTTTTAAGCATATATTTTGAAAATATTCTAGCCCTGAGTAGGCATGTACAGATCGCTTCTGGGACCCAAAAATATCGAATTTTCGGGTGTTTTGAGGTTTAATTTGTTGTAAAACGGGTACAGAAGATGCATGCACATATCGACTTTTGGGCACATAAACGATCGATTTTCAGCATGTTTTGGGCCTGTATATTGAAAATACTCTAACACAGAGTAGGCAGGTACAAATCGCTTCTGGGACCCCAAAATATCGAATTTTCGGGTGTTTAGGGCCTGAATTTGATATATCGACTTTGGGCACCTAAAATATCGATTTTTAGCATGTTTTGGGCCTATATTTTGAAAATATTCTAGCACTAAGTAGTCATGTACAGATCGCTTATGGGACCCAAAAATATCAAATTTTCGGGTGTTTTGAGGTTCAATTTGGGATATAAACGGGTGCAGAAGATACATACACATATTGACTTTGGTCACCTAAAATAGCGATTTTTAACATGTTTTGGGCCTGTATTTTGAAAATACTCTAACACGGAGTAGGCCAGTACAGATTGCTTCTGGGACCCAATAATATCGAATTTTCGGGTGTTTTGAGCCTGAATTTGATATATAAACAGGTACTGAAGATGCATGCACATATCGACTTATGGGCACCTAAAATATCGATTTTGAGCATGTTTTGGGTCTGTATCTTGAAAACATCCTAACTAGGAGTAGGCATGTATAGATCGCTTCTAGGACCAAAAAATACCGAATTTTCGGGTGTTTTGAGCCTGAATTTGGGATATAAAGGGTGCAGAAGATGCATACACATATTTACTTTGGTCAATTAAAATATCGATTTTTAGCATGTTTTGAGCCTATATTTTGAAAACATTCTATCCCTGATGTACAGATCACTTCTGGGACCCAAAAATATCGAATTTTCGGTTGTTTGGAGCCTGAATTTGAAATAAAAACGGGTACAGAAGATGCATGCACATATCGACTATGGACACTTAAAATATCGATTCTTAGCATGTTTTGAGCCTATATTTTGAAAATATTCTAGCACTGAGTATAGTATATACAGATCGTTTCTGGGACCCCAAAATATTGAATTTTCGGGCGTTTTGAGCCTGAATTTGAGATATAAACGGGTACAGAAGATGCATGCACATATCGACTATAGACACTTAAAATATCGATTTTTAGCATGTTTTGAGCCTATATTTTGAAAATTTTCTAGCACTGAGTATAGCATGTACAGATCGCTTCTGGGACCCCAAAATATTGAATTTTCGGGCGTTTTGAGCCTGAATTTGAGATATAAACGAGTACAGAAAATGCATGCACATATTGACTTTGGGCACCTAAAATATCGATTTTCAGCATGTTTTGGGCCTGTATTTTGAAAATACTCTAACACGGAGTAGGCATGTACAGACCGCTTCTGGGACCCCAAAATATCGAATTTTCGGGTGTTTGGAGCCTGAATTTGAGAAATAGACGGGTACAGAAGATGCATGCACATATCGACTTTTGGGCACCTTAAATATCGATTTTCTGTATGTTTTGGGCCTGTATTTTGAAAATACTCTAACACGGAGTAGGCATGTACAGATCGCTTCTGGGAAAAAAAAATATCGAATTTTCGGGTGTTTTGGGCTTGAATTTGAGATATCGACTTTGGGCACATAAAATATCGATTTTTAGCATGTTTTGGGCCTATATTTTGAAAATATTCTAGCACTAAGTAGGCATGTACAGATCGCTTATGGGACCCAAAAATATTGAATTTTCGGGTGTTTTGAGGTTGAATTTGGGATATAAACGGGTGCAGAAGATGCATACACATATTGACTTTGGTCACCTAAAATATCGATTTTCAGCATGTTTTGGGCCTGTATTTTGAAAATACTCTAACACGGACTAGGCAAGTACAGATCGCTTCTGGGACCCAATAATATCGAATTTTCGGGTGTTTTGAGCCTGAATTTGATATATAAAGAGGTACTGAAGATGCATGCACATATCGACTTTTGGGCACCTAAAACATCGATTTTGAGCATGTTTTGGGTCTGTATCTTGAAAACATTCTAACGTGGAGTAGGCATGTACAGATCGCTTCTAGGACCAAAAAATACCGAATTTTCGGGTGTTTTGAGCCTGAATTTGTGATATAAACGGGTACAGAAGATGCATACACATATCGACTTTTGTCACTTAAAATATCGATTTTTAGCATGTTTTCAGAATATATTTTGAAAATATTCTAGCACTCAGTAGGCATGTACAGATCGCTTCTGGGACCCGAAAATATCGAATTTTAGGGTGTTTTGATCCTGAATTTGAGATATAAACGGGTACAGAAAATGCATGCACATATTGACTTTGGGCACCTAAAATATCGATTTTCAGCATGTTTTGGGCCTGTATTTTGAAAAAATTCTAACACGGAGTAGGCATGTACTGATCGCTTATGGGACCCAAAAATATCGAATTTTCGGGGGTTTTGAGCCTGAATTTGAGATATAAACAGGTACTGAAGATGCATGCGCATATCGACTTTTGGGCACCTAAAATATCGATTTTGAGCATGTTTAGGGTCTGTATCTTGAAAACATTGTAACTAGGAGTAGGCATGTACAGATCGTTTTTAGGACCAAAAAATACCGAATTTTCGGGTGTTTTGAGCATGAATTTGAGATATAAACGGTTACAGAAGATGCATGCATATATCGACTTTGGACACTTAAAATATCGATTTTTAGCATGTTTTGAGCCTAAATTTTGAAAAAATTCTAGCATTGAGTAGGCATGTACAGATCGCTTCTCGGACCCCAAAATATCGAATTTCAGGTGTTTTAAGGTTGAAATTGAGATATAAACGAGTGCAGAAGTTGCATACACGTATTGACTTTGGGCAACTAAAATATCGATTTTCAGCATGTTTTGGGCCTGTATCTGAGTAAGCATGTACAGATCGCTTCTGGGACCAAAAAATATCGAATTTTCGGGTGTTTGAAGCCTGAATTTGAGATATAAACGGGTACAGAAGATGCATGCACATATCGACTTTTGGGCACCTAAATGATCGATTTTCAGTATGTTTTGGGCATGTATTTTGAAAATTCTCTAACACTGAGTAGGTATGTACAGTTCGCTTCTGGGACCCCAAAATATCGAATTTGCGGGTGTTTTGGGCCTGAATGTGAGATTTCGACTTTGGGCACCTAAAATATCGATTTGTAGCATGTTTTCGGCATATATTTTGAAAATATTCTAGCACTGAGTAAGCATGTACAGATTGCTTCTGGGACCCCAAAATATCGAATTTTCGGGAGTTTTGAGCCTGAATTTGAGATATAAACGGGTACAGAAAATGCATGCACATATTGACTTTGGGCACCTAAAATATCGATTTTCAGCATGTTCTGTGCCTGTATTTTGAAAAAACACTAACACTGAGTAGGCATGTACAGATCGCTTCTGGAACCAAAAAATATAGAATTTTCGGGTGTTTTGAGCCTGAATTTGATATATAAACAGGTACATAAGATGCATGCACATATCAACTTTTGGGCACCTAAAATATTGATTTTGAGCATGTTTTGGGCCTATATTTTGAAAATATTCTAGCACTAAGTAGGCATGTACAGATCGCTTATGGGACCCAAAAATATCGAATTTTCGGGTGTTTTCAGGTTGAATTTGGGATATAAACGGGTGCAGAAGATGCATACACATATTGACTTTGGTCACCTAAAATATCGATTTTCAGCATGTTTTGGGCCTGTATTTTGAAAATACTCTAACACGGAGTAGGCAAGTACAGATCGCTTCTGGGACCCAATAATATCGAATTTTCGGGTGTTTTTAGCCTGAATTTGATATATAAACATGTACTGAAGATGCATGCACATATCGACTTTTGGGCACCTAAAATATCGATTTTGAGCATGTTTTGGGTCTGTATCTTGAAAACATTCTAACTAGGAGTAGGCATGTACAGATCGTTTCTAGGACCAAAAATTACCGAATTTTCGGGTTTTTTGAGCCTGAACTTGTGATATAAACGGGTACAGAAGATGCATACACATATTGACTTTGGTCACTTAAAATATCGATTTTTAGCATGTTTTGAGCCTATATTTTGAAAATATTCTAGCCCTGAATAGGCATGTACAGATCGCTTCTGGGACCCAAAAATATCGAATTTTCGGGTGTTTTGAGGTTTAATTTGGGATATAAACGGGTACAAAAGATGCATCCACATATCGACTTTTGGGCACCTAAAAGATCGATTTTCAGCATGTTTTGGGCCTGTATATTGAAAATACTCTAACACAGAGTAAGCAGGTACAAATCGCTTCTGGGACCACAAAATATCGAATTTTCGGGTGTTTTGTGCCTGAATTTGATATATCGACTTTGGGCACCTAAAATATCGATTTTTAGCATGTTTTGGGCCTATATTTTGAAAATATTCTAGCACTTAGTAGGCATGTACAGATCGCTTATGGGACCCAAAAATATCGAATTTTCGGGTGTTTTGAGGTTGAATTTGGGATATAAATGGGTGCAGAAGATGCATACAGATATTGACTTTGGTCACTTAAAATATCGATTTTTAGCATGTTTTGAGCCTATATTATGAAAACATTCTAGCCCTGAGTAGGCATGTACAGACACTTCTGGGACCCAAAAATATCGAATTTTCGGGTGTTTTGAGCCTGAATTTGATATATAAACAGGTACTAAAGATGCATTCACATATCGACTTTTGGGCACCTAAAATATCGATTTTGAGCATGTTTTGGGTCTGTATCTTGAAAACATTCTAACTAGGAGTAGGCATGTACAGAACGCTTCTAGGACCAAAAAATACCGAATTTTCGGGTGTTTTGAGCCTGAATTTGGGATATAAACGGGTGCAGAAGATGCATACACATATTGACTTTGGTCACTTAAAATATCGATTTTTAGCATGTTTTGAGCCTATATTTTGAAAACATTCTATCCCTGATGTACAGATCACTTCTGGGACCCAAAAATATCGAATTTTCGGTTGTTTTGAGCCTGAATTTGAAATAAAAACGGGTACAGAAGATGCATGCACATATCGACTATGGACACTTAAAATATCGATTCTTAGCATGTTTTGAGCCTATATTTTGAAAATATTCTAGCACTGAGTATAGCATATACAGATCGTTTCTGGGACCTCAAAATATTGAATTTTCGGGCGTTTTGAGCCTGAATTTGAGATATAAACGGGTACAGAAGATGCATGCACATATCGACTATTGACACTTAAAATATCGATGTTTAGCATGTTTTGAGCCTATATTTTGAAAATATTCTAGCACTGAGTATAGCATGTACAGATCGCTTCTGGGACCCCAAAATATTGAATTTTCGGGCGTTTTGAGCCTGAATTTGATATATAAACGGGTACAGAAAATGCATGCACATATTGACTTTGGGCACCTAAAATATCGATTTTCAGCATGTTCTGGGCCTGTATTTTGAAAATACTCTAACACGGAGTAGGCATGTACAGATCGCTTCTGGGACCCCAAAATATCGAATTTTCGGGTGTTTGGAGCCTGAATTTGAGATATAGACGGGTACAGAAGATGCATGCACATATCGACTTTTGGGCACCTTAAATATCGATTTTCTGTATGTTTTGGGCCTGTATTTTGAAAAAACTCTAACACGGAGTAGGCATCTACAGATCGCTTCTGGGACCCCAAAATATCGAATTTTCGGGTGTTTTGGGCTTGAATTTGAGATATCGACTTTGGGCACCTAAAATATCGATTTTAGCATGTTTTGGGCCTATATTTTGGAAATATTCTAGCACTAAGTAGGCATGTACAGATCGCTTATGGGACCCAAAAATATCGAATTTTCGGGTGTTTTGAGGTTGAATTTGGGATATAAACGGGTGCAGAAGATGCATACACATATTGACTTTGGTCACCTAAAATATAGATTTTCAGCATGTTCTGGGCCTGTATTTTGAAAATACTCTAACACGGAGTAGGCATGTACAGATCGCTTCTGGGACCCCAAAATATCGAATTTTCGGGTGTTTGGAGCCTGAATTTGAGATATAGACGGGTACAGAAGATGCATGCACATATCGACTTTTGGGCACCTTAAATATCGATTTTCTGTATGTTTTGGGCCTGTATTTTGAAAATACTCTAACACGGAGTAGGCATGTACAGATCGCTTCTGGGACCCCAAAATATCGAATTTTCGGGTGTTTTGGGCTTGAATTTGAGATATCGACTTTGGGCACCTAAAATATCGATTTTTAGCATGTTTTGGGCCTATATTTTGGAAATATTCTAGCACTAAGTAGGCATGTACAGATCGCTTATGGGACCCAAAAATATCGAATTTTCGGGTGTTTTGAGGTTGAATTTGGGATATAAACGGGTGCAGAAGATGCATACACATATTGACTTTGGTCACCTAAAATATAGATTTTCAGCATGCTTTGGGCCTGTATTTTGAAAATACTCTAACACGGAGTAGGCAAGTACAGATCGCTTCTGAGACCCAAAAATATCGAATTTTCTGGGGTTTTGAGCCTGAATTTGAGATATAAACAGGTACTGAAGATGCATCCACATATCGACTTTTGGGCACCTAAAAGATCGATTTTCAGCATGTTATGTGCCTGTATCTTGAAAACATTCTAACTAGGAGTAGGCATGTACAGATCGTTTCTAGGACCAAAAAATATCGAATTTTCGGGTGTTTTGAGCATGAATTTGAGATATAAACGGGTACAGAAGATGCATGCACATATCGACTTTGGACACTTAAAATATCGATTTTTAGCAGGTTTTGAGCCTATATTTTGAAAACATTCTAGCACTGAGTAGGTATGTTCAGATCGCTTCTGGGACCCCAAAATATCGATTTTTCGGGTGTTTTGAGCCTGAATTTGAGATATAACGGGTACAGAAGATGCATGCACATATCGACTTTGGACACTTAAAATATCGATTTTTAGCACGTTTTGAGCCTATATTTTGAAACCATTCTACCACTGAGTATGCATGTACAGATCGCTTCTGGGACCCAAAAATATCGAATTTTCGGGTGTTTTGAGGTTGAATTTGGGATATAAACGGATGCAGAAGATCCATACACATATTGAAATTGGTCACCTAAAATATCGATTTCAGCATGTTTTGGACCTATATTTTGAAAATATTCTAATACTAAGTAGGCATGTACAGATCGCTTCTGGGACCCCAAAATATAGAATTTGCGGGTGTTTTGAGCCTGAATTTGAGATATAAACTAGTACAGAAAATGCATGCACATATTGACTTTGGGCACCTAAAATATCGATTTTCAGCATATTTTGAGCCTGTATTTTGAAAATATTCTAACACGGTGTAGGCATGTACAGATCGCTTCTGGGACCCAAAAATATCGAATTTTCGGGTGTTTTGAGCCTGAATTTGAGATATAAACAGGTACTGAAAATGCATGCACATATTGACTTTAGGCACCTAAAATATCGATTTTGAACATGTTTTGGGTCTGTATCTTAAAAACATTCTAACTAGGAGTAGGCATGTACAGATCGCTTCTTGGACCCAAAAATATCGAATTTTCGGGTGTTTGTAGCCAGAATTTGAGATATAAACGGGTAGAGAAGATGCATGAACATATCGACTTTTCGGCACCTAAAAGATCGATTTTCAGTATGTTTTGGGCCTGTATTTTGAAAATACTCTAACACGGAGTAGGCATGTACAGTTCGCTTCTGGGACCCCAAAATATCGAATTTGCGGGTGTTTTGGGCCTGAATTTGAGATATCGTCTTTGGGCACCTAAAATATCGATTTTTAGCATGTTATTGGCCTATATTTTGAAAATATTCTAGCACCAAATAGGCATGTACCGATCACTTTTGGGACCCCAAAATATCGAATTTTCGGGTGTTTTGAGCCTGAATTTGAGATATAAACGGGTACAGAAGATGCATGCACATATCGACTTTGGACACCTAAAATATCGATTTTTAGCATGTTTTGAAGCTATATTTTGAAAACATTCTAGCACTGAGTAGGCATGTACAGTCGTGATACATAATTTCTGACCAGAGTGTGAGGAGCAGAAAGCTTCGAATCGCCTGGTATTGTTCATTTCCCCTCCCAGTACACCTATAGAGGCTGAGTTCGAATGCTGGGTATGTATGTGTGTGTGGTGCCTGCCTTTCGTCTCTGGTCAGAAATTACGTATCACGAGTGTACAATGTTTATTATCTGTTTAATTAACACTTACAGAACGGAATTTATTTTATGAATTATTATTATTATTTAATCATCTTATGTTCCGACACTGGGCATAGGATACAGTGGTTGTCATGGTGCCTGGGAAGATGCTTTACGACGTTCGGTGTTCGTACCAATAGAGTCGAACACTTATATTGGAAGAGTAAACATTGTCAGTCCCTCACCTGAGTAGATTTCGTTATGTTACGAGTCTAGCACACTACTGTAACCATTCAACCACCTCTCGTCTGCTTAAACTAATGCTAGACGGTATCAAACTACTCTGATAAAGTTTGTTCAATGGTTAACTCGAAGTGCTCAGGTTAATTAAAATGGCATAAACTACATTAAAACATTATAATCTTTGAGTTCCTTCAGTCTGTAGACACCTTCTGATATATGGTATGAATCCTGAGTGACGAGCCTCATGGGAATGTACCAAACAAACAAACAAACCCCTTCGTGTAATTATTTCCCCTCGGTCTGTTACAAAGTTTGCTGGACCGTGTAAACAATCCTTTCATCATTTTCTATAAACCATCTGTGAGAGTCTGCCTGGGCCACACCCTCAACCTCTGAGTCACATCCTACCACGATCCTGAAATATTATGGTTTTTATATCAGGTTAATAATTGATCTGGGGGAAACGTACACTCACAATCCAAAATATATATATATCCAGTCTTGCTTCGAAGTATTAAGTGAGCTCAAGCAAATATAATATACGATAAGCGTTGTAATTGGTTCACTAGTATGTCAAATGATTCGAAACTTCAACAAGAACTGGATACAAATTTTGGATTGCTAGTGTACAGTTGGCCACATGAATTCTTACACAGGGTATAATTATGTAAAAAGAGGTCATTATTCTGGAAGTAAGGCAATATATGGGGTACCAAATGACTCAGTGATTAGCAAAACAACAAACCTAATAATATTCTTGTATTGCAGTTACATAGTATTTCATTTTCTATATGTTGTAAACCATCGAAAATAACAGCGTGTGTACGAATTCTTGTGACCAACGGTACACTCGTGATACGTAATCCCTGACCAGAGACGAACGGCAGGCACCACACACATATACCCTACATTCGAACTCAGCCTCTATAAGTGTATTGGGCTGGGAAACGAGCTATAAGAGGCGATTCGAAACTTTCTTCTCCTCACACTCTGGTCAGAAATTATGTATCACGAGTGTACAGATCGCTTCTGGGACCCAAAAATATCGAATTTTCGGGTGTTTTGAGGTTGAATTTGGGATATAAACGGGTGCAGAAGATGCATACACATATTAACTTTGGTCACCTAAAATATCGATTTTCAGTATGTTTTGGGCCTGTTTAGTGAAAATACTCTAACACGGAGTAGGCATGTACAAATCGCTTCTGGGACCCCAAAATATCGAATTTTCGGGTGTTTTGGGCCTGAATTTAATATATCGACTTTGGGCACCTAAAATATCGATTTTCAGCATGTTTTGGGCCTATATTTTGAAAATAACCTAGCACTAATTAGGCATGTACAGATCGCTTCTGGGACCCCAAAATATCGAATTTTCGGGTGTTTTGAGCCTGAATTTGAGATATAAACGGGTACAGAAAATGCATGCACATATTGACTTTGGGCACCTAAAATATCGATTTTCAGTATGTTTTGGGGCTGTATTTTGAAAATATTCTAACACGGAGTAGGCATGTACAGATCGCTTCTGGGACCCAAAAATATCGAATTTTCGGGTGTTTTGAGCCTGAATTTGAGATATAAACAGATACTGAAGATGCATGCACATATCGACTTTTAGGCACCTAAAATATCGATTTCGAGCATGTTTTCGGTCTGTATCTTGAAAACATTCTAACTAGGAGTAGGCATGTACAGATCGCTTCTAGGACCAAAAAATACCGAATTTTCGGGTGTTTGAAGCCTGAATTTTAGATATAAACGGGTACAGAAGATGCATGCACATATCGACTTTGGACACTTAAAATATCGATTTTTAGCATGTTTTGAGCCTATATCTTGAAAAAATTCTAGCACTCAGTAGGCATGTACAGATCACTTCTGGGACCAAAAAATATCGAATTTTCGGGTGTTTTGAGGCTGAATTTGTGATATAAACGGGTACAGAAAATGCATGCACATATTGACTTTGGGCACCTAAAATATCGATTTTCAGTATGTTTTGGGGCTGTATTTTGAAAATATTCTAACACTGAGTAGGCATGTACAGATCGCTTCTGGGACCCAAAAATATCGAATTTTCGGGTGTTTTGAGCCTGAATTTGAGATATAAACAGATACTGAAGATGCATGCACATATCGACTTTTAGGCACCTAAAATATCGATTTTGAGCATGTTTTCGGTCTGTATCTTGAAAACATTCTAACTAGGAGTAGGCATGTACAGATCGCTTCTAGGACCAAAAAATACCGAATTTTCGGGTGTTTGAAGCCTGAATTTTAGATATAAACGGGTACAGAAGATGCATGCACATATCGACTTTGGACACTTAAAATATCGATTTTTAGCATGTTTTGAGCCTATATTTTGAAAAAATTCTAGCACTCAGTAGGCATGTACAGATCGCTTCTGGGACCAAAAAATATCGAATTTTCGGGTGTTTTGAGGCTGAATTTGTGATATAAACGGGTACAGAAAATGCATGCACATATTGACTTTGGGCACCTAAAATATCGATTTTCAGTATGTTTTGGACCTGTATTTTGAAAATATTCTAACACGGAGTAGGCATGTACAGATCGCTTCTGGGACTCAAAAATATCGAATTTTCGGGTGTTTGGAGCCTGAATTTGAGATTTAAACGAGTACAGAAGATGCATGCACATATCGACTTTTGAGCACCTAAAATATCGATTTTCTGTATGTTTTGGGACTGTATTTTGAAAATACTCTAACACGGAGTAGGCATGTACAGATAGCTTCTGGGACCCAAAAACATCAAATTTTCGGGTGTTTTGAGGTTGAATTTGGGATATAAACGAGTGCAGAAGATGCATACACATATTGACTTTAGTCACTTAAAATATCGATTTCGGGCATGTTTTGAGCCTATATTTTGAAAACATTCTAGCCCTGAGTAGACATGTACAGATTGCTTCTGGGACCCAAAACTATCGAATTTTCGGGTGTTTTGAGGTTGAATTTGGGATATAAACGGGTGCAGAAGATGAATACACATATTAACTTTGGTCACCTAAAATATCGATTTTCAGCATGCTTTGGGCCTGTATTTTGAAAATACTATAACACGGAGTAGGCAAGTACAGATCGCTTCTGGGACCCCAAAATATCAAATTTTTGGGTGTTTGGAGTATGAATTTGAGATATAAACAGGTACTGAAGATGCATGCACATATCGACTTTTAGGCACCTAAAAAATCGATTTTGAGCATGTTTTCGGTCTGTATCTTGAAACCATTCTAACTAGGAGTAGGCATCTACAGATCGCTTCTAGGACCAAAAAATACCGAATTTTAGGGTGTTTTGAGACTGAATTTGAGATATAAACGGGTACAGAAGAAACATGCACAAATCGACTTTGGACACTTAAAATATCGATTTTTAGCATGTTTTGAGCCTATATTTTGAAAACATTCTAGCACTCAGTAGGCATGTACAGATCGCTTCTGGGACCCAAAAATATCGAATTTTCGGGTGTTTTGAGGTGGAATTTGAGATATAAACGAGTGCAGAAGATGCATACACATATTGACTTTGGGCACCTAAAATATCGATTTTAGCATGTTTTGGGCCTGTATCCGAGTAGGCATGTACAGATCGCTTCTGGGACCCCAAAATATCGAATTTTTAGGTGTTTGGAGCCTGAATTTGAGATTTAAACGAGTACAGAAGATGCATGCACATATCGACTTTTGGGCACCTAAAATATCGATTTTCTGTATGTTTTGGCACTTTATTTTGAAAATACTCTAACACGGAGTAGGCATGTACAGATCGCTTCTGGGACCCAAAAACATCAAATTTTCGGGTGTTTTGAGGTTGAATTTGGGATATAAACGAGTGCAGAAGATGCATTCACATATTGACTTTGGTCACTTAAAATATCGATTTCTAGCATGTTTTGAGCCTATATTTTGAAAACATTCTAGCCCTGAGTAGACATGTACAGATCGCTTCAGGGACCCAAAACTATCGAATTTTCGGGTGTTTTGAGGTTGAATTTGGGATATAAACGGGTGCAGAAGATGCATACACATATTAACTTTGGTCACCTAAAATATCGATTTTCAGCATGCTTTGGGCCTGTATTTTGAAAATACTATAACACGGAGTAGGCAAGTACAGATCGCTTCTGGGACCCCAAAATATCAAATTTTTGTGTGTTTGGAGTATGAATTTGAGATATAAACAGGTACTGAAGATGCATGCACATATCGACTTTTAGGCACCTAAAAAATCGATTTTGAGCATGTTTTCGGTCTGTATCGTGAAAACATTCTAACTAGGAGTAGGCATGTACAGATCGCTTCTAGGACCAAAAAATACCGAATTTTCGGGTGTTTTGAGCCTGAATTTGAGATATAAACGGGTACAGAAGAAACATGCACAAATCGACTTTGGACACTTAAAATATCGATTTTTTGCATGTTTTGAGCCTATATTTTGAAAACATTCTAGCACTCAGTAGGCATGTACAGATCGCTTCTGGGACCCAAAAATATCGAATTTTCGGGTGTTTTGAGGTGGAATTTGAGATATAAACGAGTGCAGAAGATGCATACACATATTGACTTTGGGCACCTAAAATATCGATTTTCAGCATATTTTGGACCTGTTGTCGAGTAGGCATGTACAGATCGCTTCTGGGACCCCAAAATATCGAATTTTTAGGTGTTTGGGGTCTGAATTTGAGATATAAACGGGTACAGAAGATGCATGCACATATCGACTTTTGGGCACCTAAAAGATCGATTTTCAGTATGTTTTGGGCCTGTATTTTGAAAATACTCTAACACGGAGTAGGCATGTACAGTTCGCTTCTGGGACCATATAATATCGAATTTGCGGGTGTTTTGGGCGTGAATTTGAGATATCGACTTTGAGCACCTAAAATATCGATTTTTAGCATGTTTTGGGCCTATATTTTTAAAATATTCTAGCACTAAGTAGGCATGTACAGATCCCTTTTGGGACCCCAAAGTATCAAATTTTCGGGTGTTTTGAGCCTGAATTTGAGATATAAACAGGTACAGAAGATGCATGCACATATCGACTTTGGACACTTAAAATATCGATTTTTAGCATGTTTTGAGCCTATATATTGAAAACATTCTAGCACTGAGTAGGCATGTACAGATCGCTTCTGGGACCCCAAAATATCGAATTTTCGGGTATTTTGAGGTTGAATTTGGGATATAAACGGGTTCAGAAGATGCATACACATATTGACTTTGGTCACTTAAAATATCGATTTTCAGCATGTTTTGGGCCTGCATTTTGAAAATA
Source organism: Petrolisthes cinctipes (assembly GCA_033782935.1). Taxonomy (NCBI): domain Eukaryota; kingdom Metazoa; phylum Arthropoda; class Malacostraca; order Decapoda; family Porcellanidae; genus Petrolisthes; species Petrolisthes cinctipes. Next base: position 9,425,560 of record JAWQEG010000069.1, read on the forward strand.
CTCTAACACGGAGTAGGCAAGTAAAGATCGCTTCTGGGACCCAAAAATATCAAATTTTCGGGTGTTTGGAGTATGAATTTGAGATATAAACGGGTACAGAAAATGCATGCACATATTGACTTTGGGCACCTAAAATATCGATTTTCAGTATGTTTTGGGCCTGTATTTTGAAAATATTCTAACACGGAGTAGGCATGTACAGATCGCTTCTGGGACCCCAAAATATTGAATTTCGGGTGTTTTGATGTTGAATTTGAGATATAAACGAGTGCAGAAGATGCATACACCTATTGACTTTGGGCACCTAAAATATCGATATTCAGCATGTTTTGGGCCTGTATCCGAGTAGGCATGTACAGATCGCTTCTGGGACCCCAAAATATCGAATTTTCGGGTGTTTGGAGCCTGAATTTGTGATATAAACGGGTACAGAAGATGCATGCACATATCGACTTTTAGGCACCTAAAATATCGATTTTGAGCATGTTTTCGGTCTGTATCTTGAAAACATTCTAACTAGGAGTAGGCATGTACAGATCGCTTCTAGGACCAAAGAAAACCGAATTTTCGGGTGTTTTGAGCCTGAATTTGAGATATAAACGGGTACAGAAGATGCATGCACATATCGACTTTGGACACTTAAAATATCGATTTTTAGCATGTTTTGAGCCTATATTTTGAAAAAATTCTAGCACTCAGTAGGCATGTACAGATCGCTTCTGGGACCAAAAAATATCGAATTTTCGGGTTTTTTGAGGCTGAATTTGTGATATAAACGGGTACAGAAAATGCATGCAGATATTGACTTTGGGCACCTAAAATATCGATTTTCAGTATGTTTTGCGCCTGTATTTTGAAAATATTCTAACGCGGGGTAGGCATGTACAGATCGCTTCTGAGGCCCAAAAACATCGAATTTTCGGGTATTTTGAGGTTGAATTTGGGATATAAACGGGTTCAGAAGATGCATACACATATTGACTTTGGTCACTTAAAATATCGATTTTCAGCATGTTTTGGGCCTGCATTTTGAAAATACTCTAACACGGAGTAGGCAAGTAAAGATCGCTTCTGGGACCCAAAAATATCAAATTTTCGGGTGTTTGGAGTATGAATTTGAGATATAAACGGGTACAGAAAATGCATGCACATATTGACTTTGGGCACCTAAAATATCGATTTTCAGTATGTTTTGGGCCTGTATTTTGAAAATATTCTAACACGGAGTAGGCATGTACAGATCGCTTCTGGGACCCCAAAATATTGAATTTCGGGTGTTTTGATGTTGAATTTGAGATATAAACGAGTGCAGAAGATGCATACACCTATTGACTTTGGGCACCTAAAATATCGATATTCAGCATGTTTTGGGCCTGTATCCGAGTAGGCATGTACAGATCGCTTCTGGGACCCCAAAATATCGAATTTTCGGGTGTTTGGAGCCTGAATTTGTGATATAAACGGGTACAGAAGATGCATGCACATATCGACTTTTAGGCACCTAAAATATCGATTTTGAGCATGTTTTCGGTCTGTATCTTGAAAACATTCTAACTAGGAGTAGGCATGTACAGATCGCTTCTAGGACCAAAGAAAACCGAATTTTCGGGTGTTTTGAGCCTGAATTTGAGATATAAACGGGTACAGAAGATGCATGCACATATCGACTTTGGACACTTAAAATATCGATTTTTAGCATGTTTTGAGCCTATATTTTGAAAAAATTCTAGCACTCAGTAGGCATGTACAGATCGCTTCTGGGACCAAAAAATATCGAATTTTCGGGTTTTTTGAGGCTGAATTTGTGATATAAACGGGTACAGAAAATGCATGCAGATATTGACTTTGGGCACCTAAAATATCGATTTTCAGTATGTTTTGCGCCTGTATTTTGAAAATATTCTAACGCGGGGTAGGCATGTACAGATCGCTTCTGGGACCCAAAAATATCGAATTTTCGGGTGTTTGGAGCCTGAATTTGAGATTTAAACGAGTACAGAAGATGAATGCACATATCGACTTTTAGGCACCTAAAATATCGATTTTCTGTATGTTTTGGGACTGTATTTTGAAAATACTCTAACACGGAGTAGGCATGTACAGATCGCTTCTGAGGCCCAAAAACATCGAATTTTCGGGTATTTTGAGGTTGAATTTGGGATATAAACGGGTTCAGAAGATGCATACACATATTGACTTTGGACACTTAAAATATCGATTTTTAGCATGTTTTGAGCCTATATTTTGAAAAAATTCTAGCACTCAGTAGGCATGTACAGATCGCTTCTGGGACCAAAAAATATCGAATTTTCGGGTTTTTTGAGGCTGAATTTGTGATATAAACGGGTACAGAAAATGCATGCAGATATTGACTTTGGGCACCTAAAATATCGATTTTCAGTATGTTTTGCGCCTGTATTTTGAAAATATTCTAACGCGGGGTAGGCATGTACAGATCGCTTCTGGGACCCAAAAATATCGAATTTTCGGGTGTTTGGAGCCTGAATTTGAGATTTAAACGAGTACAGAAGATGCATGCACATATCGACTTTTAGGCACCTAAAATATCGATTTTCTGTATGTTTTGGGCCTGTATTTTGAAAATACTCTAACACGGAGTAGGCATGTACAGATCGCTTCTGAGGCCCAAAAACATCGAATTTTCGGGTATTTTGAGGTTGAATTTGGGATATAAACGGGTTCAGAAGATGCATACACATATTGACTTTGGTCACTTAAAATATCGATTTTCAGCATGTTTTGGGCCTGCATTTTGAAAATACTCTAACACGGAGTAGGCAAGTAAAGATCGCTTCTGGGACCCAAAAATATCAAATTTTCGGGTGTTTGGAGTATGAATTTGAGATATAAACGGGTACAGAAAATGCATGCACATATTGACTTTGGGCACCTAAAATATCGATTTTCAGTATGTTTTGGGCCTGTATTTTGAAAATATTCTAACACGGAGTAGGCATGTACAGATCGCTTCTGGGACCCCAAAATATTGAATTTCGGGTGTTTTGATGTTGAATTTGAGATATAAACGAGTGCAGAAGATGCATACACCTATTGACTTTGGTCACCTAAAATATCGATATTCAGCATGTTTTGGGCCTGTATCCGAGTAGGCATGTACAGATCGCTTCTGGGACCCCAAAATATCGAATTTTCGGGTGTTTGGAGCCTGAATTTGTGATATAAACGGGTACAGAAGATGCATGCACATATCGACTTTTAGGCACCTAAAATATCGATTTTGAGCATGTTTTCGGTCTGTATCTTGAAAACATTCTAACTAGGAGTAGGCATGTACAGATCGCTTCTAGGACCAAAGAAAACCGAATTTTCGGGTGTTTTGAGCCTGAATTTGAGATATAAACGGGTACAGAAGATGCATGCACATATCGACTTTGGACACTTAAAATATCGATTTTTAGCATGTTTTGAGCCTATATTTTGAAAAAATTCTAGCACTCAGTAGGCATGTACAGATCGCTTCTGGGACCAAAAAATATCGAATTTTCGGGTTTTTTGAGGCTGAATTTGTGATATAAACGGGTACAGAAAATGCATGCAGATATTGACTTTGGGCACCTAAAATATCGATTTTCAGTATGTTTTGCGCCTGTATTTTGAAAATATTCTAACGCGGGGTAGGCATGTACAGATCGCTTCTGGGACCCAAAAATATCGAATTTTCGGGTGTTTGGAGCCTGAATTTGAGATTTAAACGAGTACAGAAGATGCATGCACATATCGACTTTTAGGCACCTAAAATATCGATTTTCTGTATGTTTTGGGCCTGTATTTTGAAAATACTCTAACACGGAGTAGGCATGTACAGATCGCTTCTGAGGCCCAAAAACATCGAATTTTCGGGTGTTTTGAGGTTGAATTTGGGATATAAACAAGTGCAGAAGATGCATACACATATTGACTTTGGTCACTTAAAATATCGATTTCTAGCATGTTTTGAGCCTATATTTTGAAAACATTCTAGCTCTGAGTAGGCATGTACAGATCGCTTCTGGGACCCAAAAATATCGAATTTTCGGGTGTTTTGAGGTTGAATTTGGGATATAAACGGGTGCAGAAGATGCATACACATATTAACTTTGGTCACCTAAAATATCGATTTTCAGCATGTTTTGGGCCTGTATTTTGAAAATACTATAACACGGAATAAGCAAGTACAGACCGCTTCTGGGACCCCAAAATATCAAATTTTCGGGTGTTTGGAGTATGAATTTGAGATATAGACGGGTACAGAAGATGCATCCACATATCGACTTTTGAGCACCTAAAGGATCGATTTTCAGCATGTTTTGGGCTTGTTTAGTGAAAATACTCTAACACGGAGTAGGCATGTACAAATCGCTTCTGGGACCCCAAAATATCGAATTTTCGGGTGTTTTGGGCCTGAATTTGATATATTGACTTTGGGCACCTAAAATATCGATTTTCAGCATGTTTTGGGCCTATATTTTGAAAATATTCTAGCACTAATTAGGCATGTACAGATCGCTTCTGGGACCCCAAAATATCGAATTTTCGGGTGTTTTTAGCCTGAATTTGAGATATAAACGAGTACAGAAAATGCATGCACATATTGACTTTGGGCACCTAAAATATCGATTTTCAGTCTGTTTTGGGGCTGTATTTTGAAAATATTCTAACACGGAGTAGGCATGTACAGATCGCTTCTGGGACCCAAAAATATCGAATTTTCGGGTGTTTTGAGCCTGAACTTGAGATATAAACAGGTACTGAAGATGCATGCACAAATCGACTTTTAGACACCTAAAATATCGATTTTAAGTATGTATTCGGTCTGTATCTTGAAAACATTCTAACTAGGAGTAGGCATGTACAGATCGCTTCTGGGACCCAAAAATATCGAATTTTCGGGTGTTTTGAGGTTGAATTTGGGATATAAGCGGGTGCAGAAGATGCATACACATATTGACTTTGGTCAGTTAAAATATCGATTTCTAGCATGTTTTGAGCCTATATTTTGAAAACATTCTAGCCCTGAGTAGGCATGTACAGATCACTTCTGGGACCCAAAAATATCGAATTTCAGGTGTTTTGAGGTTGAATTTGAGATATAAACGAGTGCAGACGATTCATACACATATTGACTTTGGGCACCTAAAATATCGATTTTCAGCATGTTTTGGGCCTGTATCTGAGTAGGCATGTACAGATCGCTTCTGGGACACCAAAATATCGAATTTTCGGGTGTTTGGAGCCTGAATTTGAGATATAAACGGGTACAGAAGATTCATGCACATATCGACTTTTGGGCACCTAAAAGATCGATTTAAAGTATGTTTTGGGCCTGTTATTTGAAAATACTCTAACACGGAGTAGGCATGTACAGTTCGCTTCTGGGACCCCAAAATATCGAATTTGCGGGTGTTTTGGGCCTGAATTTGAGATATCGACTTTGGGCACCTAAAATATCGATTTTTAGCATGTTTTGGGCCTATATTTTGAAAATATTCTAGAACTAAGTAGGCATGTACAGATCACTTCTGGGACCCCAAAATATCGAATTTTTGGGAGTTTTGAACCTGAATTTGAGATATTAACGGGTACAGAAGATGCATGCACATATCGACTTTGGACACTTAAAATATCGATTTATAGCATGTTTTGAGCCTATATTTTGAAAAAATTCTAGCACTGAGTAGGCATGTACAGATCGCTTCTGGGACCCCAAAATATCGAATTTCGGGTGTTTTGATGTTGAATTTGAGATATAAACGAATGCAGAAGATGCATACACATATTGACTTTGGGCACCTAAAATATCGATTTTCAGCATGTTTTGGGCCTGTATCCGAGTAGGCATGTACAGATCGCTTCTGGGACCCCAAAATATCGAATTTTCGTGTGTTTTGAGCCTGAATTTGAGATATAAACGGGTACAGAAGATGCATGCACATATCGACTTTGGACATTTAAAATATCGATTTTTAGCATGTTTTGAGCATATATTTTTAAAACATTCTATCACTGTGTAGGCATGTACAGATCGCTTCTGGGACCCAAAAAATATCGAATTTTCGGGTGTTTTGAGGTTGAATTTGGGATATAAACGGGTGCAGAAGATGCATACACATATTGACTTTGGTCACCTAAAATATCGATTTTCATCATGTTTTGGGCCTGTATTTTTAAAATACTCTAACACGGAGTAGGCAAGTACAGATCGCTTCTGGGACCCCAAAATATCAAATTTTCGGGTGTTTGGAGAATGAATTTGAGATATCGACTTTGGGCACCTAAAATATCAAATTTCAGCATGTTTTGGGCCTATATTTTGAAAATATTCTAGCACTGAGTAGGCATGTACAGATCGCTTCTGGGACCCCAAAATATCGAATTTTCGGGTGTTTGGAGTATGAATTTGAGATATAAACGGGTACAGAAGATGCAACCACATATCGACTTTTGGGCACCTAAAAAGATCGATTTTCAGCATGTTTTGGGCCTGTATATTGAAAATACTCTAACACGGATTAGGCATGTACAAATCGCTTCTGGGACACCAAAATATCGAATTTTCGGGTGTTTTGGGCATGAATTTGAGATATCGACTTTAGGCACCTAAAATATCGATTTTCAGCATGTTTTGGGCCTATATTTTGAAAATATTCTACCACTAAGTAGGCATGTACAGATCGCTTCTGGGACCCCAAAATATCAAATTTTCGGGTGTTTGGAGAATGAATTTGAGATATCGACTTTGGGCACCTAAAATATCAAATTTCAGCATGTTTTGGGCCTATATTTTGAAAATATTCTAACACGGAGTAGGCATGTACAGATCGCTTATGGGACACAAAAATATCGAATTTTCGGGTGTTTTGAGCCTTAATTTGAGATATAAACAGGTACTGAAGATGCATGCACATATCGACTTTTGGGCACCTAAAATATCGATTATGAGCATGTTTTGGGTCTGTATCTTGAAAACATTGTAACTAGGAGTAGGCATGTACAGATCGCTTCTGGGACCCAAAAATATCGAATTTTCGGGAGTTTTAAGGTTGAATTTGGGATATAAACGGGTGCAGAAGATGCATACACATATTGACTTTGGTAACTTAAAATATCGATTTCTAGCATGTTTTGAGCCTATATTTTGAAAACATTCTAGCCCTGTCTAGGCATGTACAGATCGCTTCTGGGACCCAAAAAATATCGAATTTTCGGGTTTTTTTTAGGTTGAATTTGGGATATAAACGGGTGCAGAAGATGCATACACATATTGACTTTGGTCACCTTATATATCGATTTTCATCATGTTTTGGGCCTGTATTTTTAAAATACTCTAACATGGAGTAGGCAAGTACAGATCGCTTCTGGGACCCCAAAATATCAAATTTTCGGGTGTTTGGAGAATGAATTTGAGATATCGACTTTGGGCACCTAAAATATCAAATTTCAGCATGTTTTGGGCCTATATTTTGAAAATATTCTAGCACTGAGTAGGCATGTACAGATCGGTTCTGGGACCAAAAAATATCGAATTTTCGGGTGTTTTGAGCCTGAATTTTAGATATAAACAGGTAATGAAGATGCATGCACATATCGACTTTTGGGTACCTAAAATATCGATTTTGAGCATGTTTTGGGTCTGTATCTTGAAAACATTCTAACTAGGAGTAGGCATTTACAGATCGCTTCTAGGACCAAAAAATACCGAATTTTTTGTGTGTTTTGAGCCTGAATTTGAGATATAAACGGGTACAGAAGATGCATGCACATATCGACTTTGGGTAACTAAAATATCGATTTTCAGCATGTTTTGGGCCTGTATCTGAGTAGGCATGTACAAATCGCTTCTGGGACCCCAAAATATCGAATTTTCGGGGGTTTGGAGCCTGAATTTGAGATATAAACGGATACAGAAGATGCATGCACATATCGACTTTTGGGCACCTAAAAGATCGATTTTCAGTATGTTTTGGGCCTGTTATTTGAAAATACTCTAACGCGGAGTAGGCATGTACAGCTCGCTTCTGGGACCCCAAAATATCGAATTTGCGGGTGTTTTGGGCCTGAATTTGAGATATCGACTTTGGGCACCTAAAATATCGATTTTTAGCATGTTTTGGGCCTATATTTTGAAAATATTCTAGAACTAAGTAGGCATGTACAGATCACTTCTGGGACCCCAAAATATCGAATTTTCGGGAGTTTTGAGCCTGAATTTGAGATATTAACGGGTATAAAAGATGCATGCACATATCGACTTTGGACACTTAAAATATCGATTTCTAGCATGTTTTGAGCCTATATTTTGAAAAAATTCTAGCACTGAGTAGGCATGTACAGATCGCTTCTGGGACCCCAAAATATCGAATTTCGGGTGTTTTGATGTTGAATTTAAGATATAAACGAGTGCAGAAGATGCATACACCTATTGACTTTGGGCACCTAAAATATCGATATTCAGCATGTTTTGGGCCTGTATCCGAGGAGGCATGTACAGATCGCTTCTGGGACTCCAAAATATCGAATTTTCGGGTGTTTGGAGCCTGAATTTGAGATATAAACGGGTACAGAAGATGCATGCACATATCGACTTCAGGGCACCTAAAAGATCGATTTTCAGTATGTTTTGGGCCTGTATATTAAAAATACTCTAACACGGAGTAGGCATGTACAAATCGCTTCTGGGACACTAAAATATCGAATTTTCGGGTGTTTTGGGCCTGAATTTGAGATATCGACTTTGGGCACCTAAAATATCGAATTTCAGCATGTTTTGGGCCTATATCTTGAAAATATTCTAGCACTGAGTAGGCATGTACAGATCGCTTCTGGGACCCAAAAATATCGAATTTTCGGGTGTTTTGAGCATGAATTTGAGATATAAACAGGTACTGAAGATGCATGCACATATCGACTTTTGGGTACCTAAAATATCAATTTTGATCATGTTTTGGGTCTGTATCTTGAAAACATTCTAACTAGGAGTAGGAATGTACAGATCGCTTCTAGGACCAAAAAATACCGAATTTTCGTGTGTTTTGAGCCTGAATTTGAGATATAAACGGGTACAGAAGATGCATGCACATATCGACTTTGGACACTTAAAATATCGATTTTTAGCATGTTTTGAGCCTATATTTTAAAAACATTTTAGCTCTGAGTAGGCATGTACAGATCGCTTCTGGGACCCCAAAATATCGAATTTTTGGGTGTTTGGAGCCTGAATTTGAGATATAAACGGGTACAGAAGATGCATGCACATATCGACTTTTGGGCACGTAAAAGATCGATTTTCAGTATGTTTTAAGCCTGTTATTTGAAAATACTCTAACACGGAGTAGGCATGTACAGTTCGCTTCTGGGGCCCCAAAATATCGAATTTGCGGGTGTTTTGGGCCTGAATTTGAGATATCGACTTTGGGCACCTAAAATACCGATTTTTAGCATGTTTTGGGCCTATATTTTGAAAATATTCTATAACTAAGTAGGCATGTACAGATCACTTCTGGGACCCAAAAATATCGAATTTTTGGGTGTTTTGAGATTGAATTTGGGATATAAACGGGTACAGAAGATGCACGCACATATCGACTTTGGACACTTAAAATATCGATTTTTAGCATGTTTTGAGCCTATATTTTGAAAACATTCTAGCACTCAGTAGGCATGTACAGATCGCTTCTGGGACCCAAAAATATCGAATTTTCGGGTGTTTTGAGGTTGAATTTGCGATATAAACAAGTACAGAAGATGCATACACATATTGACTTTGGGCACCTAAAATATCGATTTTCAGCATGTTTTGGGCTTGTATCTGAGTAGGCATGTACAGATCGCTTCTGGGACCTCAAAATATTGAATTTTCGGGTGTTTGGAGCCTGAATTTGAGATATAAACGGGTACAGAAGATGCATGCACATATCGACTTTGGACACTTAAAATATCGATTTTTAGCATGTTTTGATCCCATATTTTGAAAACATTCTAGCACTGAGTAGACATGTACAGATCGCTTCTGGGACCAAAAAATATCGAATTTTTTGTGTGTTTTGAGCCTGAATTTGAGATATAAACGGGTACAGAAGATGCATGCACATACCAACTTTGGACACTTAAAATATCGATTTTTAGCATGTTTTGAGCATATATTTTGAAAACATTCTACCACTGAGTATGCATGTACAGATTGCTTATGGGACCCAAAAATATCGAATTTTCGGGTGTTTTGAGGTTGAATTTGGGATATAAACGGGTGCAGAAGATACATACACATATTGACTTTGGTCACCTATAATATCGATTTTCAGCTTGTTTTGGGCCTGTATTTTTAAAAAATACTCTAACACGGAGTAGGCATGAACAGATCGCTTCTGGGACCCCAAAATATCAAGTTTTCGGGTGTTTGGAGCCTGAATTTGAGATATAGACGGGTACAGAAGATGCATGCACATATCGACTTTGGACACTTAAAATATCGATTTTTAGCATGTTTTGAGCCTATATTTTGAAAACATTCTAGCACTAAGTAGGCATGTACAGATCGCTTCTGGGACCCCAAAATATCGAATTTTCGGGTGTTTTGAGGCGGAATTTGTGATATAAACGTGAACAGAAAATATCGATTTTCAGCATGTTTTGGGCCTGAATTTTGAAAATATTCTAACACGGAGAAGGCATGTACAGATCGCTTCTGGGACCCAAAAATATCGAATTTTCGGGTGTTTTGAGTCTGAATTTGAGATATAAACAGGTACTGAAGATGCATGCACATATCGACTTTTAGGCACCTAAAATATCGATTTTGAGCATGTTTTCGGTCTGTATCTTGAAAACATTCTAACTAAGAGTAGGCATGTACAGATCGCTTCTAGGACCAAAAAATACCGAATTTTCGGGTGTTTTGAGCCTGAATATGAGATATAAACGGGTACAGAAGATGCATGCACATATCGACTTTGGACACTTAAAATATCGATTTTTAGCATGTTTTGAGCCTATACTTTGAAAAAATTCTAGCACTCAGTAGGCATGTACAGATCGTTTCTGCGACCCAAAAATATCGAATTTTCGGGTGTTTTGAGGTTGAATTTGAGATATAAACGAGTGCAGAAGATGCATACACATATTGACTTTGGGAACCTAAAATATCGATTTTCAGCATGTTTTGGGACTGTATCTCAGTAGGCATGTACAGATCGCTTCTGCGACCCCAAAATATCGAATTTTCGGGTGTTTGGAGCCTGAATTTGAGATATAAACGAATACAGAAGATGCATGCACAAATCGACTTTTGGGCACCTAAAAGATCGATTTTCAGTATGTTTTGGGCCTGTATTTTGAAAATACTCTAACACGGAGTAGGCATGTACAGATCGCTTCTGGGACCCAAAAACATCGAATTTTCGGGTGTTTTGGGCTTGAATTTGAGATATCGACTTTGGGCACCTAAAATATCGATTTTTAGCATGTTTTGGGCCTATATTTTGGAAATATTCTAGCACTAAGTAGGCATGTACAGATCGCTTATGGGACCCAAAAATATCGAATTTTCGGGTGTTTTGAGGTTGAATTTGGTATATAAACGGGTGCAGAAGATGCATACACATATTGACTTTGGTCACCTAAAATATAGATTTTCAGCATGCTCTTGGCCTGTATTTTGAAAATACTCTAACACGGAGTAGGCAAGTACAGATCGCTTCTGAGACCCAAAAATATCGAATTTTCGGGGGTTTTGAGCCTTAATTTGAGATATAAACAGGTACTGAAGATGCATCCACATATCGACTTTTGGGCACCTAAAAGATCGATTTTCAGCATGTTATGTGCCTGTATCTTGAAAACATTCTAACTAGGAGTAGGCATGTACAGATCGTTTCTAGGACCAAAAAATATCGAATTTTCGGGTGTTTTGAGCATGAATTTGAGATATAAACGGGTACAGAAGATGCATGCACATATCGACTTTGGACACTTAAAATATCGATTTTTAGCAGGTTTTGAGCCTATATTTTGAAAACATTCTAGCACTGAGTAGGTATGTTCAGATCGCTTCTGGGACCCCAAAATATCGATTTTTCGGGTGTTTTGAGCCTGAATTTGAGATATAACGGGTACAGAAGATGCATGCACATATCGACTTTGGACACTTAAAATATCGATTTTTAGCACGTTTTGAGCCTATATTTTGAAACCATTCTACCACTGAGTATGCATGTACAGATCGCTTCTGGGACCCAAAAATATCGAATTTTCGGGTGTTTTGATGTTGAATTTGGGATATAAACGGATGCAGAAGATCCATACACATATTGAAATTGGTCACCTAAAATATCGATTTCAGCATGTTTTGGACCTATATTTTGAAAATATTCTAACACTAAGTAGGCATGTACAGATCGCTTCTGGGACCCCAAAATATCGAATTTGCGGGTGTTTTGAGCCTGAATTTGAGATATAAACGGGTACAGAAAATGCATGCACATATTGACTTTGAGCACCTAAAATATCGATTTTCAGCATGTTTTGAGCCTGTATTTTGAAAATATTCTAACACGGTGTAGGCATGTACAGATCGCTTCTGGGACCCAAAAATATCGAATTTTCGGGTGTTTTTGAGCCTGAATTTGAGATATAAACAGGTACTGAAAATGCATGCACATATTGACTTTAGGCACCTAAAATATCGATTTTGAACATGTTTTGGGTCTGTATCTTAAAAACATTCTAACTAGGAGTAGGCATGTACAGATCGCTTCTTGGACCCAAAAATATCAAATTTTCGGGTGTTTGTAGCCAGAATTTGAGATATAAACGGGTAGAGAAGATGCATGAACATATCGACTTTTGGGCACCTAAAAGATCGATTTTCAGTATGTTTTGGGCCTGTATTTTGAAAATACTCTAACACGGAGTAGGCATGTACAGTTCGCTTCTGGGACCCCAAAATATCGAATTTGCGGGTGTTTTGGGCCTGAATTTGAGATATCGACTTTGGGCACCTAAAATATCGATTTTTAGCATGTTATTGGCCTATATTTTGAAATATTCTAGCACCAAATAGGCATGTACAGATCACTTTTGGGACCCCAAAATGTCGAATTTTCGGGTGTTTTGAGCCTGAATTTGAGATATAAACGGGTACAGAAGATGCAAGCACATATCGACTTTGGACACCTAAAATATCGATTTTTAGCATGTTTTGAAGCTATATTTTGAAAACATTCTAGCACTGAGTAGGCATGTACAGTCGTGATACATAATTTCTGACCAGAGTGTGAGGAGCAGAAAGCTTCGAATCGCCTGGTATTGTTCATTTCCCCTCCCAGTACACCTATAGAGGCTGAGTTCGAATGCTGGGTATGTATGTGTGTGTGGTGCCTGCCGTTCGTCTCTGGTCAGAAATTACGTATCACGAGTGTACAATGGTTATTACCTGTTTAATTAACACTTACAGAACGGAATTTATTTTATGAATTATTATTATTATTTAATCATCTTATGTTCCGACACTGGGCATAGGATACAGTGGTTGTCATGGTGCCTGGGAAGATGCTTTACGACGTTCGGTGTTCGTACCAATAGAGTCGAACACTTATATTGGAAGAGTAAACATTGTCAGTCCCTCACCTGAGTAGATTTCGTTATGTTACGAGTCTAGCACACTACTGTAACCATTCAACCACCTCTCGTCTGCTTAAACTAATGCTAGACGGTATCAAACTACTCTGATAAAGTTTGTTCAATGGTTAACTCGAAGTGCTCAGGTTAATTAAAATGGCATAAACTACATTAAAACATTATAATCTTTGAGTTCCTTCAGTCTGTAGACACCTTCTGATATATGGTATGAATCCTGAGTGACGAGCCTCATGGGAATGTACCAAACAAACAAACAAACCCCTTCGTGTAATTATTTCCCCTCGGTCTGTTACAAAGTTTGCTGGACCGTGTAAACAATCCTTTCATCATTTTCTATAAACCATCTGTGAGAGTCTGCCTGGGCCACACCCTCAACCTCTGAGTCACATCCTACCACGATCCTGAAATATTATGGTTTTTATATCAGGTTAATAATTGATCTGGGGGAAACGTACACTCACAATCCAAAATATATATATATCCAGTCTTGCTTCGAAGTATTAAGTGAGCTCAAGCAAATATAATATACGATAAGCGTTGTAATTGGTTCACTAGTATGTCAAATGATTCGAAACTTCAACAAGAACTGGATACAAATTTTGGATTGCTAGTGTACAGTTGGCCACATGAATTCTTACACAGGGTATAATTATGTAAAAAGAGGTCATTATTCTGGAAGTAAGGCAATATATGGGGTACCAAATGACTCAGTGATTAGCAAAACAACAAACCTAATAATATTCTTGTATTGCAGTTACATAGTATTTCATTTTCTATATGTTGTAAACCATCGAAAATAACAGCGTGTGTACGAATTCTTGTGACCAACGGTACACTCGTGATACGTAATCCCTGACCAGAGACGAACGGCAGGCACCACACACATATACCCTACATTCGAACTCAGCCTCTATAAGTGTATTGGGCTGGGAAACGAGCTATAAGAGGCGATTCGAAACTTTCTTCTCCTCACACTCTGGTCAGAAATTATGTATCACGAGTGTACAGATCGCTTCTGGGACCCAAAAATATCGAATTTTCGGGTGTTTTGAGGTTGAATTTGGGATATAAACGGGTGCAGAAGATGCATACACATATTAACTTTGGTCACCTAAAATATCGATTTTCAGTATGTTTTGGGCCTGTTTAGTGAAAATACTCTAACACGGAGTAGGCATGTACAAATCGCTTCTGGGACCCCAAAATATCGAATTTTCGGGTGTTTTGGGCCTGAATTTGATATATCGACTTTGGGCACCTAAAATATCGATTTTCAGCATGTTTTGGGCCTATATTTTGAAAATAACCTAGCACTAATTAGGCATGTACAGATCGCTTCTGGGATCCCAAAATATCGAATTTTCGGGTGTTTTGAGCCTGAATTTGAGATATAAACGGGTACAGAAAATGCATGCACATATTGACTTTGGGCACCTAAAATATCGATTTTCAGTATGTTTTGGGGCTGTATTTTGAAAATATTCTAACACGGAGTAGGCATGTACAGATCGCTTCTGGGACCCAAAAATATCGAATTTTCGGGTGTTTTGAGCCTGAATTTGAGATATAAACAGATACTGAAGATGCATGCACATATCGACTTTTAGGCACCTAAAATATCGATTTTGAGCATGTTTTCGGTCTGTATCTTGAAAACATTCTAACTAGGAGTAGGCATGTACCGATCGCTTCTAGGACCAAAAAATACCGAATTTTCGGGTGTTTGAAGCCTGAATTTTAGATATAAACGGGTACAGAAGATGCATGCACATATCGACTTTGGACACTTAAAATATCGATTTTTAGCATGTTTTGAGCCTATATCTTGAAAAAATTCTAGCACTCAGTAGGCATGTACAGATCACTTCTGGGACCAAAAAATATCGAATTTTCGGGTGTTTTGAGGCTGAATTTGTGATATAAACGGGTACAGAAAATGCATGCACATATTGACTTTGGGCACCTAAAATATCGATTTTCAGTATGTTTTGGGCCTGTATTTTGAAAATATTCTAACACGGAGTAGGCATGTACAGATCGCTTCTGGGACCCAAAAATATCGAATTTTCGGGTGTTTTGAGCCTGAATTTGAGATATAAACAGATACTGAAGATGCATGCACATATCGACTTTTAGGCACCTAAAATATCGATTTTGAGCATGTTTTCCGTCTGTATCTTAAAAACATTCTAACTAGGAGTAGGCATGTACAGATCGCTTCTAGGACCAAAAAATACCGAATTTTCGGGTGTTTTGAGACTGAATTTGAGATATAAACGGGTACAGAAGATGCATGCACATATCGACTTTTGACACTTAAAATATCGATTTTTAGCATGTTTTGAGCCTATATTTTGAAAAAATTCTAGCACTCAGTAGGCATGTACAGATCGCTTCTGGGACCAAAAAATATCGAATTTTCGGGTGTTTTGAGGCTGAATTTGTGATATAAACGGGTACAGAAAATGCATGCACATATTGACTTTGGGCACCTAAAATATCGATTTTCAGTATGTTTTGGGCCTGTATTTTGAAAATATTCTAACACGGAGTAGGCATGTACAGATCGCTTCTGGGACTCAAAAATATCGAATTTTCGGGTGTTTGGAGCCTGAATTTGAGATTTAAACGAGTACAGAAGATGCATGCACATATCGACTTTTGGGCACCTAAAATATCGATTTTCTGTATGTTTTGGGACTGTATTTTGAAAATACTCTAACACGGAGTAGGCATGTACAGATCGCTTCTGGGACCCAAAAACATCAAATTTTCGGGTGTTTTGAGGTTGAATTTGGGATATAAACGAGTGCAGAAGATGCATACACATATTGACTTTGGGCACCTAAAATATCGATTTTCAGCATATTTTGGACCTGTATCCGAGTAGGCATGTACAGATCGCTTCTGGGACCCCAAAATATCGAATTTTTAGGTGTTTGGGGTCTGAATTTGAGATATAAACGGGTACAGAAGATGCATGCACATATCGACTTTTGGGCACCTAAAAGATCGATTTTCAGTATGTTTTGGGCCTGTATTTTGAAAATACTCTAATACGGAGTAGGCATGTACAGTTCGCTTCTGGGACCATATAATATCGATTTTGCGGGTGTTTTGGGCGTGAATTTGAGATATCGACTTTGAGCACCTAAAATATCGATTTTTAGCATGTTTTGGGCCTATATTTTTAAAATATTCTAGCACTAAGTAGGCATGTACAGATCCCTTTTGGGACCCCAAAGTATCAAATTTTCGGGTGTTTTGAGCCTGAATTTGAGATATAAACAGGTACAGAAGATGCATGCACATATCGACTTTGGACACTTAAAATATCGATTTTTAGCATGTTTTGAGCCTATATATTGAAAACATTCTAGCACTGAGTAGGCATGTACAGATCGCTTCTGGGACCCCAAAATATCGAATTTTCGGGTATTTTGAGGTTGAATTTGGGATATAAACGGGTTCAGAAGATGCATACACATATTGACTTTGGTCACTTAAAATATCGATTTTCAGCATGTTTTGGGCCTGCATTTTGAAAATACTCTAACACGGAGTAGGCAAGTAAAGATCGCTTCTGGGACCCAAAAATATCAAATTTTCGGGTGTTTGGAGTATGAATTTGAGATATAAACGGGTACAGAAAATGCATGCACATATTGACTTTGGGCACCTAAAATATCGATTTTCAGTATGTTTTGGGCCTGTATTTTGAAAATATTCTAACACGGAGTAGGCATGTACAGATCGCTTCTGGGACCCCAAAATATTGAATTTCGGGTGTTTTGATGTTGAATTTGAGATATAAACGAGTGCAGAAGATGCATACACCTATTGACTTTGGGCACCTAAAATATCGATATTCAGCATGTTTTGGGCCTGTATCCGAGTAGGCATGTACAGATCGCTTCTGGGACCCCAAAATATCGAATTTTCGGGTGTTTGGAGCCTGAATTTGTGATATAAACGGGTACAGAAGATGCATGCACATATCGACTTTTAGGCACCTAAAATATCGATTTTGAACATGTTTTCGGTCTGTATCTTGAAAACATTCTAACTAGGAGTAGGCATGTACAGATCGCTTCTAGGACCAAAGAAAACCGAATTTTCGGGTGTTTTGAGCCTGAATTTGAGATTTAAACGAGTACAGAAGATGCATGCACATATCGACTTTTAGGCACCTAAAATATCGATTTTCTGTATGTTTTGGGCCTGTATTTTGAAAATACTCTAACACGGAGTAGGCATGTACAGATCGCTTCTGAGGCCCAAAAACATCGAATTTTCGGGTGTTTTGAGGTTGAATTTGGGATATAAACAAGTGCAGAAGATGCATACACATATTGACTTTGGTCACTTAAAATATCGATTTCTAGCATGTTTTGAGCCTATATTTTGAAAACATTCTAGCTCTGAGTAGGCATGTACAGATCGCTTCTGGGACCCAAAAATATCGAATTTTCGGGTGTTTTGAGGTTGAATTTGGGATATAAACGGGTGCAGAAGATGCATACACATATTAACTTTGGTCACCTAAAATATCGATTTTCAGCATGTTTTGGGCCTGTATTTTGAAAATACTATAACACGGAGTAAGCAAGTACAGACCGCTTCTGGGACCCCAAAATATCAAATTTTCGGGTGTTTGGAGTATGAATTTGAGATATAGACGGGTACAGAAGATGCATCCACATATCGACTTTTGAGCACCTAAAGGATCGATTTTCAGCATGTTTTGGGCTTGTTTAGTGAAAATACTCTAACACGGAGTAGGCATGTACAAATCGCTTCTGGGACCCCAAAATATCGAATTTTCGGGTGTTTTGGGCCTGAATTTGATATATTGACTTTGGGCACCTAAAATAGCGATTTTCAGCATGTTTTGGGCCTATATTTTGAAAATATTCTAGCACTAATTAGGCATGTACAGATCGCTTCTGGGACCCCAAAATATCGAATTTTCGGGTGTTTTGAGCCTGAATTTGAGATATAAACGAGTACAGAAAATGCATGCACATATTGACTTTGGGCACCTAAAATATCGATTTTCAGTCTGTTTTGGGGCTGTATTTTGAAAATATTCTAACACGGAGTAGGCATGTACAGATCGCTTCTGGGACCCAAAAATATCGAATTTTCGGGTGTTTTGAGCCTGAACTTGAGATATAAACAGGTACTGAAGATGCATGCACAAATCGACTTTTAGACACCTAAAATATCGATTTTGAGTATGTTTTCGGTCTGTATCTTGAAAACATTCTAACTAGGAGTAGGCATGTACAGATCGCTTCTGGGACCCAAAAATATCGAATTTTCGGGTGTTTTGAGGTTGAATTTGGGATATAAGCGGGTGCAGAAGATGCATACACATATTGACTTTGGTCAGTTAAAATATCGATTTCTAGCATGTTTTGAGCCTATATTTTGAAAACATTCTAGCCCTGAGTAGGCATGTACAGATCACTTCTGGGACCCAAAAATATCGAATTTCAGGTGTTTTGAGGTTGAATTTGAGATATAAACGAGTGCAGACGATTCATACACATATTGACTTTGGGCACCTAAAATATCGATTTTCAGCATGTTTTGGGCCTGTATCTGAGTAGGCATGTACAGATCGCTTCTGGGACACCAAAATATCGAATTTTCGGGTGTTTGGAGCCTGAATTTGAGATATAAACGGGTACAGAAGATTCATGCACATATCGACTTTTGGGCACCTAAAAGATCGATTTAAAGTATGTTTTGGGCCTGTTATTTGAAAATACTCTAACACGGAGTAGGCATGTACAGTTCGCTTCTGGGACCCCAAAATATCGAATTTGCGGGTGTTTTGGGCCTGAATTTGAGATATCGACTTTGGGCACCTAAAATATCGATTTTTAGCATGTTTTGGGCCTATATTTTGAAAATATTCTAGAACTAAGTAGGCATGTACAGATCACTTCTGGGACCCCAAAATATCGAATTTTTGGGAGTTTTGAACCTGAATTTGAGATATTAACGGGTACAGAAGATGCATGCACATATCGACTTTGGACACTTAAAATATCGATTTATAGCATGTTTTGAGCCTATATTTTGAAAAAATTCTAGCACTGAGTAGGCATGTACAGATCGCTTCTGGGACCCCAAAATATCGAATTTCGGGTGTTTTGATGTTGAATTTGAGATATAAACGAATGCAGAAGATGCATACACATATTGACTTTGGGCACCTAAAATATCGATTTTCAGCATGTTTTGGGCCTGTATCCGAGTAGGCATGTACAGATCGCTTCTGGGACCCCAAAATATCGAATTTTCGTGTGTTTTGAGCCTGAATTTGAGATATAAACGGGTACAGAAGATGCATGCACATATCGACTTTGGACATTTAAAATATCGATTTTTAGCATGTTTTGAGCATATATTTTTAAAACATTCTATCACTGTGTAGGCATGTACAGATCGCTTCTGGGACCCAAAAAATATCGAATTTTCGGGTGTTTTGAGGTTGAATTTGGGATATAAACGGGTGCAGAAGATGCATACACATATTGACTTTGGTCACCTAAAATATCGATTTTCATCATGTTTTGGGCCTGTATTTTTAAAATACTCTAACACGGAGTAGGCAAGTACAGATCGCTTCTGGGACCCCAAAATATCAAATTTTCGGGTGTTTGGAGAATGAATTTGAGATATCGACTTTGGGCACCTAAAATATCAAATTTCAGCATGTTTTGGGCCTATATTTTGAAAATATTCTAGCACTGAGTAGGCATGTACAGATCGCTTCTGGGACCCCAAAATATCGAATTTTCGGGTGTTTGGAGTATGAATTTGAGATATAAACGGGTACAGAAGATGCATCCACATATCGACTTTTGGGCACCTAAAAAGATCGATTTTCAGCATGTTTTGGGCCTGTATATTGAAAATACTCTAACACGGATTAGGCATGTACAAATCGCTTCTGGGACACCAAAATATCGAATTTTCGGGTGTTTTGGGCATGAATTTGAGATATCGACTTTAGGCACCTAAAATATCGATTTTCAGCATGTTTTGGGCCTATATTTTGAAAATATTCTACCACTAAGTAGGCATGTACAGATCGCTTCTGGGACCCCAAAATATAGAATTTTCGGGTGTTTTGAGCCTGAATTTGAGATATAAACGGGTACAGAAAATGAATGCACATATTGACTTTGTGCACCTAATATATCGATTTTCAGCATGTTTTGGGCCTGTACTTTAAAAATATTCTAACACGGAGTAGGCATGTACAGATCGCTTATGGGACACAAAAATATCGAATTTTCGGGTGTTTTGAGCCTGAATTTGAGATATAAACAGGTACTGAAGATGCATGCACATATCGACTTTTGGGCACCTAAAATATCGATTATGAGCATGTTTTGGGTCTGTATCTTGAAAACATTGTAACTAGGAGTAGGCATGTACAGATCGCTTCTGGGACCCAAAAATATCGAATTTTCGGGAGTTTTAAGGTTGAATTTGGGATATAAACGGGTGCAGAAGATGCATACACATATTGACTTTGGTAACTTAAAATAACGATTTCTAGCATGTTTTGAGCCTATATTTTGAAAACATTCTAGCCCTGACTAGGCATGTACAGATCGCTTCTGGGACCCAAAAAATATCGAATTTTCGGGGTTTTTTTAGGTTGAATTTGGGATATAAACGGGTGCAGAAAATGCATACACATATTGACTTTGGTCACCTTATATATCGATTTTCATCATGTTTTGGGCCTGTATTTTTAAAATACTCTAACATGGAGTAGGCAAGTACAGATCGCTTCTGGGACCCCAAAATATCAAATTTTCGGGTGTTTGGAGAATGAATTTGAAATATCGACTTTGGGCACCTAAAATATCAAATTTCAGCATGTTTTGGGCCTATATTTTGAAAATATTCTAGCACTGAGTAGGCATGTACAGATCGCTTCTGGGACCAAAAAATATCGAATTTTCGGGTGTTTTGAGCCTGAATTTTAGATATAAACAGGTAATGAAGATGCATGCACATATCGACTTTTGGGTACCTAAAATATCGATTTTGAGCATGTTTTGGGTCTGTATCTTGAAAACATACTAACTAGGAGTAGGCATTTACAGATCGCTTCTAGGACCAAAAAATACCGAATTTTCGTGTGTTTTGAGCCTGAATTTGAGATATAAACGGGTACAGAAGATGCATGCACATATCGACTTTGGGTAACTAAAATATCGATTTTCAGCATGTTTTGGGCCTGTATCTGAGTAGGCATGTACAAATCGCTTCTGGGACCCCAAAATATCGAATTTTCGGGGGTTTGGAGCCTGAATTTGAGATATAAACGGATACAGAAGATGCATGCACATATCGACTTTTGGGCACCTAAAAGATCGATTTTCAGTATGTTTTGGGCCTGTTATTTGAAAATACTCTAACGCGGAGTAGGCATGTACAGTTCGCTTCTGGGACCCCAAAATATCGAATTTGCGGGTGTTTTGGGCCTGAATTTGAGATATCGACTTTGGGCACCTAAAATATCGATTTTTAGCATGTTTTGGGCCTATATTTTGAAAATATTCTAGAACTAAGTAGGCATGTACAGATCACTTCTGGGACCCCAAAATATCGAATTTTCGGGAGTTTTGAGCCTGAATTTGAGATATTAACGGGTATAAAAGATGCATGCACATATCGACTTTGGACACTTAAAATATCGATTTTTAGCATGTTTTTAGCCTATATTTTGAAAAAATTCTAGCACTGAGTAGGCATGTACAGATCGCTTCTGGGACCCCAAAATATCGAATTTCGGGTGTTTTGATGTTGAATTTAAGATATAAACGAGTGCAGAAGATGCATACACCTATTGACTTTGGGCACCTAAAATATCGATATTCAGCATGTTTTGGGCCTGTATCCGAGGAGGCATGTACAGATCGCTTCTGGGACTCCAAAATATCGAATTTTCGGGTGTTTGGAGCCTGAATTTGAGATATAAACGGGTACAGAAGATGCATGCACATATCGACTTCTGGGCACCTAAAAGATCGATTTTCAGTATGTTTTGGGCCTGTATATTAAAAATACTCTAACACGGAGTAGGCATGTACAAATCGCTTCTGGGACACTAAAATATCGAATTTTCGGGTGTTTTGGGCCTGAATTTGAGATATCGACTTTGGGCACCTAAAATATCGAATTTCAGCATGTTTTGGGCCTATATCTTGAAAATATTCTAGCACTGAGTAGGCATGTACAGATCGCTTCTGGGACCCAAAAATATCGAATTTTCGGGTGTTTTGAGCATGAATTTGAGATATAAACAGGTACTGAAGATGCATGCACATATCGACTTTTGGGTACCTAAAATATCAATTTTGATCATGTTTTGGGTCTGTATCTTGAAAACATTCTAACTAGGAGTAGGAATGTACAGATCGCTTCTAGGACCAAAAAATACCGAATTTTCGTGTGTTTTGAGCCTGAATTTGAGATATAAACGGGTACAGAAGATGCATGCACATATCGACTTTGGACACTTAAAATATCGATTTTTAGCATGTTTTGAGCCTATATTTTAAAAACATTTTAGCTCTGAGTAGGCATGTACAGATCGCTTCTGGGACCTCAAAATATCGAATTTCGGGTTTTTTGAGGTTGAATTTTGAGATACAATAAACAAGTGCAGAAGATGCATACACATATTGACTTTGGGCACCTAAAATATCGATTTTCAGGATGTTTTGGGCCTGTATCTGAGTAGGCATGTACAGATCGCTTCTGGGACCCCAAAATATCGAATTTTTGGGTGTTTGGAGCCTGAATTTGAGATATAAACGGGTACAGAAGATGCATGCACATATCGACTTTTGGGCACCTAAAAGATCGATTTTCAGTATGTATTAAGCCTGTTATTTGAAAAAACTCTAACACGGAGTAGGCATGTACAGTTCGCTTCTGGGACCCCAAAATATCGAATTTGCCGGTGTTTTGGGCCTGAATTTGAGATATCGACTTTGGGCACCTAAAATACCGATTTTTAGCATGTTTTGGGCCTATATTTTGAAAATATTCTATAACTAAGTAGGTATGTACAGATCACTTCTGGGACCCAAAAATATCGAATTTTTGGGTGTTTTGAGATTGAATTTGGGATATAAACTGGTACAGAAGATGCACGCACATATCGACTTTGGACACATAAAATATCGATTTT
The DNA here is from genome assembly GCA_033782935.1 of Petrolisthes cinctipes. Taxonomy (NCBI): domain Eukaryota; kingdom Metazoa; phylum Arthropoda; class Malacostraca; order Decapoda; family Porcellanidae; genus Petrolisthes; species Petrolisthes cinctipes. Next base: position 9,449,447 of record JAWQEG010000069.1, read on the forward strand.
TAGCATGTTTTGAGCCTATATTTTGAAAACATTCTTGCACTCAGTAGCCATGTACAGATCGCTTCTGGGACCCAAAAATATCGAATTTTCGGGTGTTTTGAGGTTGAATTTGCGATATAAACATGTACAGAAGATGCATACACATATTGACTTTGGGCACCTAAAATATCGATTTTCAGCATGTTTTGGGCTTGTATCTGAGTAGGCATGTACAGATCGCTTCTGGGACCTCAAAATATTGAATTTTCGGGTGTTTGGAGCCTGAATTTGAGATATAAACGGGTACAGAAGATGCATGCACATATCGACTTTGGACACTTAAAATATCGATTTTTAGCATGTTTTGATCCCATATTTTGAAAACATTCTAGCACTGAGTAGGCATGAACAGATCGCTTCTGGGACCCCAAAATATCAAGTTTTCGGGTGTTTGGAGCTTGAATTTGAGATATAGACGGGTACAGAAGATGCATGCACATATCGACTTTGGACACTTAAAATATCGATTTTTAGCATGTTTTGAGCCTATATTTTGAAAACATTCTAGCACTAAGTAGGCATGTACAGATCGCTTCTGGGACCCCAAAATATCGAATTTTCGGGTGTTTTGAGGCGGAATTTGTGATATAAACGTGAACAGAAAATATCGATTTTCAGCATGTTTTGGGCCTGAATTTTGAAAATATTCTAACACGGAGAAGGCATGTACAGATCGCTTCTGGGACCCAAAAATATCGAATTTTCGGGTGTTTTGAGTCTGAATTTGAGATATAAACAGGTACTGAAGATGCATGCACATATCGACTTTTAGGCACCTAAAATATCGATTTTGAGCATGTTTTCGGTCTGTATCTTGAAAACATTCTAACTAAGAGTAGGCATGTACAGATCGCTTCTAGGACCAAAAAATACCGAATTTTAGGGTGTTTTGAGACTGAAAATGAGATATAAACGGGTACAGAAGATGCATGCACATATCGACTTTGGACACTTAAAATATCGATTTTTAGCATGTTTTGAGCCTATACTTTGAAAAAATTCTAGCACTCAGTAGGCATGTACAGATCGTTTCTGCGACCCAAAAATATCGAATTTTCGGGTGTTTTGAGGTTGAATTTGAGATATAAACGAGTGCAGAAGATGCATACACATATTGACTTTGGGCACCTAAAATATCGATTTTCAGCATGTTTTGGGACTGTATCTGAGTAGGCATGTAGAGATCGCTTCTGCGACCCCAAAATATCGAATTTTCGGGTGTTTGGAGCCTGAATTTGAGATATAAACGAATACAGAAGATGCATGCACAAATCGACTTTTGGGCACCTAAAAGATCGATTTTCAGTATGTTTTGGGCCTGTATTTTGAAAATACTCTAACACGGAGTAGGCATGTACAGTTCGCTTCTGGGACACAAAAATATCAAATTTGCGGGTATTTTGGGCCTGAATTTGAGATATCGACTTTGGGCACCTAAAATATCGATTTTTAGCATGTTTTGACCCTATATTTTGAAAACATTCTAGCACTGAGTAGGCATGTACAGATCGCTTCTGGGACCCCAAAATATCGAATTTTCGGGTATTTTGAGGTTGAATTTGAGATATAAACGGGTGCAGAAGATGCATACACATATTGACTTTTGGGCTCCTAAAAGATCGATTTTCAGTATGTTTTTGGCCTGTATATAGAAAATACTCTAACACGAAGTAGGCATGTACATATCGCTTCTGGGACACCAAAATATCGAATTTTCGGGTGTTTTGAGGTTGAATTTGGGATATAAACGGGTGCAGAAGATGCATACACATATTGACTTTGGTCACTTAAAATATCGATTTCTAGCATGTTTTGAGCCTATATTTTGAAAACATTCTAGCCCTGAGTAGGCATGTACAGATCGCTTCTGGGACCCAAAAATATCGAATTTTCGGGTGTTTTGAGGTTGAATTTGGGATATAAACGGGTGCAGAAGATGCATACACATATTGACTTTGGTCACCTAAAATATCGATATGTAGCATGTTTTGTGCCTGTATTTTGAAAATACTATAACACGGAGTAGGCAAGTACAGATCACTTCTGGGACCCCAAAATATCAAGTTTTCGATTGTTTGGAGCCTTAATTTGAGATATAGACTTGTACAGAAGATGCATCCACATATCGACTTTTGGGCACCTAAAAGATCGATTTTCAGTATGTTTGGGCCTGTATTTTGAAAATATTCTAGCACTGTATAGGCATGTACAGTTCGCTTCTAGGACCCCAAAATATCGAATTTTCGTGTGTTTTGAGGCTGAATTTGTGATATAAACGTGTACAGAAAATGCATGCACTTATTGACTTTCGGCACCTAAAATATCGATTTTCAGTGTGTTTTGGGCCTGTATTTTGAAAATATTCTAACACGGAGTAGACATGTACATATCGCTTCTGGGACACCAAAATATCGAATTTTCGGGTGTTTTGAGGTTGAATTTGGGATATAAACGGGTGCAGAAGATGCATACACATATTGACTTTGGTCACTTAAAATATCGATTTTTAGCATGTTTTGAGCCTATATTTTGAAAAAATTCTAGCACTCAGTAGGCATGTGCAGATCGCTTCTGGGACCCAAAAATATCGAATTTTCGGGTGTTTTGATGTTGAATTTGAGATATAAACGAGTGCAGAAGATACATACACATATTGACTTTGGGCACCTAAAATATCGATTTTCAGCATGTTTTGATCCTGTATCCGAGTAGGCATGTACAGATCGCTTCTGGGACCCAAAAATATCGAATTTTCGGGTGTTTGGAGCCTGAATTTGAGATATAAACGGGTACAGAAGATGCATGCACATATCGACTTTTGGGCACCTAAAAGATCGATTTTCAGTATGTTTTGGGCCTGTTATTTGAAAATACTCTAACGCGGGTTAGGCATGTACAGTTCGCTTCTGGGACCCCAAAATATCGAATTTGCGGGTGTTTTGGGCCTGAATTTGAGATATCGACTTTGGGCACCTAAAATATCGATTTTTAGCATGTTTTGGGCCTATATTTTGAAAATATTCTAGAACTAAGTAGGCATGTACAGATCACTTCTGGGACCCCAAAATATCGAATTTTCGGGAGTTTTGAGCCTGAATTTGAGATATTAACGGGTACAGAAGATGCATGCACATATCGACTTTGGACACTTAAAATATCGATTTTTAGCATGTTTTGAGCCTATATTTTGAAAAAATTCTAGCACTGAGTAGGCATGTACAGATCGGTTCTGGGACCCCAAAATATCGAATTTCGGGTGTTTTGATGTTGAATTTGAGATATAAACGAGTGCAGAAGATACATACACCTATTGACTTTGGGCACCTAAAATATCGATTTTCAGCATGTTTTGGGCTTGTATCCGAGTAGATATGTACAGATCGCTTCTGGGACCCCAAAATAACGAATTTTCGGGTGTTTGGAGCCTGAATTTGAGATATAAACGGGTACAAAAGATGCATGCACATATCGACTTTGGACACTTAAAATATCGATTTTTAGCATGTTTTGGGCCTATATATTAAAAATACTCTAACACGGAGTAGGCATGTACAAATCGCTTCTGGGACACCAAAATATCGAATTTTCGGGTGTTTTGGGCCTGAATTTGAGATATCGACTTTGGGCACCAAAAATATCGAATTTCAGCATGTTTTGGGCCTATATCTTGAAAATATTCAAGCACTGAGTAGGCATGTACAGATTGCGTCTGGGACCCCAAAATATCGAGTTTTCGGGTGTTTTGAGCCTGAAATTAAGATATAAACAGGTACAGAATATGAATGCACATATCGACTTTGGACACTTAAAATATCGATTTTTAGCATGTTTTGAGCCTATATTTTGAAAACATTCTAGCACTGAGTAGGCATGTAGAGATCGCTTTTGGGACCCCAAAATATCTAATTTTCGGGTGTTTTGAGCCTGAATTTGAGATATAAACGGGTACAGAAAATGCATTCACATAATGACTTTGGGTACCTAAAATATCGATTTTCAGCATGTTTTGGGCCTGTATTTTGAAAATATTTTAACACGGAATAGGCATGTACAGATCGCTTCTGGGACCCAAAAACATCGAATTTTTGGATATTTTGAGCCTGAATTTGAGATATAAACAGGTACTGAATATGCATGCACATATCGACTTTTGGGCACCTAAAATATCGATTTTGAGCATGTTTTGGGGCTGTATCTTAAAAACATTCTAACTAAGAGTAGGCATGTACAGATCGCTTCTAGGACCCAAAAATACCGAATTTTCGGTTGTTTTGAGCCTGAATTTGAGATATAAACGGGTACAGAAGATGCATGCACATATCGACTTTGGACACTTAAAATATCGATTTTCAGCATGTTTTGAGCCTATATTTTGAAAACATTCTAGCATTGAGTAGGCATGTACAGATCGCTTCTGGGACCCAAAAATATCGAATTTCGGGTGTTTTGAGGTTGAATTTGAGATTTAAACGAGTGCAGAAGATTCATACACATATTGACTTTGGGCACCTAAAATATCGATTTTCAGCATGTTTTGGGCCTATATTTTGAAAATATTCTAGCACTAATTAGGCATGTACAGATGGCTTCTGGGACCCCAAAATATCGAATTTTCGGGTGTTTTGAGGCTGAATATGTGATATAAACGGGTACAGAAAATGCTTGCACATATTGACTTTGGGCACCTAAAATATCGATTTTCCGTATGTTTTGGGGCTGTATTTTGAAAATATTCTAACACGAAATAGGCATGTACAGATCGCTTCTGGGACCCAAAAATATCGAATTTTCGGGTGTTTTGAGGCTGAATATGTGATATAAACGGGTACAGAAAATGCTTGCACATATTGACTTTGGGCACCTAAAATATCGATTTTCCGTATGTTTTGGGGCTGTATTTTGAAAATATTCTAACACGAAATAGGCATGTACAGATCGCTTCTGGGACCCAAAAATATCGAATTTTCGGGTGTTTTGAGCCTGAATTTGTGATATAAACGGGTACAGAAAATGCATGCACATAGTGACTTTGGACACCTAAAATATCGATTTTCAGTATGTTTTGGGCCTGTATTTTGAAAATATTCTAACACGGAGTAGGCATGTACAGATCGCTTCTGGGACCCAATAATATCGAATTTCCGGGTGTTTTGAGCCTGAATTTGAGATATAAACAGGTACTGAAGATTCATGCACATATCGATTTTTGGGCGCCTAAAAGATCGATTTTCAGTATGTTTTGGGCCTGTATTTTGAAAATACTCTAACACGGAGTAGGCATGAACAGCTCACTTCTGGGACCCCAAAATATCGAATTTGCGGGTATTTTGGGCCTGAAGTTGAGATATCGACTTTGGTCACCTAAAATATCGATTTCTAGCATGTTTTGAGCCTATATTTTGAAAATATTCTAGCATTAAGTAGGCAAGTACAGATCACTTCTGGGACCCCAAAATATCGAATTTTCGGGTGTTTTGAGCCTGAATTTAAGATATAAACAGGTACAGAAGATTCATGCACATATCGACTTTGAACACTTAAAATATCGTTTTTTAGCATGTTTTTAGCCTATATTTTGAAAACATTCTAGCACTCAGTAGGCATGTACAGATCGCTTCTGGGACCCCAAAATATCGAATTTTCGGGTGTTTTGAGCCTGAATTTGAGATATAAACGGGTACAGAAAATGCATGCACATATTGACTTTGGCACCTAAAATATCGATTTTTAGCATGTTCTGGGCCTGTATTTTGAAAATACTCTAACACGGAGTAGGCATGTACAGATCGCTTCTGGGACCCCAAAATATCGAATTTTCGGGTATTTTGAGTTTGAATTTGGGATATAAACGGGTGCAGAAGATGCATACACATATTGACTTTGGTCACCTAAAATATCGATTTTCAGCATGTTTTGGGCCTGTATTCTTGAAAATACTCTAACACGAAGTAGGCAAGTACAGATCGCTTCTGGGACCCCAAAATATCAAATTTTCGGGTGTTTGGAGTATGAATTTGAGATATAAACAGGTACTGAAGATGCATGCACATATCGACTTTTTAGCACCTAAAATATCGATTTTAAGCATGTTTTCGGTCTGTATCTTGAAAACATTCAAACTAGGAGTAGGCATTTACAGATCGCTTCTAAGACCAAAAAATACTGAATTTTTGGGTGTTTTGAGCCTGAATTTAAGATATAAACGGTTACAGAAGATGCATGCACATATCGATTTTGGACACTTAAAATATCGATTTTTAGCATGTTTTGAGCCTATATTTTGAAAAAATTCTAGCACTCAGTAGGCATGTACTGATCGCTTCTGGGACCCAAAAATATCGAATTTTCAGGTGTTTTGAGGCTGAATTTGTGATATAAACGTGTAAAGAAAATGCATGCACATATTGACTTTGGGCACCTAAAATATCGATTTTCAGTATGTTTTGGGCCTGTATTTTGAAAATATTCTAACACGGAGTAGGCATGTACAGATCGCTTTTGGGACCCAATAATATCGAATTTTCGGGTGTTTTGAGCCTGAATTTTAGATATAAACAGGTACTGAAGATGCATGCACATATCGACTTTTAAGCACCTACAATATCGATTTTAAACATATTTTCGGTCTGTATCTTGAAAACATTCTAACTAGGACTAGGCATGTACAGATCGCTTCTAGGACCAAAAAATACCGAATTTTAGGGTGTTTTGAGCCTGAATTTGAGATATAAACCTGTACACAAGAAGCATGAACATATCGACTTTGGACACTTAAAATATCGATTTTTAGCATGTTTTGAGCCTATATTTTGAAAACATTCTAGCACTCAGTAGGCATGTACAGATCGCTTCTGGAACCAAAAAATATCGAATTTTCGGGTGTTTTGAGGTTGAATTTGAGATATAAACGAGTGCAGAAGATGCATACACATATTGACTTTGGTCACCTAAAATATCGATTTTCAACATGTTTTGGGCCTGTATCTGAGTAGGCATGTACAGATCGCTTCTGGGACCCCAAAATATCGAATTTTCGGGTGTTTGGAGCCTGAATTTGAGATATAAATGGGTACAGAAGATGCATGCACATATCGACTTTTGGGCACCTAAAAGATCGATTTTCAGTATGTTTTGGGCCTGTATTTTGAAAATACTCTAACACGGAGTAGGCATGTACAGTTCGCTTCTGGGACCCCAAAATATCGAATTTGCGGGTATTTTGGGCCTGAATTTGAGATATCGACTTTGGTCACCTTAAATATCGATTTTTAGCATGTTTTGGGCCTATATTTTGAAAATACTCTAACACGGAATAGGCATGTACAGCTCCGGACAGATCAAGGGACCCCACCTCTTCCACCAGCTACTTGGTGTGAGCCTCAGTGGATCTGGTATCACTGACAGGTGGAGGGGGGGAGGGGAGAAATGTGGGCGGAGTTATATAGGGGGTAATGTGGAGGCGTTACCAATGTTGAGCCATCCAGAAATTTGAATCCCGAACCACTTGTGATCATGGATGTGAACCACTCACTGGAAGGTGGTAGGAGGGGTTGGGTTGAGGAGAGGGTGTAAAGCTTCACAAGTGATCGAGTAGTAGTATTATAGATGGAGAGAATTATTGGATCAAGTAGCTAAAGATTATAAACGAACAAAGCCGACTGTCGCATTTATTATGTTTTCTTCTGTAATCTAAATCCAACTCAGATGCTACATTCTATAGGATATTATTTATTATTTGAAATGAATCCAGATTTTACGTAATACAATTCACACAACACCATTATTTTATGACTAATATATCAAGCCATGCACCACCTACACAGTGTTGAAATAAATTTCAAGTAAATCCTTTATCGTTACCCTGTATTATTCACGACATTTTCTAAGAAACTTTTAGTGTGTAACTGGTTACCAAAGGATAATAGTTATATAGTGTAAGTTAATCTTTACCCAATAACCACTCCATCTGTTCTCCCCCACCCCATCCTCCCTTATTCCATTCGCTGTTTCCTCTCCCTCCTTCCCAGCAATCCTTTACTCTCCATCTTACCACCATCACCAACATTCTGTGTGTTGCTGCATAATCTGTTAATGCGCAAACAAGACCAGAATAGAAATAAAAGTGATATTTGGTATGCAAATACAATCCGTTATATATGACGAATATATTTATTACCCTTATTTATTTATCTGAGGTCAACATTCAGACGCCGGTGTTAGTGAACCAATCACAAGATTTAGAGGATATTGTGTCAGCACTAATGTTATTACTAATTAAAACAGGGAAAAATTGAAATAAGACACATATTGGTTATTGTTTACATGACTTGTCAGTTTAGGTGAAAACTCCACAATTCCTCGTTACGAAGCCTTCCACACCCATAACCCAACTGGGACTGTAGGCACCACACTGTAAATGATGAACACGTTATATGTATAGTTGTTGTTATTAATTGGTGTCATACAATTATAATACCTGTTAACTTAATATAACCTCAAGTTTTTACTTCATCCTCACGTTTGCATTAAGCATGTGTAATGTTTTTTTTTAATTATTATTATAATCACCTGGATATGTATTGCTTTAGACCCTTAGCCACGATGAGATACAGTTTATACACTATTTATATACGGTACACTTCTATGAACACATTAAGGCTTGAAATACTGTAGATTACATATTTCATGTTCTTACTCATCAATTTGTTACTAGTATCGTGTCCAGCCACCCTCCTTCTCAATGACAGCCTGCAGTCGCTCGGGCATTGAGGCACCATGCCTTCTCACTATATCGGGTTTTCCACGAAAAATCTCCCACTGTGCTCTGGTGTGCCGTAACAACTCTGCTGTGGTTCTCTCTCGTTCCGGCTCCCACGTGTTAACAATAGAACCCCATAGATTTTCTATGGGGTTCATATCACAGTTCTAACTAGACCAATCTATCACCTGCAAATTATCTTGAGCAGCAAACCATTCTTGAACTATCCTGGCCATATGGATAGGGCATCGGTCGTGTTTAGGACAGATGAGGGTGAGTAGTTGAAAATAAATTAAAAACAATTAGTATATCTGCTTCATTATATTGCATTTGATCTATTAAATAAAGACACTGTCTATTGTTCACCCCTGTAGAGAGATACTGATTATTATCATTTGGATATTAAGCAACAAATAACGGAGCCGAGACAATCCCTTTTCTGTCTTCAGCTCTCCCTGTATTCTTTTCGCCCCTCATGCTGGCAGTCCCCCTCTTTATCTCCTTTTCTCGCTGTAAAATAAATAAACTTATGCCTATATCTTTCAAGTAACTGGCAACCTCACACAACCTCCTCTCACTTGTCTTCTCTCTCTCACACTCCCCCTTCCTTCCTTGCCTTCTGTAGTATTCTTTATCTTTTCTTTATCATATTTTTAACCTTCTCATTCGTTCTTTCAAAGTTTTAATCACATAGGCCTTTCTCCCTTATCACCTATAGTGCTTCAAATTTATGCAAGCGAAATGCTGCGGCTGGGATAATATGGTTAATACCGTTTTGGTTCTTTGTATTCTGTGGATTTACAAAACAACTAGAAATTCATAGCGAAGGATATGATAATAGTTATGTAGAACAAGTGTTGGCAGATACACATTCTTGACGGGATAATCCCAGCCACAGCATTTCGCCTTCTTAAAACAGAAGGACTATAGGTTTCATGCATTGCCATTTGCCAGTCTGTTGCTAGTCAGAATATTAACTTGTTAAACCATTTTGCAGGAAAGAGAAATATATATATATTTTTGTTTTAAGTTACTTATGGGCATTATTTAGATATATTAACTTACTTTTACTTACGTCCAGCATTACTGTGCAGAACATGTGACACAATAAGGACCACAATGACAGTAATGGTGGTCAACGTGATTCTCATTAATCTCTCTATATGCTACTGAAAACAATGTTTTATGCTCAACTACAGAATTATGTTCTCAGCATGATAATGATAGCCAAAGATAATGAAAACAATATAAACAAATTAACATTTATTGCACAACAAATATGCTTATGCCTCGGTGCTACTGTTTCAAGGGAGTAACCAGCCCACACTGAATCACATGGAACCTGAAAAGTTTGAATACAAGATCAATTATATATATATAAATACAATACCATATTATATCTGTTTGTCTATCTACGTCTTTGTGTATATGGCACTTTTATTAATATTCATGATCAGCACTGTGAAATATAAATTTAAATTTATTTGGCAAAGCAGAGGACACTGACTGGTATGGCAACCTACCACGTGGAAGACCACCACGTTGCACTACTCCTGCTCAGAGACGAGATATTTTACAAACCGCAGAAGCCGATCCACAGACGAATGCGGTAGCCATAAGGAAGGGAGTCTTTGCACCTTGCTGTCAGCGAGAGGACCATCAGGAGAGTGTTGCACGAAGCGGGGGTGCATCACCGGACTCCAGCAAACAAGGAATTTTTGACTGACCAACATCGCGAGGGAAGGCTACGGTTTGCCCAACAATATGTTGACAAGCCAGAGGAGTTTTGGAAGAGAGTGATCTGGACGGATGAGAAAACCTTCTCATCTTCGTGTCACGGAAGGCGCCACTGCTGGAGGAGAAATGATACTCGGTGAGTATAATTTTTGAGGTTGTCGTTTCTATAAACTATTCAGTCGTAAGCAACCATAAGAATATACTCGAATAAAAAATTACTGCCGGGTGACAACCAGTATCGTTACAACGTCAGCAACATTAATAAAACAGATACTGCTGTAAGTTAGCGGTGCATATAACTCACACACACACTGTCAAGAAATTTAATACTGCGCAACCCTATATGCCAAAAGTAATTTACTCTGAATGGACTTACAGCAGTATCTGTTTTATTAATGTTGCTGACGTTGTAACGATACTGGTTGTCACCCGGCAGTAATTTTTTATTCGAGTATATTCTTATGGTTGCTTACGACTGAATAGTTTATAGAAACGACAACCTCAAAAATTATACTCACCGAGTATCATTTCTCCTCCAGCAGTGGCGCCTTCCGTGACACGAAGATGAGAAGGTTTTCTCATCCGTCCAGATCACTCTCTTCCAAAACTCCTCTGGCTTGTCAACATATTGTTGGGCAAACCGTAGCCTTCCCTCGCGATGTTGGTCAGTCAAAAATTCCTTGTTTGCTGGAGTCCGGTGATGCACCCCCGCTTCGTGCAACACTCTCCTGATGGTCCTCTCGCTGACAGCAAGGTGCAAAGACTCCCTTCCTTATGGCTACCGCATTCGTCTGTGGATCGGCTTCTGCGGTTTGTAAAATATCTCGTCTCTGAGCAGGAGTAGTGCAACGTGGTGGTCTTCCACGTGGTAGGTTGCCATACCAGTCAGTGTCCTCTGCTTTGCCAAATAAATTTAAATTTATATTTCACAGTGCTGATCATGAATATTAATAAAAGTGCCATATACACAAAGACGTAGATAGACAAACAGATATAATATGGTATTGTATTTATATATATATAATTGATCTTGTATTCAAACTTTTCAGGTTCCATGTGATTCAGTGTGGGCTGGTTACTCCCTTGAAACAGTAGCACCGAGGCATAAGCATATTTGTTGTGCAATAAATGTTAATTTGTTTATATTGTTTTCATTATCTTTGGCTATCATTATCATGCTGAGAACATAATTCTGTAGTTGAGCATAAAACATTGTTTTCAGTAGCATATAGAGAGATTAATGAGAATCACGTTGACCACCATTACTGTCATTGTGGTCCTTATTGTGTCACATGTTCTGCACAGTAATGCTGGACGTAAGTAAAAGTAAGTTAATATATCTAAATAATGCCCATAAGTAACTTAAAACAAAAATATATATATATTTCTCTTTCCTGCAAAATGGTTTAACAAGTTAATATTCTGACTAGCAACAGACTGGCAAATGGCAATGCATGAAACCTATAGTCCTTCTGTTTTAAGAAGGCGAAATGCTGTGGCTGGGATTATCCCGTCAAGAATGTGTATCTGCCAACACTTGTTCTACATAACTATTATCATATCCTTCGCTATGAATTTCTAGTTGTTTTGTAAATCCACAGAATACAAAGAACCAAAACGGTATTAACCATATTATCCCAGCCGCAGCATTTCGCTTGCATAAATTTGAAGCACTATAGGTGATAAGGGAGAAAGGCCTATGTGATTAAAACTTTGAAAGAACGAATGAGAAGGTTAAAAATATGATAAAGAAAAGATAAAGAATACTACAGAAGGCAAGGAAGGAAGGGGGAGTGTGAGAGAGAGAAGACAAGTGAGAGGAGGTTGTGTGAGGTTGCCAGTTACTTGAAAGATATAGGCATAAGTTTATTTATTTTACAGCGAGAAAAGGAGATAAAGAGGGGGACTGCCAGCATGAGGGGCGAAAAGAATACAGGGAGAGCTGAAGACAGAAAAGGGATTGTCTCGGCTCCGTTATTTGTTGCTTAATATCCAAATGATAATAATCAGTATCTCTCTACAGGGGTGAACAATAGACAGTGTCTTTATTTAATAGATCAAATGCAATATAATGAAGCAGATATACTAATTGTTTTTAATTTATTTTCAACTACTCACCCTCATCTGTCCTAAACACGACCGATGCCCTATCCATATGGCCAGGATAGTTCAAGAATGGTTTGCTGCTCAAGATAATTTGCAGGTGATAGATTGGTCTAGTTAGAACTGTGATATGAACCCCATAGAAAATCTATGGGGTTCTATTGTTAACACGTGGGAGCCGGAACGAGAGAGAACCACAGCAGAGTTGTTACGGCACACCAGAGCACAGTGGGAGATTTTTCGTGGAAAACCCGATATAGTGAGAAGGCATGGTGCCTCAATGCCCGAGCGACTGCAGGCTGTCATTGAGAAGGAGGGTGGCTGGACACGATACTAGTAACAAATTGATGAGTAAGAACATGAAATATGTAATCTACAGTATTTCAAGCCTTAATGTGTTCATAGAAGTGTACCGTATATAAATAGTGTATAAACTGTATCTCATCGTGGCTAAGGGTCTAAAGCAATACATATCCAGGTGATTATAATAATAATAAAAAAAAAACATTACACATGCTTAATGCAAACGTGAGGTCGAAGTAAAAACTTGAGGTTATATTAAGTTAACAGGTATTATAATTGTATGACACCAATTAATAACAACAACTATACATATAACGTGTTCATCATTTACAGTGTGGTGCCTACAGTCCCAGTTGGGTTATGGGTGTGGAAGGCTTCGTAACGAGGAATTGTGGAGTTTTCACCTAAACTGACAAGTCATGTAAACAATAACCAATATGTGTCTTATTTCAATTTTTCCCTGTTTTAATTAGTAATAACATTAGTGCTGACACAATATCCTCTAAATCTTGTGATTGGTTCACTAACACCGGCGTCTGAATGTTGACCTCAGATAAATAAATAAGGGTAATAAATATATTCGTCATATATAACGGATTGTATTTGCATACCAAATATCACTTTTATTTCTATTCTGGTCTTGTTTGCGCATTAACAGATTATGCAGCAACACACAGAATGTTGGTGATGGTGGTAAGATGGAGAGTAAAGGATTGCTGGGAAGGAGGGAGAGGAAACAGCGAATGGAATAAGGGAGGATGGGGTGGGGGAGAACAGATGGAGTGGTTATTGGGTAAAGATTAACTTACACTATATAACTATTATCCTTTGGTAACCAGTTACACACTAAAAGTTTCTTAGAAAATGTCGTGAATAATACAGGGTAACGATAAAGGATTTACTTGAAATTTATTTCAACACTGTGTAGGTGGTGCATGGCTTGATATATTAGTCATAAAATAATGGTGTTGTGTGAATTGTATTACGTAAAATCTGGATTCATTTCAAATAATAAATAATATCCTATAGAATGTAGCATCTGAGTTGGATTTAGATTACAGAAGAAAACATAATAAATGCGACAGTCGGCTTTGTTCGTTTATAATCTTTAGCTACTTGATCCAATAATTCTCTCCATCTATAATACTACTACTCGATCACTTGTGAAGCTTTACACCCTCTCCTCAACCCAACCCCTCCTACCACCTTCCAGTGAGTGGTTCACATCCATGATCACAAGTGGTTCGGGATTCAAATTTCTGGATGGCTCAACATTGGTAACGCCTCCACATTACCCCCTATATAACTCCGCCCACATTTCTCCCCTCCCCCCCTCCACCTGTCAGTGATACCAGATCCACTGAGGCTCACACCAAGTAGCTGGTGGAAGAGGTGGGGTCCCTTGATCTGTCCGGAGCTGTACATATCACTTCTGGGACCCCAAAATATCGAATTTTCGGGTGTTTTGAGCCTGAATTTAAGATATAAACAGGTTCAGAAGATGCATACACATATTGACTTTGGTCACCTAAAATATCGATTTTCAGCATGTTTTGGGCCTGTATTTTGAAAATACTCTAACACGAAGTAGGCAAGTACAGATCGCTTCTGGGACCCCAAAATATAAAATTTTCGGGTGTTTGGAGTATGAATTTGAGATATAAACAGGTACTGAAGATGCATGCACATATCGACTTTTAGGCACCTAAAATATCGATTTTAAGCATGTTTTCGGTCTGTATCTTGAAAACATTTTAACTAGGAGTAGGCATGTACAGGTCGCTTCTAGGACCAAAAAAACCGAATTTTCGGGTGTTTTGAGCCTGATTTTAAGATATAAACGGATACAGAAGATGTATGCACATATCGATTTTGGACACTTAAAATATCGATTTTTAGCATGTTTTGAGCATATATTTTGAAAAAATTCTAGCACTAATTAGGCATGTACAGATCGCTTCTGGGACCCAAAAATATCGAATTTTCAGGTGTTTTGAGGCTGAATTTGTGATATAAACGGGTACAGAAAATGCATGCACATATTGACTTTGGGCACCTAAAATATCGATTTTCAGTATGTTTTGGGCCTGTATTTTGAAAATATTCTAACACGGAGTAGGCATGTACAGATCGCTTCTGGGACCCAAAAATATCGAATTTTCGTGTGTTTTGAGCCTGAATTTTAGATATAAACAGGTACTGAAGATGCATGCACATATCGACTTTTAGGTACCTAAAATATCGATTTTGAGCATGTTTTCGGTCTGTATCTTAAAAACATTCTAACACGGAGTAGGCATGTACAGATCGCTTCTAGGACCAAAAAATACCGAATTTTCGGGTGTTTTGAGCCTGAATTTAAGATATAAACGGGTACAGAAGATGCATGCACATATCGATTTTGGACACTTAAAATATCGATTTTCAGCATGTTTTGAGCCTATATTTTGAAAAAATTCTAGCACTCAGTAGGCATGTACAGATCTCTTCTGGGACCCAAAAATATCGAATTTTCAGGTGTTTTGAGGCTGAATTTGTGATATAAACGGGTACAGAAAATGCATGCACATATTGACTTTGGGCACCTAAAATATATATTTTCAGTATGTTTTGGGCCTGTATTTTGAAAATATTCTAACACGGAGTAGGCATGTACAGATCGCTTCTGGGACCCAATAATATCGAATTTTCGGGTGTTTGGAGCCTGAATTTGAGATATAAACAGGTACTGAAGATGCATGCACATATCGACTTTAAGGCACCAAAAATGTCGATTTTGAGCATGTTTTCGGTCTGTATCTTGAAAACATTCTAACTAGGACTAGGCATGTACAGATCGCTTCTAGGACCAAAAAATACCGTATTTTAGGGTGTTTTGAGCCAGAATTTGAGATATAAACGGGTACACAAGAATCATGCACATATCGACTTTGGACACTTAAAATATCGATTTTTAGCATGTTTTGAGCCTATATTTTGAAAACATTTTAGCACTCAGTAGGCATGTACAGATTGCTTCTGGGACCAAAAAATATTGAATTTTCGGATGTTTTGAGGTTGAATTTGAGATATAAACGAGTGCAGAAGATGCATACACATATTGACTTTGGTCACCTAAAATATCGATTTTCAACATGTTTTGGGCCTGTATCTGAGAAGGCATGTACAGATCGCTTCTGGGACCCCAAAATATCGAATTTTCGGGTGTTTGGAGCCTGAATTTGAGATATAAATGGGTACAGAAGATGCATGCACATATCGACTTTTGGGCACCTAAAAGATCGATTTTCAGTATGTTTTGGGCCTGTATTTTGAAAATACTCTAACACGGAGTAGGCATGTACAGCTCGCTTCTGGGACCCCAAAATATCGAATTTGAGGGTATTTTGGGCCTGAATTTGAGATATCGACTTTGGTCACCTAAAATATCGATTTTCAGTATGTTTTGGGCCTGTATTTTGAAAATATTCTAACACGGAGTAGGCATGTACAGATCTCTATTGGGACCCAAAAATATCGAATTTTCGTGTGTTTTGAGCCTGAATTTTAGATATAAACAGGTACTGAAGATGCATGCACATATCGATTTTTAGGCACCTAAAATATCGATTTTGAGCATGTTTTCGGTCTGTATCTTGAAAACATTCTAACACGGAGTAGGCATGTACAGATCGCTTCTAGGACCAAAAAATACCGAATTTTCGGGTGTTTTGAGCCTGAATTTAAGATATAAACGGGTACAGAAGATGCATGCACATATTGATTTTGGACACTTAAAATATCGATTTTTAGCATGTTTTGAGCCTATACTTTGAAAAAATTCTAGCACTCAGTAGGCATGTACAGATCTCTTCTGGGATCCAAAAATATCGAATTTTCAGTTGTTTTGAGGTTGAATTTGTGATATAAACGGGTACAGAAAATGCATGCACATATTGACTTTGGGCACCTAAAATATCGATTTTCAGTATGTTTTGGGTCTGTATTTTGAAAATATTCTAACACGGAGTAGGCATGTACAGATCGCTTCTGGGACCCAATAATATCGAATTTTCGGGTGTTTTGAGCCTGAATTTGAGATATAAACAGGTACTGAAGATGCATGCACATATCGACTTTTAGGCACCTAAAATATCGATTTTGAGCATGTTTTCGGTCTGTATCTTGAAAACATTCTAACTAGGACTAGGCATGTACAGATCGCTTTAGGACCAAAAAATACCGAATTTTTAGGGTGTTTTGAGCCTGAATTTGAGATATAAACGGGTACACAAGAAGCATGCACATATCGACTTTGGACACTTAAAATATCGATTTTTAGCATGTTTTGAGCCTATATTTTGAAAACATTCTAGCACTCAGTAGGCATGTACAGATTGCTTCTGGGACCAAAAAATATCGAATTTTCGGATGTTTTGAGGTTGAATTTGAGATAAAAACGAGTGCAGAAGATGCATACACATATTGACTTTGGTCACCTAAAATATCGATTTTCAACATGTTTTGGGCCTGTATCTGAGAAGGCATGTACAGATCGCTTCTGGGACCCCAAAATATCGAATTTCCGGGTGTTTGGAGCCTGAATTTGAGATATAAA
The DNA here is from genome assembly GCA_033782935.1 of Petrolisthes cinctipes. Lineage (NCBI taxonomy): Eukaryota > Metazoa > Arthropoda > Malacostraca > Decapoda > Porcellanidae > Petrolisthes > Petrolisthes cinctipes. The sequence goes on from JAWQEG010000069.1 coordinate 9,466,984, forward strand.
TGGGTACAGAAGATGCATGCACATATCGACTTTTGGGCACCTAAAAGATCGATTTTCAGTATGTTTTGGGCCTGTATTTTGAAAATACTCTAACACGGAGTAGGCATGTACAGCTCGCTTCTGGGACCCCAAAATATCGAATTTGAGGGTATTTTGGGCCTGAATTTGAGATATCGACTTGGTCACCTAAAATATCGATTTTTAGCATGTTTTGGGCCTATATTATTTGAAAATATTCTAGCATTAAATAGGCATGTACAGATCACTTCTGGGACCCCAAAATATCGAATTTTCGGGTGTTTTCAGCCTGAATTTAAGATATAAACAGGTACAGAAGATTCATGCACATATCGACTTTGGACACTTAAAATATCGTTTTTTAGCATGTTTTGAGCCTATATTTTGAAAACATTCTAGCACTCAGTAGGCATCTACAGATCGCTTCTGGGACCCCAAAATATCAAATTTTCGGGTGTTTTGAGCCTGAATTTGAGATATAAACGGGTACAGAAAATGCATGCACATATTGATTTTGGGCACCTAAAATATCGATTTTTAGCATGTTCTGGGCCTGTATTTTGAAAATACTCTAAAACGGAGTAGGCATGTACAGATCGCTTCTGGGACCCCAAAATATCGAATTTTCGGGTATTTTGAGGTTGAATTTGGTATATAACCGGGTGCAGAAGACACATACACATATTGACTTTGGTCACCTAAAATATCGATTTTCAGCATGTTTTGGGCCTGTATTTTGAAAATACTCTAACACGAAGTAGGCAAGTACAGATCGCTTCTGGGACCCCAAAATATCAAATTTTCGGGTGTTTGGAGTATGAATTTGAGATATAAACAGGTACTGAAGATGCATGCACATATCGACTTTTAAGCACCTAAAATATCGATTTTGAGCATGTTTTCGGTCTGTATCTTGAAAACATTCTAACTAGGACTAGGCATGTACAGATCGCTTCTAGGACCAAAAAATACCGAATTTTTGGGTGTTTTGAGCCTGAATTTGAGATATAAACGGGTACACAAGAAGCATGCACATATCGACTTTGGACACTTAAAATATCGATTTTTAGCATGTTTTGAGCCTATATTTTGAAAACATTCTAGCACTCAGTAGGCATGTACAGATCGCTTCTGGGACCCAAGAATATCGAATTTTCGGGTGTTTTGAGGTTGAATTTGAGATATAAACGAGTGCAGAAGATACATACACATATTGACTTTGGTCACCTAAAATATCGATTTTCAACATTTTTTGGGCCTGTATCTGAGTAGGCATGTACAGATCGCTTCTGTGACCCCAAAATATCGAACTTTCGGGTGTTCGGAGCCTGAATTTGAGATATAATTGGGTACAGAATACGCATGCACATATCGACTTTTGGGCACCTAAAAGATCGATTTTCAGTATGTTTTGAGCCTATATTTTGAAAACATTCTAGCACTGAGTAGGCATGTACAGATCGCTTCTGGGACCCCAAAATATAGAATTTTCGGGTATTTTGAGTCTGAATTTGAGATATAAACGGGTACAGAAAATGCATGCACATATTGACTTTGGGCACGTAAAATATCGATTTTTAGCATGTTCTGGTCCTGTATTTTGAAAATACTCTAACACGGAGTAGGCATGTACAAATCGCTTCTGGGACCCCAAAATATCGAATTTTCGGGTATTTTGAGGTTGAATTTGGGATATAAACGGGTGCAGAAGATGCATACACATATTGACTTTGGTCACCTAAAATATCGATTTTCAGCATGTTTTGGGCCTGTATTTTGAAAATACTCTAACACGAAGTAGGCTAGTACAGATCGCTTCTGGGACCCCAAAATATCAAATTTTAGGGTGTTTGGAGTATGAATTTGAGATATAAACGGGTACAGAAGATGCATCCACATATCGACTTTTGGGCACCTAAAAGATCGATTTTCAGTATGTTTTGGGCCTGTATATTGAAAATACTCTAACACGGAGTAGGCATGTACATATCGCTTCTGGGACACCAAAATATCGAATTTTCGGGTGTTTTGGGCCTGAATTTGAGATATCGACTTTGGGCACCTAAAATATCGATTTTTAGCTTGTTTTGGGACTATATTTTGAAAATATTCTAACTAGGAGTAGGCATGTACAGATCGCTTTTCGGACCCCAAAATATCGAATTTTCGGGTGTTTTGAGCCTGAATTTGAGATATAAACGGGTACAGAAAATGCATTCACTTTGGGCACCTAAAATATCTATTTTCAGCATGTTTTGGGCCTGTATTTTGAAAATATTTTAACACGGAGTAGGCATGTACAGATCGCTTCTGGGACCCAAAAATATCGAATTTTTGGGTGTTTTGAGCCTGAATTTGAGATATAAACAGGTACTGAAGATGCATGCACATATCGACTTTAGGGCACCTAAAATATCGATTTTGAGCATGTTTTGGGTCTGTATCTTAAAAGCATTCTAACTAAGAGTAGGCATGTACAGATCGCTTCTGGGACCCCAAAATATCGAATTTTCGGGTGTTTGGAGGGTGAATTTGTGATATAAACGGGTACAGAAAATGCTTGCACATATTGACTTTGGGCACCTAAAATATCGATTTTCAGTATGTTTTGGGGCTGTATTTTGAAAATATTCTAACAGGGAGTAGGCATGTACAGATCGCTTCTGGGACCCAAAAATATCGAATTTTCGGGTGTTTTGAGCCTGAATTTGAGATATGAATAGGTACTGAAGATGCATGCACATATCGACTTTTAAGCACCTAAAATATCGATTTAAGCATGTTTTCGGTCTGTATCTTAAAAACATTCTAACTAGGAGTAGGCATGTACAGATCGCTTCTAGGACCAAAAAATACCGAATTTTCGGGTGTTTTGAGCCTGAATTTAAGATATAAACGGGTACAGAAGATGCATGCACATATCGATTTTGGACACTTAAAATATCGATTTTTAGCATGTTTTGAGCCTATATTTTGAAAAAATTCTAACACTCAGTAGGCATGTACAGATCGCTTCTGGGACCCAAAAATATCGAATTTTCAGGTGTTTTGAGGCTGAATTTGTGATATAAACGGGTACAGAAAATTCATGCACATATTGACTTTGGGCACCTAAAATATCGATTTTTAGTATGTTTTGGGCCTGTATTTTGAAAATATTCTAATACGGAGTAAGCATGTACAGATCGCTTCTGGGACCCAATAATATCGAATTTTCGGGTGTTTTGAGCCTAAATTTGAGATATAAACAGGTACTGAAGATGAATGCACATATCGACTTTTAGGCACCTAAAATATCGATTTTTAACATGTTTTCGGTCTGTATCTTGAAAACATTCTAACTAGGACTAGGCATGTACAGATCGCTTCTAGGACCAAAAAATACCGAATTTTAGGGTGTTTTGAGCCTGAATTTGAGATATAAACGGGTACAGAAGAAGCATGCACATATCGACTTTGGACACTTTAAATATCGATTTTTAGCATGTTGTGAGCCTATATTTTGAAAACATTCTAGCACTCAGTAGGCATGTACAGATCGCTTCTGGGACCCAAAAATATCGAATTTTCGGGTGTTTTGAGCCTGAATTTGAGATATAAACGAGTGCAGAAGATGCATACACATATTGACTTTGGTCACCTAAAATATCGATTTTCAATATGTTTTGGGCCTGTATCTGAGTAGGCATGTACAGATCGCTTCTGGGACCACAAAATATCGAATTTTTGGGTGTTTGGAGCCTGAATTTGAGATATAAACGGGTACAGAAGATGCATGCACATATCGACTTTTGGGCACCTAAAAGATCGATTTTTAGTATGTTTTGTGCCTGTATTTTAAAAATACTCTAACACGGAGTAGGCATGTACAGTTCGCTTCTGGAACCCCATAATATCGAATTTGCGGGTGTTTTGGGCCTGAATTTGAGATATCGACTTTGAGCACCTAAAATATCGATTTATAGCATGTTTTGGGCCTATATTTTGAAAATATTCTACCACTAAGTAGGCATGTACAGATCACTTTTGGGACCCCAAAATATCAAATTTTCGGGAGTTTTGAGCCTGAATTTGAGATATAAACAGGTACAGAAGATGCATGCACATATCGACTTTGGACACTTAAAATATCGATTTTTAGCATGTTTTGAGCCTATATTTTGAAAACATTCTAGCACTGAGTAGGCATGTACAGATCGCTTCTAGGACCCCAAAATATCGAATTTTCGGGTGATTGGAGTATGAATTTGAGATATAAACGGGTACAGAAGATGCATCCACATATCGACTTTTGGGCACCTAAAAGATCGATTTTCAGTATGTTTTGGGCCAGTATATTGAAAATACTCTAACACGGAGTAGGCATGTACAAATCGCTTCTGGGACACCAAAATATCGAATTTTCGGGTGTTTTAGGCCGGAATTTGAGATATTGACTTTGGGCACCTAAAATATCTATTTTCAGCATGTTTTGGTCCTATATTTTGAAAATATTCTAGCACTGTGTAGGCATGTACAGATCGCTTATGGGACCCCAAAATATAGAATTTTCGGGTGTTTTGAGCCTGAATTTGAGATATAAAAGGGTACAGAAAATGCATGCAGATATTGACTTTGGGCACCTAAAATATCGATTTTCAGCATGTTTTGGGCCTGTATTTTGAAAATATTCTAGCACTGAGTAGGCATGTACAGATCGCTTCTGGGACCCAAAAATATCGAATTTTCGGGTGTTTTGAGCCTGAATTTGAGATATAAACAGGTACTAAAGATGCATGCACATATCGACTTTTGGGCACCTAAAATATCGATTTTGAGCATGTTTTGGGTCTGTATCTTGAAAACATTCTAACTAGGATTAGGCATGTACAGATCGCTTCTGGGACCCAAATATATCGAATTTTCGGGTGTTTTGAGGTTGAATTTGGGATATAAACGGGTGCAGAAGATGCATACACATATTGACTTTGGTCACTTAAAATATCGATTTCTACCATGTTTTGAGCCTATATTTTGAAAACATTCTAGCCCTGAGTAGGCATGTACAGATCGCTTCTGGGACCCAAAAATATCGAATTTTCGGGTGTTTTGAGGTTGAATTTGGGATATAAACGGGTGCAGCAGATGCATACACATATTGACTTTGGTCACCTAAAATATCGATTTTCATCATGTTTTGGGCCTGTATCTTTAAAATACTCTAACACGGAGTAGGCAAGTACAGATCGCTTCTGGGACCCCAAAATATCAAATTTTCGGGTGTTTGGAGAATGAATTTGAGATATCGACTTTGGGCACCTAAAATATCGAATTTCAGCACGTTTTGGGCCTGTATCTGAGTAGGCATGTACATATCGCTTCTGGAACCACAAAATATCGAATTTTCGGGTATTTGGAGCCTGAATTTGAGATATAAACGGGTACAGAAGATGGATGCACATATCGACTTTTCGGCACCTAAAAGATAGATTTTCAGTATGTTTTGGGCCCTTTTATTTGAAAATACTCTAACACGGAGTAGGCATGTACAGTTCGCTTATGGGACCCCAAAATATCGAATTTGCGGGTGTTTTGATGTTGAATTTAAGATATAAACGAGTGCAGAAGATGCATACACATATTTACTTTGGGCACCTAAAATATCGATTTTCAGCATGTTTTGGGCCTGTATCCTAGTAGGCATGTACATATCGCTTCTGGGACCCCCAAATATCGAATTTTCGGGTGTTTGGAGCCTGAATTTGAGATATAAACGGGTACAGAAGATGCATGCACATATCGACTTTTGGGCACCTAAAAGATCGATTTTCAGTATGTTTTGGGCCTGTATATTGAAAATACTCTAACACGGAGTAGGCATGTTAAAATCAATTCTGGGACACCAAAATATCGAATTTTCGGGTGTTTTGGGCCTGAATTTGAGATATCGACTTTGGGCACCTAAAATATCGAATTTCAGCATGTTTTGGGCCTATATTTTGAAAATATTCTAGCACTGAGTAGGCATGTACAGATCGCTTCTGGGACCCAAAAATATCGAATTTTCGGATGTTTTGAGCCTGAATTTGAGATATAAACAGGTACTGAAGAAGCATGCACAGATCGACTTTTGGGTACCTAAAATATCGATTTTGAGCATGTTTTGGGTCTGTATCTTGAAAACATTCTAACTAGGAGTAGGCATGTACAGATCGCTTCTAGGACCAAAAAATACCGAATTTTCGGGTGTTTTGAGGTTGAATTTGAGATATAAACGGGTACAGAAGATGCATGCACATATCGACTTTGGACACTTAAAATATCGATTTTTAGCATGTTTTGAGCCTATATTTTGAAAACATTCTAGCACTCAGTAGGCATGTACAGATCGCTTCTGGGACCCAAAAATATCGAATTTTCGGGTGTTTTGAGGTTGAATTTGAGATATAAAAGTGTGCAGAAGATGCATACACATATTGACTTTGGTCACCTAAAATATCGACTTTCAACATTTTTTGGGCCTGTATCTGAGTAGGCATGTACAGATCGCTTCTGTGACCCCAAAATATCGAATTTTCGGGTGTTCGGAGCCTGAATTTGAGATATAATTGGTTACAGATGATGCATGCACATATCGACTTTTGGGCACCTAAAAGATCGATTTTCAGTATGTTTTGAGCCTATATTTTGAAAACATTCTAGCACTGAGTAGGCATGTACAGATCGCTTCTGGGACCCCAAAATATCGAATTTTCGGGTATTTTGAGTCTAAATTTGAGATATAAACGGGTACAGAAGATGCATGCACATATTGACTTTGGTCACCTAAAATATCGATTTTCAGCATGTTTTGATCCGGTATTTTGAAAATACTCTAACACGGAGTAGGCATGTACAAATCGCTTCTGGGACACCAAAATATCGAATTTTCGGGTGTTTTGGGCCTGAATTTGAGATATCGACTTTGGACACATAAAATATCGATTTTTAGCATGTTTTGGGCCTATATTTTGAAAATATTCTAGCACTAAGTAGGCATGTACAGATCACTTTTGGGACCCCAAAATATCGAATTTTCGGGTGTTTTGAGCCTGAATTTTAGATATAAACAGGTACAGAAGATGCATGCACATATCGACTTTGGACACTTAAAATATCGATTTTTAGCATGTTTTGAGCCTATATTTTGAAAACATTCTAGCACTGAGTAGGCATGTACAGATCGCTTCTGGGACCCCAAAATATCGAATTTTCGGGTGTTTTGAGCCTGAATTTGAGATATAAACGGGTACTTAAGATGCATGCACATATTGACTTTGGGCACCTAAAATATCGATTTTTAGCATGTTCTGGGCCTGTATTTTGAAAATACTCTTACATGGAGTAGGCATGTACAGATCGCTTCTGGGACCCCAAAATATCAAATTTTGGGGTATTTTGAGCCTGAATTTGGGATATAAACGTGTGCAGAAGATGCATACACATATTGACTTTGGTCACCTAAAATATCGATTTTAAGCATGTTTTGGGCCTGTATTTTGAAAATACTCTAACACGGAGTAGGCATGTACAGATCGCTTCTGGGACCCCAAAATATCGAGTTTTCGGGTGTTTGGAGCCTGAATTTGAGATTTAGACGGGTACAGAAGATGCATGCACATATCGACTTTTGGGACCTAAAATATCGATTTTCTGTATGTTTTGGGCCTGTATTTTGAAAATACTCTAACACGGAGTAGGCATGTACAAATCGCTTCTGAGACCCCAAAATATCGAATTTTCGGGTGTTTTGAGGTTGAATTTGGGATATAAACGGGTGCAGAAGATGCATACACATATTGACTTTGGTCACTTAAAATATCGATTTCTAGCATGTTTTGAGCCTATATTTTGAAAACATTCTAGCCCTGAGTAGGTATGTACAGATCGCTTCTGGGACCCAAAAATATCAAATTTTCGGGTGTTTGGAGCCTAAATTTGAGATTTAAACGGGTACAGAAGATGGATGCACATGTCGACTTTTAGGCACCTAAAAGATCGATTTTCAGTATGTTTTGGGCCCTTTTATTTGAAAATACTCTAACACGGAGTAGGCATGTACAAATCGCTTCTAGGACCCCAAAATATCGAATTTTCGGGTGTTTTAGGCTTGAATTTGATATATCGTCTTTGGGCACCTAAAATATCGATTTTCAGCATGTTTTGGGCCTATATTTTGATAATATTCTAGCACTGAATAGGCATGTACAGATCGCTTCTGGGACCCGAAAATATCGAATTTTCGGGTGTTTTGAGCCTGAATTTGAGATATAAACGGGTACAGAAGAAGCATACACATATTGACTTTGGGCACCTAAAATATCGATTTTCAGCATGTTTTGGGCCTGTATCCGAGTAGGCATGTACAGATCGCTTCTGGGACCCCAAAATATCGAATTTTCGGGTGTTTTGAGCCTGAATTTATGATATAGACAGGTACAGAAGGTGCATGCACATATCGATTTTGGACACTTAAAATATCGATTTTTAGCATGTTTTGAGCCTATATTTTGAAAATACTCTAACACGGAGTAGGCATGTACAGTTCGCTTCTGGAACCCCAAAATATCGAATTTGCGGGTGTTTTGGGCCTGAATTTGAGACATCGAATTTGGGCACCTAAAATATCGATTTTCAGTATGTTTTGGGCCTGTATTTTGAAAATATTCTAACACGCAGTAGGCATGTACAGATCGCTTCTGGGACCCAAAAATATCGAATTTTCGGGTGTTTTGAGCCTGAATTTTAGATATAAACAGGTACTGAAGATGCATGCACATATCGACTTTTAGGCACCTAAAATATCGATTTTGAGCATGTTTTCGGTCTGTATCTTGAAAACATTCTATCTAGGAGTAGGCATGTACAGAAGGCTTCTAGGACCAAAAAATACCGAATTTTCGGGTGTTTTGAGCCTGAATTTGAGATATAAACGGGTACAGAAGATGCATGCACATATCGATTTTGGACACTTAAAATATCGATTTTTAGGATGTTTTGAGCTTGTATTTTGAAAACATTCTAGCACTCAGTAGGCATGTACAGATCGCTTCTGGGGCCCAAAAATATCGAATTTTCGGGTGTTTTGAGGTTGAATTTGAGATATAAACCAGTGTAGAAGAAGCATACACATATTGACTTTGGGCACCTAAAATATCGATTTTCAGCATGTTTTGGGCCTGTATCCGAGTAGGCATGTACAGATCGCTTCTGGGACCCCAAAATATCGAATTTTCGGGTGTTTTGAGCCTGAATTTATGATATAAACAGGTACAGAAGGTGCATGCACATATCGACTTTGGACACTTAAAATATCGATTTCTAGCATGTTTTGAGCCTATATTTTGAAAATACTCTAACGCGGAGTAGGCATGTACAGTTCGCTTCTGGAACCCCAAAATATCGAATTTGCGGGTGTTTTGGGCCTGAATTTGAGACATCGACTTTGGGCACCTAAAATATCGATTTTTAGCATGTTCTGGGCCTGTATTTTGAAAATACTCTAACACGGAATAGGCATGTACAGATCGCTTCTGGGACCCCAAAATATCGAATTTTGCGGTATTTTGAGGTTGAATTTGGGATATAAACGGGTGCAGAAGATGCATACACATATTGACTTTGGTCACCTAAAATATCGATTTTTAGCATGTTTAGGGCCTGTATTTTGAAAATACTCTAACACGGAGTAGGCAAGTACAGATCGCATCTGGGACCCCAAAATATCAAATTTTCGGGTGTTTGGAGTATAAATTTGAGATACAAACGGATACAGAAGATGCATCCACATATCGACTTTTGGGCACCTAAAAGATCGATTTTTAGCATGTATTGGGCCTATATTTTGAAAATATTCTAGCACTGAATAGGCATGTACAGATCGCTTCTGGGACCACAAAATATCGAATTTTCGGGTGTTTTGAAGCTGAATTTGTAATATAAACGTGTACAGAAAATGCATGCACATATTGACTTTGGGCACCGAAAAATATCGATTTTCAGTATGTTTTGGGCCTGTATTTTGAAAATATTCTAACACGGAGTAGGCATGTACAGATCGCTTCTGGGACCCAAAAATATCGAATTTTCGGGTGTTTTGAGCCTGAATTTGAGATATAAACAGGTACTGAAGATGCATGCACATATCGACTTTTAGGCACCTAAAATATCGATTTTGAGCATGTTTTCGGTCTGTATCTTGAAAACATTCTAACTAGGAGTAGGCATGTACAGAAGGCTTCTAGGACCAAAAAATACCGAATTTTCGGGTGTTTTGAGCCTGAATTTGAGATATAAACGGGTACTGAAGATGCATGCACATATCGACTTTGGACACTTAAAATATCGATTTTTAGCATGTTCTGAGCCTATATTTTGAAAACATTCTAGCACTCAGTAGGCATGTACAGATCGCTTCATGGACCCAAAAATATCGAATTTTCGGGTGTTTCGAGGTTGAATTTGAGATATAAACCAAAGCAGAAGAAGCATACACATATTGAATTTGGGCACCTAAAATATCGATTTTCAGCATGTTTAGGGCCTGTATCCGAGTAGGCATGTACAGATCGCTTCTGGGACCCCAAAATATTGAATTTTCGGGTGATTTGAGCCTGAATTTATGGTATAAACAGGTACAGAAGATGCATGCACATATCGACTTTGGACACTTAAAATATCGATTTTTAGCATGGTTTGGGCCTATATTTTGAAAATATTTTAGCACTAAGTAGGCATGTACAGATCACTTCTGGGACCCCAAAATATCGAATTTTCGGGTGTTTTGAGCCTGAATTTTAGATATAAACAGGTACAGAAGATGCATGCACATATCGACTTTGGACACTTAAAATATCGATTTTTAGCATGTTTTGAGCCTATATTTTGAAAACATTCTAGCACTGAGTAGGCATGTACAGATCGCTTCTGGGACCCCGAAATATCGAATTTTCGGGTGTTTTGAGCCTGAATTTGAGATATAAACGGGTACTTAAGATGCATGCACATATTGACTTTGGGCACCTAAAATATCGATTTTTAGCATGATCTGGGCCTGTATTTTGAAAATACTCTTACACGGAGTAGGCATGTACAGATCGCTTCTGGGACCCCAAAATATCAAATTTTGGGGTATTTTGAGGTTGAATTTGGGATATAAACGTGTGCAGAAGATGCATACACATATTGACTTTGGTCACCTAAAATATCGATTTTTAGCATGTTTTGGGCCTGTATTTTAAAAATACTCTAACACGGAGTAGGCAAGTACAGATCGCAACTGGGACCCCAAAATATCAAATTTTCGGGTATTTGGAGTATAAATTTGAGATATAAACGGATACAGAAGATGCATCCACATATCGACTTTTGGGCACCTAAAAGATCGATTTTCAGTATGTTTTGGGCCTGTATAGTGAAAATACTCTAACACGGACTGGGCATGTACAAATCGCTTCTCGGACCCCAAAATATCGAATTTTCGGGTGTTTTGGGCCTGAATTTGAGATATCGACTTTGGGCACCTATAATATCGATTTTTAGCATGTTTTGGGCCTATATTTTGAAAATATTCTAGCACTGAGTAGGCATGTACAGATCGCTTCTGGGACCCCAAAATATAGAATTTTCGGGTGTTTTGAGCCTGAATTTGAGATATAAACGGGTACAGAAAATGCATTCATATAATGACTTTGGGCACCTAAAATATCGATTTTCAACATGTTTTGGGCTTGTCTCTAAGTAGGCATGTACAGATCGCTTCTGGGAACCCAAAGTATCGAATTTTCGGGTGTTTAGAGCCTGAATTTGAGATATAGACGGGTACAGAAGATGCATGCACATATCGACTTTTGGGCACCTAAAATATCGATTTTGAGCATGTTTTGGGTCTGTACCTTGAAAACATTCTAACTAGGAGTAGGCATGTACAGATCGCTTCTAGGACCAAAAAATCGTCGAATTTTCGTGTGTTTTGAGCCTGAATTTGAGATATAAACGGGTACAGAAGATGCATGCACATATCGACTTTGGACACTTAAAATATCGATTTTTAGCATGTTTTGAGCCTATATTTTGAAAACATTCTAGCACTGAGTAGGCATGTACAGATCGCTCCTGGGACCCCAAAAAAACGAATTTCGGGTGTTTTGAGGTTGAATTTGAGATATAAACGAGTGCAGAAGATGCATACACATATTGACTTTGGGCACCGAAAATATCGATTTTCAGCATGTTTTGGGACTGTATCTGAGTAGGCATGTACAGATCGCTTCTGGGCCCCAAAATTATCGAATTTTCGGGTGTTTGGAGCCTGAATTTGAGATATAAACGGGTACAGAAGATGCATTCACATATCGACTTTTGGGCACCTAAAAGGTCGATTTTCAGTATGTTTTGGGCCTGTATTTTGAAAATACTCTAACACGGAGTAGGCATGTACAGTTCGCTTCTGGGAGCCCAAAATATCGAATTTGCGGGTATTTTGGGCCTGAATTTAAATATCGACTTTGGGCACCTAAAATATCGATTTTTAGCATGTTTTGGGCCTATATTTTGAAAATATTCTAGCACTAAGTAGGCATGTACAGATCACTTCTGGGACCCCAAAATATCGAATTTTCGGGTGTTTTGAGCCTGAATTTAAGATATAAACAGGTACAGAAGATGCATGCACATATCGACTTTGGACATTTAAAATATCGATTTTTAGCATGTTTTGAGCCAATATTTTGAAAACATTCTAGCACTGAGTAGGCATGTACAGATCGCTTCTGGGACCCCAAAATATTAAACTTTTTGGTGTTTGGAGCCTGAATTTAAGATATAAACGGGTACAGAAGATGCATAAATATATTGACTTTGGGCACCTAAAATATCGATTTTCAGAATGTTTTGAGCCTATATTTTAAAACATTCTAGCACTGAGTAGGCATGTACAGATCGCTTCTGGGACCCAAAAATATCGAATTTTCGGGTGTTTTGAGCCTGAATTTGAGATATAAACAGGTACTGAAGATGCATGCACATATCGACTTTTAGGCACCTAAAATATCGATTTTGAGCATGTTTTCGGTCTGTATCTTGAAAACATTCTAACTAGGAGTAGGCATGTACAGAAGGCTTCTAGGACCAAAAAATACCGAATTTTCGGGTGTTTTGAGCCTGAATTTGAGATATAAACGGGTACTGAAGATGCATGCACATATCGACTTTGGACACTTAAAATATCGATTTTTAGCATGTTCTGAGCCTATATTTTGAAAACATTCTAGCACTCAGTAGGCATGTACAGATCGCTTCATGGACCCAAAAATATCGAATTTTCGGGTGTTTCGAGGTTGAATTTGAGATATAAACCAAAGCAGAAGAAGCATACACATATTGAATTTGGGCACCTAAAATATCGATTTTCAGCATGTTTAGGGCCTGTATCCGAGTAGGCATGTACAGATCGCTTCTGGGACCCCAAAATATTGAATTTTCGGGTGATTTGAGCCTGAATTTATGGTATAAACAGGTACAGAAGATGCATGCACATATCGACTTTGGACACTTAAAATATCGATTTTTAGCATGGTTTGGGCCTATATTTTGAAAATATTTTAGCACTAAGTAGGCATGTACAGATCACTTCTGGGACCCCAAAATATCGAATTTTCGGGTGTTTTGAGCCTGAATTTTAGATATAAACAGGTACAGAAGATGCATGCACATATCGACTTTGGACACTTAAAATATCGATTTTTAGCATGTTTTGAGCCTATATTTTGAAAACATTCTAGCACTGAGTAGGCATGTACAGATCGCTTCTGGGACCCCGAAATATCGAATTTTCGGGTGTTTTGAGCCTGAATTTGAGATATAAACGGGTACTTAAGATGCATGCACATATTGACTTTGGGCACCTAAAATATCGATTTTTAGCATGATCTGGGCCTGTATTTTGAAAATACTCTTACACGGAGTAGGCATGTACAGATCGCTTCTGGGACCCCAAAATATCAAATTTTGGGGTATTTTGAGGTTGAATTTGGGATATAAACGTGTGCAGAAGATGCATACACATATTGACTTTGGTCACCTAAAATATCGATTTTTAGCATGTTTTGGGCCTGTATTTTAAAAATACTCTAACACGGAGTAGGCAAGTACAGATCGCAACTGGGACCCCAAAATATCAAATTTTCGGGTATTTGGAGTATAAATTTGAGATATAAACGGATACAGAAGATGCATCCACATATCGACTTTTGGGCACCTAAAAGATCGATTTTCAGTATGTTTTGGGCCTGTATAGTGAAAATACTCTAACACGGACTGGGCATGTACAAATCGCTTCTCGGACCCCAAAATATCGAATTTTCGGGTGTTTTGGGCCTGAATTTGAGATATCGACTTTGGGCACCTATAATATCGATTTTTAGCATGTTTTGGGCCTATATTTTGAAAATATTCTAGCACTGAGTAGGCATGTACAGATCGCTTCTGGGACCCCAAAATATAGAATTTTCGGGTGTTTTGAGCCTGAATTTGAGATATAAACGGGTACAGAAAATGCATTCATATAATGACTTTGGGCACCTAAAATATCGATTTTCAACATGTTTTGGGCCTGTCTCTAAGTAGGCATGTACAGATCGCTTCTGGGAACCCAAAGTATCGAATTTTCGGGTGTTTAGAGCCTGAATTTGAGATATAGACGGGTACAGAAGATGCATGCACATATCGACTTTTGGGCACCTAAAATATCGATTTTGAGCATGTTTTGGGTCTGTACCTTGAAAACATTCTAACTAGGAGTAGGCATGTACAGATCGCTTCTAGGACCAAAAAATCGTCGAATTTTCGTGTGTTTTGAGCCTGAATTTGAGATATAAACGGGTACAGAAGATGCATGCACATATCGACTTTGGACACTTAAAATATCGATTTTTAGCATGTTTTGAGCCTATATTTTGAAAACATTCTAGCACTGAGTAGGCATGTACAGATCGCTCCTGGGACCCCAAAAAAACGAATTTCGGGTGTTTTGAGGTTGAATTTGAGATATAAACGAGTGCAGAAGATGCATACACATATTGACTTTGGGCACCGAAAATATCGATTTTCAGCATGTTTTGGGACTGTATCTGAGTAGGCATGTACAGATCGCTTCTGGGCCCCAAAATTATCGAATTTTCGGGTGTTTGGAGCCTGAATTTGAGATATAAACGGGTACAGAAGATGCATTCACATATCGACTTTTGGGCACCTAAAAGGTCGATTTTCAGTATGTTTTGGGCCTGTATTTTGAAAATACTCTAACACGGAGTAGGCATGTACAGTTCGCTTCTGGGAGCCCAAAATATCGAATTTGCGGGTATTTTGGGCCTGAATTTAAATATCGACTTTGGGCACCTAAAATATCGATTTTTAGCATGTTTTGGGCCTATATTTTGAAAATATTCTAGCACTAAGTAGGCATGTACAGATCACTTCTGGGACCCCAAAATATCGAATTTTCGGGTGTTTTGAGCCTGAATTTAAGATATAAACAGGTACAGAAGATGCATGCACATATCGACTTTGGACATTTAAAATATCGATTTTTAGCATGTTTTGAGCCAATATTTTGAAAACATTCTAGCACTGAGTAGGCATGTACAGATCGCTTCTGGGACCCCAAAATATTAAACTTTTTGGTGTTTTGAGCCTGAATTTAAGATATAAACGGGTACAGAAGATGCATAAATATATTGACTTTGGGCACCTAAAATATCGATTTTCAGAATGTTTTGAGCCTATATTTTAAAACATTCTAGCACTGAGTAGGCATGTACAGATCACTTCTGGGACCCCAAAATATCGAATTTTCGGGTGTTTTGAGCCTGAATTTAAGATATAAACAGGTACAGAAGATGCATGCACATATCGACTTTGGACATTTAAAATATCGATTTTTAGCATGTTTTGAGCCAATATTTTGAAAACATTCTAGCACTGAGTAGGCATGTACAGATCGCTTCTGGGACCCCAAAATATTAAACTTTTTGGTGTTTGGAGCCTGAATTTAAGATATAAACGGGTACAGAAGATGCATAAATATATTGACTTTGGGCACCTAAAATATCGATTTTCAGAATGTTTTGAGCCTATATTTTAAAACATTCTAGCACTGAGTAGGCATGTTCAGATCGCTTCTGGGACCCCAAAATATCTAATTTTCGGGTGTTTTGAGCCTGAATTTAAGATATAAACAGGTACAGAAGATGCATGCACGTATCGACTTTGGACACTTAAAATATCGATTTTTAGCATGTTTTTGAGCCTATATTTTGAAAACATTCTAGCACTGAGTAGGAATGTACAGATCGTTTGTGGGACCCCAAAATATCAAATTTTCGGGTGTTTGGAGTATGAATTTGAGATATAAACAGGTACAGAATATGCATCCACATATCGACTTTTGGGCACCTAAAAGATCGATTTTCAGTATGTTTTGGGCCTGTTTTTTTTTTAAATACTCTTACACGGGGTAGGCATGTACATATCGCTTCTGGGACACCAAAATATCGAATTTTCTGGTGTTTTGGGCCTGAATTTGAGATGTCGACTTTGGTCACCTAAAATATCGATTTTTAGCATGTTTTGGGCCTATATTTTGAAAATATTCTAGCACTGAGTAGGCATGTACAGATCGCTTCTGGGACCCCAAAATATCGAATTTTCGGGTGTTTTGAGCCTGAATTTGAAATATAAACGGGTACAGAAAATGCATTCACATAATGACTTTGGGCACCTAAAATATCGATTTTCAGCATGTTTTGGGCCTGTATTTTGAAAATATTTTAACACGGAGTAGGCATGTACAGATCACTTCTGGGACTCAAACATATCGAATTTTTCGGTGTTTTGAGCCTGATTTTGAGATATAAACAGGTACTGAAGATTCAAGCACATTTCGACTTTTGGGCACCTAAAATATCGATTTTGAGCATGTTTTGGGTCTGTATCTTGAAAACATTCTAACTAGGAGTAGGCATGTACAGATCGTTTCTAGAACCAAAAAATACCGAATTTTCGGTTGTTTTGAGCCTGAATTTGAGATATTAACGGGTACAGAAGATGCATGCACATATCGACTTTGGACACTTAAAATATCGATTTCTAGCAAGTTTTGAGCCTATATTTTGAAAACATTCTAGCCCTGAGTAGGCATGTACAAATCGCTTCTCGGACCCCAAAATATCGAATTTTCGGGTGTTTTGAGGTTGAATTTGGGATATAAACGGGTGCAGAAGATGCATACACATATTGACTTTATTCACCTAAAAGATCGATTTTCATGATTTTTTTGGGGCTGTATATTGAAAATAATCTAACACGGAGTAGGCATGTACAAATCGCTTCTGGGACACCAAAATATCGAATTTTCGGGTGTTTTGGGCCTGAATTTGAGATATCGACTTTGGGCACCTAAAATATCGAATTTCAGCATGTTTTGGGCCTATATTTTGAAAATATTCTAGCACTGCGTAGGCATGTACAGATCGCTTCTGGGACCCAAAAATATCGAATTTTCGGGTGTTTTCAGCCTGAATTTGAGATATAAACAGGTACAGAAGATGCATGCACATATAGACTTTTGGGTACCTAAAATATCGATTTTGAGCATGTTTTGGGTCTGTATCTTGAAAACATTCTAATTAGGAGTAGGCATGTACAGATCGCTTCTAGGACCAAAAAATACCGAATTCTCGTGTGTTTTGAGCCTGAATTTGAGATATAAACGGGTACAGAAAATGCATGCACATATCGACTTTGGACATTTAAAATATCGATTTTTAGCATGTTTTGAGCCTATATTTTGAAAACATTCTAGCACTGAGTAGGCATGTACAGATCGCTTCTGGGACCCCAAAATATTAAACTTTTTGGAGTTTGGAGCCTGAATTTAAGATATAAACGGGTACAGAAGATGCATAAATATATTGACTTTGGGCACCTAAAATATCGATTTTCAGAATGTTTTGAGCCTATATTTTAAAACATTCTAGCACTGAGTAGGCATGTATAGATCGCTTCTGGGACCCCAAAATATCGAATTTTCGGGTGTTTTGAGCCTGAATTTGAGATATAAACGGGTACAGAAAATGCATGCACATATTGACTTTGGGCACCTAAAATATCGATTTTCAGCATGTTTTGGGCCTGTATTTTGAAAATATTCTAACACGGAGTAGGCATGTAAAGATCGCTTCTGGGACCCCAAAATATCGAATTTTCGGGTGTTTTGAGCCTGAATTTGAGATATAAACAGGTACTTAAGATGCATGCACATATCGACTTTTAGGCACCTAAAATATCGATTTTGAGCATGTTTTCGGTCTGTATCTTGAAAACATTCTAACTAGGAGTAGGCATGTACAGAAGGCTTCTAGGACCAAAAAATACCGAATTTTCGGGTGTTTTGATCCTGAATTTGAGATATAAACTTGTACAGAAGATGCATGCACATATCGACTTAGGACACTTAAGATATCGATTTTTAGCATGTTTTGAGCCTATATTTTGAAAACATTCTAGCTCTCAGTAGGCATGTACAGATCTCTTCAGGGACCCAAAAATATCGAATTTTCGGGTGTTTTGAGGTTGAATTTGAGATATAAACCAGTGCAGAAGAAGCATACACATATTGACTTTGGGCACCTAAAATATCGATTTTCAGCATGTTTTGGGCCTGTATCTGAGTAGAAATGTACAGATCGCTTCTGGGACCCCAAAATATCGAATTTTCGGGTGTTTTGAGCCTGAATTTATGATATAAACAGGTACAGAAGATGCATGCACATATCGACTTTGGACACTTAAAATATCGATTTTTAGCATGTTTTGAGCCTGTATATTGAAAATAATCTAACACGGAGTAGGCATGTACAAATCGCTTCTGGGACACCAAAATATCGAATTTTCGGGTGTTTTGGGCCTGAATTTGAGATATCGACTTTGGGTACCTAAAATATCGAATTTCAGCATGTTTTGGGCCTATATTTTGAAAATATTCTAGCACTGAGTAGGAATGTACAGATCGCTTCTGGGACCCAAAAATATCGAATTTTCGGGTGTTTTGAGCCTGAATTTGAGATATAAACAGGTACTGAAGATGCATGCACATATAGACTTTTGGGTACCTAAAATATCGATTTTGAGCATGTTTTGGGTCTGTATCTTGAAAACATTCTAACTATGAGTAGGCATGTACAGATCGCTTCTAGGACCAAAAATTACCGAATTTTCGGTTGTTTTGAGCCTGAATTTGAGATATAAACGGGTACAGAAGATGCATGCACATATCGACTTTGGACACTTAAAATATCGATTTTTAGCATGTTTTGAGCCTATATTTTGAAAACATTCTAGCACTGAGTAGGCATGTACAGATCGCTTCTGGGACCCAAAAAAATCGAATTTCGGGTGTTTTGAGGTTGAATTTGAGATATAAACGGGTACTGAAGATGCATGCACATATTGACTTTGGGCACCTAAAATATCGATTTTTAGCATGTTCTGGGCCTGTATTTTGAAAATACTCAAACACGGAGTAGGCATGTACAGATCGCTTCTGGGACCCCAAAATATCGAATTTTGGGGTTTTTTGAGGTTGAATTTGGGATATAAACGGGTGCAGAAGATGCATACACATATTGACTTTGGTCACCTAAAATATCGATTTTTAGCATATTTTGGGCCTGTATTTTGAAAATACTCTAACACGGAGTAGGCAAGTACAGATCGCATCTGGGACCCCAAAATATCAAATTTTCGGGTGTTTGGAGTATAAATTTGAGATATAAACGGATACAGAAGATGCATCCACATATCGACTTTTGGGCACCTAAAAGATCGAATTTCAGTATGTTTTGGGCCTGTATAGTGAAAATACTCTAACACGGAGTAGGCATGTATAAATCGCTTCTCGGACCCCAAAATATCAAATTTTCGGGTGTTTTGGGCCTGAATTTGAGATATCGACTTTGGGTACCTATAATATCGATTTTTAGCATGTTTTGGGCCTATATTTTGAAAATATTCTAGCACTGACTAGGCATGTACATATCGCTTCTGGGACCCCAAAATAAAAAATTTTCGGGTGATTTGAGCCTGAATTTGAGATATAAACCGGTACAGAAAATGCATTCACATAATGACTTTGGGCACCTAAAATATCGATTTTCAACATTTTTTGTCCCTGTATTTTGAAAATATTTTAACACGGAGTAGGCATGTACTGATCGCTTCTGGGACCCAAAAAAATCGAATTCTTCGGTGTTTTGAGCCTGAATTTGAGATATAAACAGGTACTGAAGATGCATGCACATATCGACTTTTGTGCACCTAAAATATCGATTTTGAGCATGTTTTGGGTCTGTATCTTGAAAACATTCTAACTAGGAGTAGGCATGTACAGATCGCTTCTAAGACCAAAAAATATCGAATTTTCGGGTGTTTTGAGCCTGAATTTAAGATATAAACTGGTACAGAAGATGCATGCACATATTGACTTTGGACACTTAAAATATCGATTTTTAGCATGTTTTGAGCCTATATTTTGAAAACATTCTAGCACTGAGTAGGCATGTACAGATCGCTTCTGGGACCCAAAAATATCGAATTTCGGGTGTTTTGAGGTTGAATTTGAGATATAAACGAATGCAGAAGATGCATACACATATTGACTTTGGGCACCTAAAATATCGATTTTCAGCATGTTTTGGGCCTGTCTCTGAGTAGGCATGTACAGATCGCTTCTGGGACCCCAAAGTATCGAATTTTCGTGTGTTTGGAGCCTGAATTTGAGATATAGACGGGTACAGAATATGCATGCACATATCGACTTTTGGGCACCTAAAATGTCGATTTTCTGTATGTTTTGGGCCTGTATTTTGAAAATACTCTAACACGGAGTAGACATGTACAGATCGCTTCTGGGACCCAAAAATATCGAATTTTCGGGTGTTTTGAGGTTGAATTTGGGATATAAACGGGTGCAGAAGATGCATACAGATATTGACTTTAGTCACTTAAAATATCGATTTCTAGCAAGTTTTGAGCCTATATTTTGAAAACATTCTAGCCCTGAGTAGGCATGTACAGATCGCTTCTGGGACCCCAAAATATCGAATTTTCGGGTGTTTTGAGGTTGAATTTGGGATATAAACGGGTGCAGAAGATGCATACACATATTGACTTTGGTCACCTAAAAGATCGATTTTCAGTATGTTTTGGGCCTGTATATTGAAAATAATCTAACACGGAGTAGGCATGTACAAATCGCTTCTGGGACACCAAAATATCGAATTTTCGGGTGTTTTGGGCCTGAATTTGAGATATCGACTTTGGGTACCTAAAATATCGAATTTCAGCATGTTTTGGGCCTATATTTTGAAAATATTCTAGCACTGAGTAGGAATGTACAGATCGCTTCTGGGACCCAAAAATATCGAATTTTCGGGTGTTTTGAGCCTGAATTTGAGATATAAACAGGTACTGAAGATGCATGCACATATAGACTTTTGGGTACCTAAAATATCGATTTTGAGCATGTTTTGGGTCTGTATCTTGAAAACATTCTAACTATGAGTAGGCATGTACAGATCGCTTCTAGGACAAAAAATTACCGAATTTTCGGTTGTTTTGAGCCTGAATTTGAGATATAAACGGGTACAGAAGATGCATGCACATATCGACTTTGGACACTTAAAATATCGATTTTTAGCATGTTTTGAGCCTATATTTTGAAAACATTCTAGCACTGAGTAGGCATGTACAGATCGCTTCTGGGACCCAAAAAAATCGAATTTCGGGTGTTTTGAGGTTGAATTTGAGATATAAACGAGTGCAGAAGATGCATACACATATTGACTTTGGGCACCTAAAATATTGATTTTCAGCATGTTTTGGGACTGTATCTGAGTAGGCATGTACAGATCGCTTCTGGGCCCTCAAAATATCGAATTTTCGGGTGTTTGGAGCCTGAATTTGAGATATAAACGGTACAGAAGATGCATTCACATATCGACTTTTGGGCACCTAAAAGATCGATTTTCAGTATGCTTTGGGCCTGTATTTTGAAAATACTCTAACACGGAGTAGGCATGTACAGTTCGCTTCTTGGACCCCAAAATATCGAATTTTTCGGGTATTTTGGGCCTGAATTTGAGATATCGACTTTGGGCACCTAAAATATCGATTTTTAGCATGTTTTGGGCCTATATTTTATAAATATTCTAGCACTAAGTAGGCATGTACAGATCACTTCTGGATCCCCAAAATATCGAATTTTCGGGTGTTTGGAGCCTGAATTTAAGATATAAACGGGTACAGAAGATGCATAAATATATTGACTTTGTGCACCTAAAATATCGATTTTCAGCATGTTTTGAGCCTATATTTTGAAAACATTCTAGCACTGAGTAGGCATGTACAGATCGCTTCTTGGACCCCAAAATATCGAATTTTCGGGTGTTTTGAGCCTGAATTTGGGATATAAACGGGTACAGAAAATGCATGCACATATTGACTTTGGGCACCTAAAATATCGATTTTCAGCATGTTCTGGGCCTGTATTTTGAAAATACTCTAACACGGAGTAGGCATGTACAGATCGCTTCTGGGACCCCAAAATATCGAATTTTCGGGGGTTTACAGCCTGAATTTGAAATATAGACGAGTACAGAAGATGCATGCACATATCGACTTTTGGGCACCTAAAATATCGATTTTCTGTATGTTTTGGGCCTGTATTTTGAAAATACTCTAACACGGAGTAGGCATGTACAGATCGCTTCTAGGACCCCATAATATCAAATTTTCGGGTGTTTTGGGCCTGAATTTGAGATATCGACTTTGGGCACCTAAAATATCGATTTTTAGAATTAAGTAAGCATGTACAGATCGCTTCTGGGACCCCAAAATATCGATTTTTCGGGTGTTTGGAGCCTGAATTTGAGATATAAACGGGTACAGAAAATGCATGCACATATCGACTTTTGGGCACCTAAAATATCGATTTTGAGCATGTTTTGGGTTTGTATCTTGAAAACAATCTAACTAGAAGTAGGCATGTACAGATCTCTTCTAGGACCAAAAAATACCGAATTTTCGGGTGTTTTGAGCCGGAATTTGAGATATAAACGGGTACAGAAGATGCATAAACATATTGACTTTGGGCACCTAAAATATCGATTTTCAGCATGTTTTGGGCCTGTATCTGAGTAGGCATGTACAGATCGCTTCTGGGACCCCAAAATATCGAATTTTCGGGTGTTTTTAGCCTAAATTTGAGATATAAACGAGTGCAGAAGATGCATACCCATATTGACTTTGGGCACCTAAAATATCGATTTTCAGCATGTTTTGGGCCTGTATCTGAATAGGCATGTACAGATCGCTTTTGGGACCCCAAAAATTCGAATTTTCGGGTGTTTGGAGCCTGAATTTGAGATATAAACGGGTACAGAAGATGCATGCACATATCGACTTTTGGGCACCTAAAAGATCGATTTTCATTATGTTTTGGGCCTGTATTTTGAAAATACTCTAACACGGAGTAGGCATGTACAGTTCGCTTCTGGGACCCCAAAATATCGAATTTTTGGGTGTTTTGGGCATGAATTTGAGATATCGACTTTGGCACCTAAAAATATCGATTTTTAGAATGTTTTGGGCCTATATTTTGAAAATATTCTACCACTAAGTAGGCATGTACAGATCACTTCTGGGACCCCAAAATATCGAATTTTCGGGTGTTTTGAGCCTGAATTTGAGATATAAACGGGTACAAAGGATGCATGCACATATCGACTTTGGACACTTAAAATATCGATTTTTAGCATGTTTTGAGCCTATATTTTGAAAACATTCTAGCACTGAGTAGGCATGTACAGATCGCTTCTGGGACCCCGAAATATAGAATTTTCGGGTGTTTTGAGCCTGAATTTGAAATATAAACGGGTACAGAAAATGCATAAACATATTGAATTTGGGCACCTAAAATTTCGATTTTCAGCATGTTCTGGGCCTGTATTTTGAAAATACTCTAACACGGAGTAGGCATGTACAGATCGCTTCTGGGTCCCCAAAGTATCAAATTTTTGGGTGTTTGGAGCCTGAATTTGAGATATAGACGGGTACAGATGATGCATGCACATATCGACTTTGGACACTTAAAATATTGATTTTTAGCATGTTTTGAGCCTATATTTTGAAAACATTCTACCAATGAGTAGGCATGTACAGATCGCTTCTGGGACCCCAAAATATCGAATTTTCAGGTGGTTTGAGTCTGAATTTGAGATATAAACGGGTACAGAAAATGCATGCACATATTGACTTTGGGCACCTAAAATATCGATTTTTAGCATGTTCTGGGCATGTATTTTGAAAATACTCTAACACGGAGTAGGCATATACAGATCGCTTCTGGGACCCCAAAATAACGAATTTTCGGGTATTTTGAGGTTGAATTTGGGATATAAACGGGTGCAGAAGATGCATACACATATTGACTTTGGTCACCTAAAATATCGATTTTCAGCATGTTTTGGGCCTGTATTTTGAAAATACTCTAACACGAAGTAGGCAAGTACAGATCGCTTCTGGGACCCCAAAATATTAAATTTTCGGGTGTTTGGAGTATGAATTTGAGATATAAACGGGTACAGAAGATGCATCCACATATCGACTTTGGACACTTAAAATATCGATTTTTAGCATGTTTTGAGCCTATATTTTGAAAACATTCTACCAATGAGTAGGCATGTACAGATTGCTTCTGGGACCCCAAAATATCGAATTTTCAGGTGGTTTGAGTCTGAATTTGAGATATAAACGGGTACAGAAAATGCATGCACATATTGACTTTGGGCACCTAAAATATCGATTTTTAACATGTTCTGGGCCTGTATTTTGAAAATACTCTAACACGGAGTAGGCATGTACAGATCGCTTCTGGGACCCCAAAATATCGAATTTTCGGGTATTTTGAGGTTGAATTTGGGATATAAACGGGTGCAGAAGATGCATACACATATTGACTTTGGTCACCTAAAAGATCGATTTTCAGTATGTTTTGGGCCTGTATATTGAAAATACTCTAACACGGAGTAGGCATGTACAAATCGCTTCTGGGACACCAAAATATCGAATTTTCGGGTGTGTTGGGCCGGAATTTGAGATATCGACTTTGGGCACCTAAAATATCGATTTTTAGCATGTTTTAAGCCTATATTTTGAAAATATTCTAGCACTGAGTATCCATGTACAGATCGCTTCTGGGACCCCAAAATATAGAATTTTCGGGTGTTTTGAGCTTGAATTTGAGATATAAACGGGTACAGAAAATGCATTCACATAATGACTTTGGGCACCTAAAATATCGATTTTCAGCATGTTTTGGGCTTGTATTTTGAAAATATTTTAACACGGAGTAGGCATGTACAGATCGCTACTGGGACCCAAAAATATCGAATTTCGGGTGTTTTGAGGTTCAATTTGAGATATAAACGAGTGCAGAAGATGCATACACATATTGACTTTGGGCACCTAAAATATAGATTTTCAGCATGTTTTGGGCCTGTCTCTGAGTAGGCATGTACAGATCGCTTCTGGGACCCCAAAATATCGAATTTTCAGGTGGTTTGAGTCTGAATTTGAGATATAAACGGATACAGAAAATGCATGCACATATTGACTTTGGGCACCTAAAATATCGATTTTTAGCATGTTCTGGGCCTGTATTTTGAAAATACTCTAACACGGAGTAGGCATGTACAGATCGCTTCTGGGACCCCAAAATAACGAATTTTCGGGTATTTTGAGGTTGAATTTGGGATATAAACGGGTGCAGAAGATGCATACACATATTGACTTTGGTCACCTAAAATATCGATTTTCAGCATGTTTTGGGCCTGTATTTTGAAAATACTCTAACACGAAGTAGGCAAGTACAGATCGCTTCTGGGACCCCAAAATATTAAATTTTCGGGTGTTTGGAGTATGAATTTGAGATATAAACGGGTACAGAAGATGCATCCACATATCGACTTTGGACACTTAAAATATCGATTTTTAGCATGTTTTGAGCCTATATTTTGAAAACATTCTACCAATGAGTAGGCATGTACAGATCGCTTCTGGGACCCCAAAATATCGAATTTTCAGGTGGTTTGAGTCTGAATTTGAGATATAAACGGGTACAGAAAATGCATGCACATATTGACTTTGGGCACCTAAAATATCGATTTTTAGCATGTTCTGGGCCTGTATTTTGAAAATACTCTAACACGGAGTAGGCATGTACAGATCGCTTCTGGGACCCCAAAATATCGAATTTTCGGGTATTTTGAGGTTGAATTTGGGATATAAACGGGTGCAGAAGATGCATACACATATTGACTTTGGTCACCTAAAATATCGATTTTCAGCATGTTTTGGGCCTGTATTTTGAAAATACTCTAACACGAAGTAGGCAAGTACAGATCGCTTCTGGGACCCCAAAATATTAAATTTTCGGGTGTTTGGAGTATGAATTTGAGATATAAACGGGTACAGAAGATGCATCCAAATATCGACTTTTGGGCACCTAAAAGATCGATTTTCAGTATGTTTTGGGCCTGTATATTGAAAATACTCTAACACGGAGTAGGCATGTACAAATCGCTTCTGGGACACCAAAATATCGAATTTTCGGGTGTGTTGGGCCGGAATTTGAGGTATCGACTTTGGGCACCTAAAATATCGATTTTTAGCATGTTTTAAGCCTATATTTTGAAAATATTCTAGCACTGAGTAGGCATGTACAGATCGCTTCTGGGACCCCAAAATATAGAATTTTCGGGTGTTTTGAGCCTGAATATGAGATATAAACGGGTACAGAAAATGCATTCACATAATGACTTTGGGCACCTAAAATATCGATTTTCAGCATGTTTTGGGCTTGTATTTTGAAAATATTTTAACACGGAGTAGGCATGTACAGATCGCTACTGGGACCCAAAAATATCGAATTTCGGGTGTTTTGAGGTTTAATTTGAGATATAAACGAGTGCAGAAGATGCATACACATATTGACTTTGGGCACCTAAAATATCGATTTTCAGCATGTTTTGGGCCTGTCTCTGAGTAGGCATGTACAGATCGCTTCTGGGACCCAAAGTATCGATTTTTCGGGTGTTTGGAGCCTGAATTTGAGAAATAGACGGGTACAGAAGATGCATGCACATATCGACTTTTGGGCACCTAAAATATCGATTTTCTGTATGTTTTGGGCCTGTATTTTGAAAATACTCTAACACGGAGTAGGCATGTACAGATCGCTTCTGGGACCCCAAAATATCGAATTTTCGGGTGTTTTGAGGTTGAATTTGGGATATAAACGGGTTTAGAAGATGCATACACATATTGACTTTGGTCACCTAAAAGATCGATTTTCAGTATGTTTTGGGCCTGTATATTGAAAATAATCTAACACGGAGTAGGCATGTACAAATCGCTTCTGGGACACCAAAATATCGAATTTTCGGGTGTTTTGGGCCTGAATTTGAGATATCGACTTTGGGCACCTAAAATATCGAATTTCAGCATGTTTTGGGCCTATATTTTGAAAATATTCTAGCACTGAGTAGGAATGTACAGATCGCTTCTGGGACCCAAAAATATCGAATTTTCGGGTGTTTTGAGCCTGAATTTGAGATATAAACAGGTACTGAAGATGCATGCACATATAGACTTTTGGGTACCTAAAATATCGATTTTGAGCATGTTTTGGGTCTGTATCTTGAAAACATTCTAACTAGGAGTAGGCATGTACAGATCGCTTCTAGGACCAAAAAATACCGAATTTTCGTGTGTTTTGAGCCTGAATTTGAGATATAAACGGGTACAGAAGATGCATGCACATATCGACTTTGGACACTTAAAATATCGATTTTTAGCATGTTTTGAGCTTATATTTTGAAAACATTCTAGCACTGAATAGGCATGTACAGATCGCTTCTGTGACCCAAAAAAATCGAATTTCGGGTGTTTTGAGGTTGAATTTGAGATATAAACGAGTGCAGAAGATGCATACACATATTGACTTTGGGCACCTAAAATATCGATTTTCAGCATGTTTTGGGACTGTATCTGAGTAGGCATGTACAGATCGCTTCTGGGCCCCCAAAATATCGAATTTTCGGGTGTTTGGAGCCTGAATTTGAGATATAAACGGGTACAGAAGATGCATGCACATATCGACTTTTGGGCACCTAAAAGTTCAATTTCCAGTATGTTTTGGGCCTGTATTTTGAAAATACTCTAACACGGAGTAGGCATATATAGTTCGCTTCTAGGACCCCAAAATATCGAATTTGCGGGTATTTAGGGCCTGAATTTGAGATATCGACTTTGGGCACCTAAAATATCGATTTTTAGCATGTTTTGGGCCTATATTTTGAAAATATTCTAGCACTAAGTAGGCATGTACAGATCACTTCTGGGACCCCAAAATATTTAGTTTTCGGGTGTTTTGATCCTGAATTTAAGATATAAACAGGTACAGAAGATGCATGCACATATCAACTTTGGACACTTAAAATATCGATTTTTAGCATGTTTTGAGCCTATATTTTGAAAACATTCTAGCACTGAGTAGGAATGTACAGATCGCTTCTGGGACCCCAAAATATCAAATTTTCGGGTGTTTGGAGTATGAATTTGAGATATAAACGGGTACAGAATATGCATCCACATATCGACATTTGGGCACCTATAAGATCGATTTTCAGTATGTACAGATCGCTTCTGGGACACCAAAATATCGAATTTTCGGGTGTTTTGGGCCTGAATTTGAGATATCGACTTTGGGCACCAAAAATATCGATATTTAGCATGTTTTGGGCCTATATTTTGAAAATATTCTAGCACTGAGTAGGCATGTACAGATCGCTTCTGGGACCTTTAAATATCAAATTTTCGGGTGTTTTGAGCCTTAATTTGAGATAAAAACGGGTACATGCACATATTGACTTTGGGCACCTAAAATATCGATTTTCAGCATGTTTTGAGCCTGTATTTTGAAAATACTCTAACACGGAGTAGACATGTACAGATCGCTTCTGGGACCCCAAAATATTGAATTTTCGGGTGTTTTGAGCCTGAACTTGGGATATAAAAGATTACTGAAGATGCATGCACATATCGATTTTTGGCACCTAAAATATCGATTTTGAGCATGTTTTAGGTCAATATCTTGAAAACATTCTAGCACTGAGTAAGCATGTATAGAACGCTTCAGGGACCCAAAAAAATCGAATTTTCGGGTGTTTTGAGGTTGAATTTGAGATATGAACGGGTGCAGAAGATGCATACACATATTGACTTTGGGCACCTAAAATATCGATTTTCAGCAAGTTTTGGGCCTGTATCTGAGTAGGCATGTACAGATCGCTTCTGGGACCCCAAAATATCGAATTTTCGGGTGTTTTGAGCCTGAATTTGAGATTTAAACGGGTACTGAAGATGCATGCACATATCGACTTTTGGGCACCTAAAAGATCGATTTTCAGTATGTTTTGAGCCTGTATTTTGAAAATACTCTAGCACGGAGTAGGCATGTACAGATCACTTCTGGGACCCCAAAATATCGAATTTTCGGGTGTTTTGGGGCTGAATTTGAGATATCGACTTTGGGCACCAAAAATATCGATATTTAGCATGTTTTGGGCCTATATTTTGAAAATATTCTAGCACTGAATAGACATGTACAGTTTGCTTCTGGGACCTTTAAATATCGAATTTTCGGGTGTTTTGAGCCTGAATTTGAGATAAAAACGGGTATATGCACATATTGACTTTGGGCACCTAAAATATCGATTTTCAGCATGTTTTGAGCCTGTATTTTGAAAATACTCTAACACGGAGTAGGCATGTAGAGATCGCTTCTGGGACCCAAAAATATCGAATTTTAGGGTGTTTTGAGCCTCAATTTGAGATATAAACGCGTGCAGAAGATGCATACACATATTGACTTTGGGCCCCTAAAATATCGATTTTCAGCATGTTTTGAGCCTGTATTTTGAAAATACTCTAACACGGAGTAGACATGTACAGATCGCTTCTGGGACCCCAAAATATCGAATTTTCTGGAGTTTGGAGTTTGAATTTGAGATCTAAACGGGTACTGAAGATGCATGAACATATCGACTTTTGGGCACCTAAAATATCGATTTTTAGCATGTTTTTGGTCTGTATCTTGAAAACATTCTAACTAGGAGTAGGCGTGTACAGATCGCTTATAGGACCCAAAACTACCGAATTTTCAGTTGTTTTGAGCCTGAATTCGATATATAAACGGGTACAGAAGATGCATGCACATATTGACTTTTGGGCACCTAAAATATCGATTTTGAGTTTTTTTATTTCTGTATCTTGAAAACATTCTAACTAGAAGTAAGCATGTACAGATTGCTTCTGGGACCCAAAAATAACGAATTTTCGGGTGTTTTGAGGTTGAATTTGGGATATAAACGGGTGAAGAAGATGCATCACAATTTGACTTTGGGCACCTAAAATATCGATTTTCAGCATGTTTTGGGCCTGTATTTTGAAAATACTCTAGCACGGAGTAGGCATGTACAGATCGCTTCTGGGACACCAAAATATCGAATTTTCGGGTGTTTTGGGCCTGAATTTGAGATATCGACTTTGGGCACCAAAAATATCGATATTTAGCATGTTTTGGGCCTATATTTTGAAAATATTCTAGCACTGAGTAGGCATGTACAGATCGCTTCTGGGACCTTTAAATATCAAATTTTCGGGTGTTTTGAGCCTGAATTTGAGATAAAAACGGGTACATGCACATATTGACTTTGGGCACCTAAAATATAGATTTTCAGCATGTTTTGAGCCTGTATTTTGAAAATACTCTAACACGGAGTAGACATGTACAGATCGCTTCTGGGACCCCAAAATATTGAATTTTCGGGTGTTTTGAGCCTGAATTTGGGATATAAAAGATTACTGAAGATGCATGCACATATCGATTTTTGGCACCTAAAATATCGATTTTGAGCATGTTTTAGGTCAATATCTTGAAAATATTCTAGCACTGAGTAAGCATGTACAGAACGCTTCAGGGACCCAAAAAAATCGAATTTTCGGGTGTTTTGAGGTTGAATTTGAGATATGAACGGGTGCAGAAGATGCATACACATATTGACTTTGGGCACCTAAAATATCGATTTTCAGCAAGTTTTGGGCCTGTATCTGAGTAGGCATGTACAGATTGCTTCTGGGACCCCAAAATATCGAATTTTCGGGTGTTTTGAGCCTGAATTTGAGATTTAAACCGGTACTGAAGATGCATGCACATATCGACTTTTGGGCACCTAAAAGATCGATTTTCAGTATGTTTTGAGCCTGTATTTTGAAAATACTCTAGCACGGAGTAGGCATGTACAGATCACTTCTGGGACCCCAAAATATCGAATTTTCGGGTGTTTTGGGGCTGAATTTGAGATATCGACTTTGGGCACCAAAAATATCGATATTTAGCATGTTTTGGGCCTATATTTTGAAAATATTCTAGCACTGAATAGACATGTACAGTTTGCTTCTGGGACCTTTAAATATCGAATTTTCGGGTGTTTTGAGCCTGAATTTGAGATAAAAACGGGTATATGCACATATTGACTTTGGGCCCCTAAAATATCGATTTTCAGCATGTTTTGAGCCTGTATTTTGAAAATACTCTAACACGGAGTAGACATGTACAGATCGCTTCTGGGACCCCAAAATATCGAATTTTCTGGAGTTTGGAGTTTGAATTTGAGATCTAAACGGGTACTGAAGATGCATGAACATATCGACTTTTGGGCACCTAAAATATCGATTTTTAGCATGTTTTTGGTCTGTATCTCGAAAACATTCTAACTAGGAGTAGGCGTGTACAGATCGCTTATAGGACCCAAAACTACCGAATTTTCAGTTGTTTTGAGCCTGAATTCGATATATAAACGGGTACAGAAGATGCATGCACATATTGACTTTTGGGCACCTAAAATATCGATTTTGAGTTTTTTTATTTCTGTATCTTGAAAACATTCTAACTAGAAGTAAGCATGTACAGATTGCTTCTGGGACCCAAAAATAACGAATTTTCGGGTGTTTTGAGGTTGAATTTGGGATATAAACGGGTGAAGAAGATGCATCACAATTTGACTTTGGGCACCTAAAATATCGATTTTCAGCATGTTTTGGGCCTGTATTTTGAAAATACTCTAGCACGGAGTAGGCATGTACAGATCGCTTCTGGGACACCAAAATATCGAATTTTCGGGTGTTTTGGGCCTGAATTTGAGATATCGACTTTGGGCACCAAAAATATCGATATTTAGCATGTTTTGGGCCTATATTTTGAAAATATTCTAGCACTGAGTAGGCATGTACAGATCGCTTCTGGGACCTTTAAATATCAAATTTTCGGGTGTTTTGAGCCTGAATTTGAGATAAAAACGGGTACATGCACATATTGACTTTGAGCACCTAAAATATAGATTTTCAGCATGTTTTGAGCCTGTATTTTGAAAATACTCTAACACGGAGTAGACATGTACAGATCGCTTCTGGGACCCCAAAATATTGAATTTTCGGGTGTTTTGAGCCTGAATTTGGGATATAAAAGATTACTGAAGATGCATGCACATATCGATTTTTGGCACCTAAAATATCGATTTTGAGCATGTTTTAGGTCAATATCTTGAAAACATTCTAGCACTGAGTAAGCATGTACAGAACGCTTCAGGGACCCAAAAAAATCGAATTTTCGGGTGTTTTGAGGTTGAATTTGAGATATGAACGGGTGCAGAAGATGCATACACATATTGACTTTGGGCACCTAAAATATCGATTTTCAGCAAGTTTTGGGCCTGTATCTGAGTAGGCATGTACAGATTGCTTCTGGGACCCCAAAATATCGAATTTTAGGGTGTTTTGAGCCTCAATTTGAGATATAAACGCGTGCAGAAGATGCATACACATATTGACTTTGGGCCCCTAAAATATCGATTTTCAGCATGTTTTGAGCCTGTATTTTGAAAATACTCTAACACGGAGTAGACATGTACAGATCGCTTCTGGGACCCCAAAATATCGAATTTTCTGGTGTTTGGAGTTTGAATTTGAGATCTAAACGGGTACTGAAGATGCATGAACATATCGACTTTTGGGCACCTAAAATATCGATTTTTAGCATGTTTTTGGTCTGTATCTTGAAAACATTCTAACTAGGAGTAGGCGTGTACAGATCGCTTCTAGGACCCAAAACTACCGAATTTTCGGTTCTTTTGAGCCTGAATTCGATATATAAACGGGTACAGAAGATGCATGCACATATCGACTTTTGGGCACCTAAAATATCGATTTTGAGTTTTTTTATTTCTGTATCTTGAAAACATTCTAACTAGAAGTAAGCATGTACAGATTGCTTCTGGGACCCAAAAATAACGAATTTTCGGGTGTTTTGAGCCTGAATTTGAGATATAAACGGGTACTGAAGATGCATGCACATTTTGATTTTTGGCACCTAAAATATCGATTTTGAGCATGTTTTCGGTCTGTATCTTGAAAACATTCTAGATCTGAGTAGGCATGTACAGATCGCTTCTGGAACCACAAAATATCGAATTGTCGGGTGTTTGGAGCATGAATTTGAGATATAAACGGGTACAGAAGATGCATGCACATATCGACTTTTGGGCACCTAAAAGATCGATTTTCAGTATGTTTTGAGCCTGTATTTTGAAAATACTCTATCACGGAGTAGGCATGTACAGATCGCTTCTGGGACCCCAAAATATCGAATTTTCGGGTGTTTTGGGCCTGAATTTAAGATATCGACTTTCGGCACGAAAAATATCGATATTTAGCATGTTTTGGGCCTATATTTTGAAAATATTCTAGCACTGAGTAGGTATGTACAGATCGCTTTTGGGACCTTTCAATATCGAATTTTCGGGTGTTTTGAGCCTAAATTTGAGATAAAAACGGGTACATGCACATATTGACCTTGGCCCCTAAAATATCGATTTTCAGCTTGTTTTGAGCCTGTATTTTGAAAATACTCTAACACGGAGTAGACATGTACAGATCGCTTCTGGGACCCCAAAATATCGAATTTTCGGGTGTTTGGAGCCTGAATTTGAGATCTAAACGGGTACTGAAGATGCATGAACATATCGACTTTTGGGCACCTAAAATATCGATTTTGAGTTTTTTTTATTTCTGTATCTTGAAAACATTCTAACTAAGAGTAGACATGTACAGATCGCTTCTGGGACCCAAAAATAACGAATTTTCGGGTGTTTTGAGCCTGAATTTGAGATATAAACGGGTAGTGAAGATGCATGCACATTTTGATTTTTGGCACCTAAAATATCGATTTTGAGCATGTTTTGGGTCTGTATCTTGAAAACATTCTAGCACTGAGTAGGCATGTACAGATCGCTTCTGGAACCCCAAAATATCGAATTTTCGGGTGTTTGGAGATTGAATTTAAGATATAAACGGGTACAGAAGATGCATGCACATATTGACTTTGGGCACCGAAAATATCGATTTTCAGCATGTTTTGGGCCTGTATTTTGAAAATACTCACACACGGAGTAGGCATGTACAGATCGCTTCTGGGACCCCAAAATATCGAATTTTTGGATGTTTTGAGCCTGAATTTGAGATCTAAACGGTTACTGAAGATGCATGAACATATCGACTTTAGGGCACCTAAAATATCGATTTTGAGCATGTTTTGGGTCTGTATCTTGAAAACATTCTAACTAGGAGTAGGCATGTACAGATCGCTTCTAGGACCCAAAACTACCGAATTGTCGGGTGTTTTGACCTGAATTTGAGATATAAACGGGTACAGAAGATGCATGCACATATCGACTTTTGGGCACTTAAAATATCGATTTTGAGCATGTTTTGGGTCTGTATCTTGAAAACATTCTAACTAGGAGTAGGCATGTACAGATCGCTTCTAGGACCAAAAACTACCGAATTTTCGGGTGTTTTGAGCCTGAATTTGAGATATAAACGGGTACAGAAGATGCATGCACATATCGACTTTTTGGCACCTAAAATATCGATTTTCAGCATGTTTTGAGCAAATATTTTGAAAACAATCTAGCACTGAGAAGGCATGTACAGATCGCTTCTGGGACCGAAAAATATCGAATTTTTGGGTGTTATGAAGTTGAATTTGGGATATAAACGGGTGCAGATGATGCATACACATATTGACTTTGGGCACCTAAAATATCGATTTTCAGCATGTTTTGAGCCTGTATTTTGAAAATACTCTAACACGGAGTAGACATGTACAGATCGCTTCTGGGACCCCAAAATGGACTTTGGACACTTAAATTATCGATTTTTGCATATTTTGGGTCTATATTTTTTAGAACATTCTAGAACTGAGTAGGCATGTACAGATCGCTTCTGGGACCCAAAAAATATCGAATTGTCGGGTGTTTTAAGGTTGAATTTGGGATATAAACGGGTGAAGAACATGAATACACATATTGATTTTGAGCACCTAAAATATCGATTTTCAGTATGTTTTGGGCCTGTTTCCTAGTAGGCATATACAGATCGCTTATGAGACCCCAAAATATCGAATTTTCGGGTGTTTGGAGTATGAATTTGAGATATAAACGGGTACAGAAGATGCATGCACATATCGACTTTTGGGCACCTAAAAGATTGATTTTCAGTATGTTTTGGGCCTGTATTTTGAAAATACTCTAACACGGAGTAGGCATGTACAGATCGCTTCTTGGACCCCAAAATATCAAATTTTCGGGTGTTTTGGGCGTGAATTTGAGATATCGACCTTGGGCACCTAAAATATCGATTTTTAGCATGTTTTGGGCCTATATTTTGAAAATATTCTAGCACTGAGTAGGCATGTACAGATCGCTTCTGGGACGCTTAAATATCGAATTTTTGGTTGCTTTGAGCCTGAATTTGAGATATAAACGGGTACAGAAGATGCATGCACATATTGACTTTGGGCACCTAAAAGATCGATTTTAAGCATGTTTTGAGCCTGTATTTTGAAAATACTCTAACATGGAGAAGACATGTACAGATCGCTTCTGGGACCCCAAAATATCGAATTTTCGGGTGTTTTGGGCCTGAATTTGATATATAAAAGATTACTTAAGATGCATGCACATATCGATTTTTGGCACCTAAAATATCGATTTTTAGCATGTTTTGGCTCTATATCTTTAAAACATTCTAGCACTGAGTATGCATGTACAGATCGCTTCTGGGACCCCAAAAAATCGAATTTTCGGGTGTTTTGAGGTTGAATTTGAGATATAAACGGGTGGAGATGATGCATACACAAATTGACTTTGGGCACCGAAAATATCGATTTTCAGAAAGTTTTGGGTCTTTATCTGTGTAGGCATGTACAGATCGCTTCTGGGACCCCAAAATATCGAATTTTCGGCTGTTTTGAGCCTGAATTTGAGATATAAACGGGTACTGAAGGTGCATGCACATATCGATTTTTGGCACCTAAAATATCGATTTTTAGCATGTTTTGGGCCTATATCTTGAACATATTCTAACTAGGACTGGGCATGTACAGATCGCTTCTGGGACCCAAAAATACCGAATTTTCGGGTGTTTTGAGCCTAAATTTGAGATATAAACGGGTACAGAAGATGCATTCACATATCGACTTTGGACACTTAAAATATCGATTTTTGCATATTTTGGGCCTGTATTTTTTAGAACATTCTAGAACTGAGTAGGCATGTACAGATAGCTTCTGGGACCCAAAAAATATCGAATTGTCGGGTGTTTTGAGGTTGAATTTGGGATATAAACGGCTGAAGAACATGCATACACATATTGACTTTGAGCACCTAAAATATCGATTTTCATTATGTTTTGGGGCTGTTTCCGAGTAGGCATATACAGATCGCTAATGAGACCCCAAAATATCGAGTTTTCGGGTGTTTGGAGCCTGAATTTGAGATATAAACGGGTACAGAAGATGCATGCACATATCGACTTTTGGGCACCTAAAAGATCGATTTTCAGTATGTTTTGGGCCTGTATTTTGAAAATACTCTAACACGGAGTAGGCATGTACAGATCGCTTCTGGGACCCCAAAATATCGAATTTTCGGGTGTTTTGGGCGTGAATTTGAGATATCGACCTTGGGCACCTAAAATATCGATTTTTAGCATGTTTTGGGCCTATATTTTGAAAATATCCTAGCACTGAGTAGGCATGTACAGATCGCTTCTGGGACCCTAAAATATTGAATTTTCGGTTGCTTTGAGCCTGAATTTGAGATATAAACGGGTACAGAAGATGCATGCACATATTGACTTTGGGCACCTAAAAGATCGATTTTAAGCATGTTTTGAGCCTGAATTTTGAAAATACTCTAACACGGAGTAGACATGTACAGATCGCTTCTGGGACCCCAAAATATCGAATTTTCGGGTGTTTTGAGCCTGAATTTGATATATAAAAGATTACTGAAGATGCATGCACATATCGATTTTTGGCACCTAAAATATCGATTTCGAGCATGTTTTGGGTCTATATCTTGAAAACATTCTAGCACTGAGTACGCATGTACAGATCGCTTCTGGGACCCCAAAAAATCGAATTTTCGGGTGTTTTGAGGTTGAATTTGAGATATAAACGGGTACAGAAGATGCATGCACATATCGACTTTTGGGCACCTAAAAGATCGATTTTCAGTATGTTTTGAGCCTGTATTTTGAAAATACTCTAGCACGGAGTAGGCATGTACAGATCGCTTCTGGGACCCCAAAATATCGAATTTTCGGGTGTTTTGAGCCTGAATTTGAGATTTAAACAGGTACTAAAGGTGCATGCACATATCGATTTTTGGCACCTAAAATATCGATTTTTAGCATGTTTTGGGCCTATATTTTGAAAATATTATAACTATGAGTAGGCATGTACAGATCGCTTCTGGGACCCAAAAATATCGAATTTTTGGGTGTTTTGAGGTTGAATTTGGGATATAAACGGGTGCAGAAGATGCATCACAATTTGACTTTGGGCACCTAAAATATCGTTTTTGAGCATGTTTTGGGCCTGTATCTGAGTAGGCATGTACAGATTGCTTCTGGGACCCCAAAATATCGATTTTTCGGGTGTTTGGATCCAGAATTTGAGATATAAACGGGTACAGAAGATGCATGCACATATCGACTTTTGGGCACCTACAAGATCGATTTTCAGTATGCTTTGAGCCTGTATTTTGAAAATACTCTAGCACGGAGTAGGCATGTACAGATCGCTTCTGGGACCCCAAAATATCGAATTTTCGGGTGTTTTGGGCCTGAATTTGAGATATCGTCTTTGGGCACCAAAAATATCGATATTTAGCATGTTTTGGGCCAATATTTTGAAAATATTCTAGCACTGAGTAGGCATGTACAGATCGCTTCTGGGACTTTTAAATATCAAATTTTCAGGTGTTTTGAGCCTGAATTTGAGATAAAAACGGGTACATGCACATATTGACTTTGGGCACCTAAAATATCGATTTTCAGCATGTTTTGAGCCTGTATTTTGAAAATACTCTAACACGGAGTAGACATGTACAGATCGCTTCTGTACCCCAAAATATTGAATTTTCGGGTGTTTTGAGCCTGAATTTGAGATATAAACGGGTACTGAAGATGCATGGACATATCGATTTTTGGCACCTAAAATATCGATTTTGAGCATGTTTTGGGTCTGTATCTTGAAAACATTCTAGCACTGAGTAGGCATGTACAGATCCCTTCTGGAACCCCAAAATAACGAATTTTCGGGTGTTTTGAGCCTGAATTTGAGATCTAAACGGGTACATGCACATATTGACTTTGGGCACCTAAAATATAGATTTTCAGCATGTTTTGAGCCTGTATTTTGAAAATACTCCAAAACGGAGTAGACATGTACAGATCGCTTCTGGGACCCCAAAATATTGAATTTTCGTGTGTTTTGAGCCTGAATTTGGGATATAAAAGATTACTGAAGATGCATGCACCTATCGATTTTTGGCACCTAAAATATCGATTTTGAGCATGTTTTAGGTCTATATCTTGAAAACATTCTAGCACTGAGTAAGCATGTACAGAACGCTTCTGGGACCCAAAAAAATCGAATTTTCGGGTGTTTTGAGGTTGAATTTGAGATATGAACGGGTGCAGAAGATGCATACACATATTGACTTTGGGCACCTAAAATATCGATTTTCAGAAAGTTTTGGGCTTGTATCTGAGTAGGCATGTACAGATCGCTTCTGGGACCTCAATAATATCGAATTTTCGGGTGTTTTGAGCCTAAATTTGAGATTTAAACGGGTACTGAAGATGCATACACATATCGACTTTTGGGCACCTAAAAGATCGATTTTCAGTATGTTTTGAGCCTGTATTTTGAAAATACTCTAGCACGGAGTAGGCATGTACAGATCACTTCTGGGACCCCAAAATATCGAATTTTCGGGTGTTTTGGGCCTGAATTTGAGATATCGACTTTGGGCACCAAAAATATCGATATTTAGCATGTTTTGGGCCTATATTTTAAAAATATTCTAGCACTGAGTAGGCATGTACAGATCGCTTCTGGGACCTTTAAATATCGAACTTTCGTGTGTTTTGATCCTGAATTTGAGATAAAAACGGGTACATGCACATATTGACTTTGGGCACCTAAAATATCGATTTTCAGCATGTTTTGAGCCTGTATTTTGAAAATACTCTAACACGGAGTAGGCATGTACAGATCGCTTCTGGGACCCCAAAATATCGAATTTTCGGGTGTTTTGGGCTTGAATTTGAGATATCGACTTTGGGCACCAAAAATATCGATATTTAGCATGTTTTGGGCCTATATTTTGAAAATATTCTAGCACTGAGTAGGCATGTACAGAACGCTTCTGGGACCTTTCAATATCGAATTTTCGGGTGTTTTGAGCCTGAATTTGAGAAAAAACGGGTACAGAAGATGCATGCACATATTGACTTTGGGCACCGAAAATATCGATTTTCAGCATGTTTTCGGCCTATATTTTGAAAATACTCTAACACGGAGTAGGCATGTACAGATCGCTTCTGGGACCCCAAAATATCGAATTTTCGGGTGTTTTGAGCCTGAATTTGAGATCTAAACGGGTACTGAAGATGCATGAACATATCGACTTTAGGGCACCTAAAATATCGATTTTGAGCATGTTTTGAGTCTGTATCTTGAAAACATTCTAACTAGGAGTAGGCATGTACAGATCGCTTCTAGGACCCAAAACTACCGAATTTTAGGGTGTTTTGAGCCTGAATTTGAGATATAAACGGGTACAGAAGATGCATGCACATATCGACTTTTGGGCACCTAAAATATCGATTTTGAGCATGATTTGGGTCTGTATCTTGAAAACATTCTAGCACTGAGTAGGCATGTACCGATCGCTTTTAGGACCCAAAACTACCGAATTTTCGGGTGTTTTGAGCCTGAATTTGAGATCTAAACGGGTACTGAAGATGCATGGACATATCAACTTTAGGGCACCTAAAATATCGATTTTGAGCATGTTTTGAGTCTGTATCTTGAAAATATTCTAACTAGGAGTAGGCATGTACAGATCGCTTCTAGGACCCAAAACTACCGAATCTTCGGGTGTTTTAAGCCTGAATTTGAGATATAAACGGGTACAGAAGATGCATGCACATATCAACTTTTGGGCACCTAACATATCGATTGTGAGTTTTTTTTATTTCTGCATCTTGAAAACATTCTAACTAGGAGTAGGCATGTACAGATCGCTTCTGGGACCCCAAAATATCGAATTTTCGGGTGTTTTGGAGTCAATTTGAGATATCGACTTTGGGCACCTAAAATATCGATTTTTAGCATTTTTTGGGCCTATATTTTAAAAATATTCTATCACTCAGTAGGCATGTACAGATCGCTTCTGGGACCCTTAAATATCAAATTTTCCGGTGTTTTGAGTCTGAATTTGAGATATAAACGGGTACAGAAGATGCATGCACATATTGACTTTGGGCACCTAAAATATCGATTTTCAGCATGTTTTGAGCCTGCATTTTGAAAATACTCTAACACGGAGTAGACATGTACAGATTGCTTCTGGGACCCCAAAATATCGAATTTTCGGGTGTTTTGAGCCTGAATTTGAGATATAAAAGATTACTGAAGATGCATGCACATATCGATTTTTGGCACCTAAAATATCGATTTTTCCTGATTTGTGTATATATCTTGAAAACATTCTAGCACTGATTAGGCATGTACAGATCGCTTCTGGGACCTTTAAATATCGAATTTTCGGGATTTTTGAGCCTGAATTTGAGATAAAAACAGGTACATGCACATATTGACATTGGGCACCTAAAATATCGATTTTCAGCATGTTTTAAGCCTGCATTTTGAAAATACTCTAACACGGAGTAGGCATGTACAGATCGCTTATGGGACCCCAAAATATCGAATTTTCGGGTGTTTTGAGCCTGAATTTGAGATCTAAACGGGTACTGTAGATGCATGAACATATCGACTTTTGGCACCTCAAATATCGATTTTGAGCATGTTTTGGGTTTATATCTTGAAAACATTCTAGCACTGAGTAGGCATGTACAGATCGCTTATGGGACCTAAAAAAATCGAATTTTCGGGTGTTTTGAGGTTGAATTTGAGATATAAACGGGTGCAGAAGATGCATACACATATTGACTTTGAGCACCTAAAATATCGATTTTCAGCAAGTTTTGGGCCTGTATCTGAGTAGGCATGTACAGATCGCTTCTGGGACCCCGAAATATCGAATTTTCGGGTGTTTTGAGCCTGAATTTGAGATATAAACGGGAACTGAAGGTGCATGCACATATCGATATTTGGCACCTAAAATATCGATTTTTAGCATGTTTTGGGCCTATATTTTGAAAATATTCTAACTAGGAGTAGGCATGTACAGATCGCTTCTTGGACCCAACAATACCGAATTTTCGGGTATTTTGAACTTGAATTTGAGATATAAATGAGTACAGAAGATGCATGCACATATCGACTTTGGACAATTAAAATATCGATTTTTAGCATGTTTTGAGAATATATTTTGTAAACATTCTAGCACTGAGTAGGCATGTACAGATCGCTTCTGGGACCCAAAAATATTGAATTTTCGGGTGTTTTGAGCCTGAATTTGAGATATAAACGGGTACTGAAGATGCATGGACATATCGATTTTTGGCACCTAAAATATCGATTTTGAGCATGTTTTGGGTCTGTATCTTGAAAACATTCTAGCAGGCATGTACAGATCGCTTCTGGGACCCAAAAATACCGAATTTTCGGGTGTTTTGAGCCTGAATTTGAGATATTAACGGGTACAGAAGATGCATTTACATATGGACTTTGGACACCTAAAATATCGATTTTTGCATATTTTGGGCCTATATTTTGAGAACATTCTAGAACTGAGTAGGCATGTACAGATCGCTTTTGGGACCCAAAAAATATCGAATTGTCGGGTGTTTTGAGGTTGAATTTGGGATATAAACGGGTGAAGAAGATGCATACACATATTGACTTTGAGCACCTAAAATATCGATTTTCAGCATGTTTTGGGCCTCTATCTGAGCAGGCATGTACAGATCGCTTCTGGGACTCCAAAATATCGATTTTTCGGGTGTTTGGAGCCAGAATTTGAGATATAAACGGGTACAGAAGATGCATGCACATATCGACTTTTGGGCACATAAAAGATCAATTTTCAGTATGTTTTGAGCGTGTATTTTGAAAATACTCTAGCACGGAGTAGGCATGTACAGATCGCTTCTGGGACCCCAAAATATCGAGTTTTCGGGTGTTTTGGGCCTGAATTTGAGATATCGACTTTGGGCACCAAAAATATCGATATTTAGCATGTTTTGGGCCTATATTTTGAAAATATTCTAGCACTGAGTAGGGATGTACAGATCGCTTCTGGGACCTTTAAATATCGTATTTTCGGGTGTTTTGAGCCTGAATTTTAGATATATACGGGTACATCCACATATTGACTTTGGGCACCTAAAATATCGATTTTCAGCATGTTTTGAGCCTGTATTTTGAAAATACTCTAACACGGAGCAGACATGTACAGATCGCTTCTGGGACCCCAAAATATCGAATGTTCGGGTGTTTTGGGCCTGAATTTAAGATATCGACTTTGGGCACCAAAAAT
Source organism: Petrolisthes cinctipes (assembly GCA_033782935.1). Taxonomy (NCBI): domain Eukaryota; kingdom Metazoa; phylum Arthropoda; class Malacostraca; order Decapoda; family Porcellanidae; genus Petrolisthes; species Petrolisthes cinctipes. Next base: position 9,510,333 of record JAWQEG010000069.1, read on the forward strand.
ATCGATATTTAGCATGTTTTGGGCATATATTTTGAAAATATTCTTGAACTGAGTAGGCATGTACAGATCGCTTCTGGGACCTTTAAATATCGTATTTTCGGGTGTTATGAGCCCGAATTTGAGATATAAACGGGTACATGCACATATTGTCTTTGGGCACCTAAAATATCGATTTTCAGCATGTTTTGACCCTGTATTTTGAAAATACTCTAACACGGAGTAGACATGTACAGATCGCTTCTGGGACCCAAAAATATTGAATTTTCGGGTGTTTTGAGCCTGAATTTGAGATATAAACGGGTACTGAAGATGCATGGACATATCGATTTTTGGCACCTAAAATATCGATTTTGAGCATGTTTTGGGTCTGTATCTTGAAAACATTCTAGCAGGCATGTACAGATCGCTTCTGGGACCCAAAAATACCGAATTTTCGGGTGTTTTGAGCCTGAATTTGAGATATTAACGGGTACAGAAGATGCATTTACATATGGACTTTGGACACCTAAAATATCGATTTTTGCATATTTTGGGCCTATATTTTGAGAACATTCTAGAACTGAGTAGGCATGTACAGATCGCTTTTGGGACCCAAAAAATATCGAATTGTCGGGTGTTTTGAGGTTGAATTTGGGATATAAACGGGTGAAGAAGATGCATACACATATTGACTTTGAGCACCTAAAATATCGAATTTTAGCATGTTTTGGGCCTGTTTCTAAATAGGCATGTACAGATCGCTTCTGAGACCCCAAAATATCGAATTTTCGGGTGTTTGGGGCCTGAATTTGAGATATAAACGGGTACAGAAGATGCATCCACATATCGACTTTTGGGCACCTAAAAGATCGATTTTCAGTATGTTTTGAGCCTGTATTTTGAAAATACTCATATCACGGAGTAGGCATGTACAGATCGCTTCTGGGACCCAAAAATATCGAATTTTCGGGTGTTTTGGGCGTGAAATTGAGATATCGACTTTGGGCACCTAAAATATCGATTTTGAGCATGTTTTGGGTCTATATCTTGAAAACATTCTAGCACTGAGTAGAAATGTACAGATCCCTTCTGGGACCCAAAAAAATAGAATTTTCGGGTGTTTTGAGGTTGAATTTGAGATATAAACGGGTGCAGAAGATGCATACACATATTGACTTTTCGGCACCTAAAATATCGATTTTCAGCAAGTTTTAGGCCTGTATTTGAGTAGGCATGTACAGATCGCTTCTGAGATCGCAAAATATCGAATTTTCGGGTGTTTTGAGCCTGAATTTGAGATATAAACGGGTACAGAAGATGCATGCAGATATCGACTTTGGACAATTAAAATATAGATTTTTAGCATGTTTTGAGAATATATTTTGTAAACATTCTAGTACTAAGTAGGCATGTACAGATCGCTTCTGGGACCCCAAAATATCGATTTTTCGGGTGTTTGAGGCCAGAATTTGAGATATAAACGGGTACAGAAGATGCATGCACATATCGACTTATGGGCACCTAAAAGATCGATTTTCAGTATGTTTTGAGCGTGTATTTTGAAAATACTCTAGCACGGAGTAGGCATGTACAGATCGCTTCTGGGACCCAAAAACATCAAATTTTCGGGTATTTTGGGCCTGAATTTGATATATCGATTTTGGGCACCAAAAATATCGATATTTAGCATGTTTTGGGCCTATTTTTTGAAAATATTCTAGCACTGAGTAGGGATGTACAGATCGCTTCTGGGACCTTTAAATATCGAATTTTCGGGTGTTTTGAGCCTGAATTTGAGATATAAACGAGTACATGCACATATTGACTTTGGGCACCTAAAATATCGATTTTCAGCAAGTTTTGAGCCTGTATTTTGAAAATACTCTAACACGGAGTAGACATGTACAGATCGCTTCTGGGACCCCAAAATATCTAATTTTCGGGTGTTTGGAGCCTGAATTTGAGATATAAACGGGTACTGAAGATGCATGGACATATCGATTTTTGGCACATAAAATATCGATTTTGAGCATGTTTTGGGTTTATATCCTGAAAACATTCTAGCACTAAGTAGGCATGTACAGATCGCTTCTAGAACCCAAAACTACCGAATTTTCGGGTGTGTTGAGCTTTAATTTGAGACATAAACGGGTACAGAAGACGCATGCACTTATCGACTTTTTGGCACCTAAAATATCGATTTTCAGCATGTTTTGAGCATATATTTTGAAAACAATCTAGCACTGAGAAGGCATGTACAGATCGCTTCTGGGACCCAAAAATATCGAATTTTTGGGTGTTATGAGGTTGAATTTGGGATATAAACGGGTCCAGATAATGCATACACATATTGACTTTGGGCACCTAAAATATCGATTTTCATCATGTTTTGGGCCTGTATCTGAGTAGACATGTACAGATCGCTTCTGGGACACCAAAATATCGATTTTTCGGGTGTTTGGAGCCAGAATTTGAGATATAAACGGGTACAGAAGATGCATGCACATATCGACTTTTGAGCACCCAAAAGATCGATTTTCAGTATGTTTTGATCCTGTATTTTGAAAATACTCTAACACGGAGTAGGCATGTACAGATCGTTTCTGGGACCCCAAAATATCGAATTTTCGGTTGTTTTGGGCCTGAATTTGAGATATCGACTTTGCGCACCAATAATATCGATATTTAGCATGTTTTAGGCCTATATTTTGAAAATATTCTAGCACTGAGTAGGCATGTACAGATCGCTTCTGGGACCCCAAAATACCGAATTCTCGGGTGTTCGAAATTTAGTCCCAAAACATGCAAAAAAATCGATATTATAAGTGTTCAAAGTCGATATGTGCATGCATCTTCTGTACCAGTTTATATCTCAAATTTAGGCTCAAAACACCTCAAAATTCAATATTTTTGAGTCCCAGAAGCGATCTGTACATGCCTACTCAGTGTTAGAATATTTTTAAAAAACGGGCCCATAACATGCTAAAAATCGATATTTTCGGTGCCCAAAGTCGATATGTGCATGTATTATCTGTACCCGTTTATATCTTAAATTCAGGCTCAAAACTCCCGAAAATTTGATATTTTTGGGTCCCAGAATCGATCTGTACATGCCTACTCAGTGCTAGAATGTTTTCAGGATATAAACCCAAAACATGCTCAAAATCGATATTTTATGTGCCAAAAATCGATATGTCCATGCATCTTCTGTACCCGTTTATATCTCAAATTCAGGCTCAAAACGCCTGAAAATTCGATATTTTTTGGTCCTAGAAGCGACCTGTACATGCCTACTCAGTGTTAGAATAGTTAAAAAAAACTAGCCCAAAACATGCTGAAAATCGATATTTTAGGTGCCCAAAGTCGATATGTGCATGTATTTTCTGTACCCGTTTATATCTCAAATTCAGGCTCAGAACACCCGAAAATTTGATATTTTTGGGTCCCAGAAGCGATCTGTACATGCCTACTCAGTGTTAGATTATTTTCAAGATACAGGCTCAAAACATGCTGAAAATCCATATTTTAGGTGTCCAAAGTCGATATACATATGCCACTTCAGTACCCGTTTATATCTCAAATTCAGGCTCAAAACACTCGAAAATTCGATATTTTTGGGTCCCAGAAGTGATCTGTACATGCCTACTCAATGTTAGAATATTTTCAAGATACAAGCTCAAAATATGCTTTAAATCGATATTTTAGGTGCCCAAAGTCGATATGTCCATGCATTTTCTGTACCAGTTTATATCTCAAATTCAGGCTGAAAACACCCGAAAATTCGATATTTTGGGGTCCCAGAAGCGATCTGTACATGCCTACAAAGTGTTAGAAAATTTTCAATATACAGGCACATTACATGCTTAAAATCCATATTTTAGGTGCCCAAAGTCGATATGTGCATGCATCTTCTGTACCAGTTTATATCTCAAATTCTGGCTCAAAACACCCGAAAATTCGATATTTTGGGGTCCCAGAAGCGATCTGTACATGCCTACTCAGTGTTAGAATATTTTCAAAATATAGGCCCAAAACATGCAAAAAATCGTTATTTTAGGTGTCCAAAGTCGATATGTGCATGCATCTTCTGTACCATTGATTGATTGATTTAGAAATGCCATGAGGCATTTGGCGGCGCAACATCTATGGTCATATACCGCCCAACACAAAGTAGTCATCTACATCATTAATAAAATATTTACACAAACTAAACAGACTTCTCCACCCCGAAAGGGATAGGCAGCATGAATAAAAGAACATACAAACTAAAAGGCACATTTATACTAAAAAAAAAAAAAAAAAAAAAAAAAAACTGACTAATTCAAGTAAAATATATAAAAGATAAGAAAACGTTGAACTATCTAAAAAGCCATAAATATAATAAAATTCACAACTTTTGGAAGAGGCCAGCCTCCTCCACATAGGAGAGGGTGTTCCCTCCCACACTACAAGCCTCCTCCCCAAGCACCTGGGAGAGACTGTAAGAACCGTCACCCTTCCGGTACACGGAGAGGTGCCTACGACGAAGGTCCCCAAGGCTGGGACACTCGACAATAAGATGCCGTACTGTCAAAAGGACAAGACAATCATCACAGTAGGGAGGGTGAGCCCTCTCCATTAAAAAGCCAGGTGTCAATAATGTGTGGCCAATGCGGAGACGGACAAGAGCCGTCTCCCACCGGCATGACAGGCCACTGTAGCTCCACAATCCAAAGCGCTGGCGGATGTCACGGAGCTTGTTAGCCCCGATGGCGTCACATCTGTCCTGCCAGCAGGAACGAACGGTAGCATCTATGTAGGGTCGAAGGTCCACTGCAGGAACAGGATGATGCCTGGCAGGAGGCCGGGAATTGGAGACCACAGCCTTAGCCAGGGCGTCAGCCCGCTCATTCCCATCAACACCCACATGGGCCGGGACCCAACAAAAAGTGACTTTGCGGCCACGACGACCCAGGAGGACAAGCCACTCAAGAATGGCCAACACCAGGGGATGGGTAGAGTTAAAATTGCACAAGGCCTGCAAGGCACTACAGGAATCGCTAAAAATAGTAAACGAAGGCTGAGGGAGAGTAAAAATCACTTGGAGAGCATATAAAATGGCCGAGAGCTCAGCAGGAAAAATGGACATGACAGAAGAGAGCCTGCCTCCACGGCAAAAGTCAGGAAAGACAACTCCAAAGCCAACTCCTGCATCAGACTTTGACCCATCAGTGTACACAGGGAGGGATTCCCTGTGAGTGAAGGCATGTTCTAAAAAGAGGGAACGAGCCACTGGAGGAGGAAGAAATTCCTTCTTGTCTGTAAAGCAGGTGCAGGGGAAAACTTCTGGAAGAAGCCATGGAGCCACCCTGAGGACCCTCACAGGACAAATCTGAAAGTCATCTATGCCCATCTCCTCCATAGCCTTTCTGACCCGGAAGCCAAAGGGCCATGGTGCACGAGAATGTAAAAGGTAGTACTGAGACATGATATCAGATGACAGGGTCTAAAACTCTGAGACGGGCATCGGTGGCAGAAGAGTACACCTCACACCCATAGTCGAGTTTTGACCTAATAACAACATGGTATAGGCGGAGGAGGGTGGCCCGATCAGCCCCCCAGGATGTATGGCTCAGGACCCTCAACAGGTTAAGAGCCTTGAGGCAAGAGACCTTAAGTGTACGTAAGTGGGGAACCCAAGTCAAACGTTTGTCAAAAAGGAGACCCAAAAAGCGAGTCTCCTCGACACATCGTATCCGATGACCATACATGAATAAGTCCGGATCCGGGTGGATGCCTCGGATGCGGCAGAAGTGCATAGCAACTGTCTTGGAAGGAGAAAATCGAAACCCATGAGAACCAGTCCAACGTGACACCCTGTCAAGGGCAAGCTGCATGCGCCGCTCCGCCACTGACATACGGGAAGCAGCAAACCAGACTGCTAGGTCGTTAACGTACATCGAGTTAGCTATACCGTCTGGAAGGGATGAAGCAATGGCATTAATTGCTACTGCAAACAATGTGACACTGAGGACGCTTCCCTGGGGGACGCCCTCCTCCTGTGCAACAGATGCTGAGTGGGTTGTACCAACCCTCACAGAAAAACTGCGACCACTGAGAAACTCCTTAAGAAATCGTGGAAGGCGACCCCGCAGGCCATATAAATGGAGTTGCTGCAGGATGCCATATTGCCATGTAGTGTCATAGGCTTTCTCTAAATCAAAGAATACACAGACAAGGTGTTGATGTCGTGCAAAGGCCTCACATGCAGCAGCTTCCAACCTGACCAGAGCATCTGTAGTGGAACGGTATTTACGAAAGCCAGACTGGGACGGAGACAGAAAATCACCCCGTTCCAAGAAGTATACCAGTCTGACATTCACCATCTTTTCAAATAGTTTACAGAGACAGGAGGTCAAGGCAATTGGTCGATAATTGAGGGCAACACCAGAGTCCTTGCCCGGCTTGAGAAAAGGAAGGATGGTAGCAACCCTCCACCCAGAAGGGAAGACACCCTCTAGCCAGATTCTGTTATATACAGCTAAAAGAAATGAGATCGCTTCCTCACCCAAGTGTCGTAACATTGCATATGGGATATTGTCTGGCCCAGGAGAAGTGTCGCCGCAGAGAGAGAGAGAGCAGAATGCAGGTCTCTCAGGGTGAATATATGGTTATAACTTTCATTCTCGTTCCCTGTGAAATCCAGGACTGTACGCTCCTTGGCTCTTAACTCATGCCTGACAGCCAGAGGTCGAGAGTCACGGCTGGAGACCTTTGCAAAAGCCTCCGCCATGGTATTGGCCACTGTCAAACCATCCATGATCTTAATTCCATTGACCTTAAGTACAGGTGGAGAACTAGGAGAAAACTTCCCTGCCATCTTACGGACTCTCCTGAACACTTGGGTGAGTGGAGTTTTAGTATTAATTGAAGACACATAGGCCTTCCAAGATGCACGTCGGGCCTCTTTTAAAACTCGTCTAGCCCGAGTCCTTGCCCGTCGGAAGTCCTCTAAAAGAGTTGGGTCCCCACGATTGCGACGAAGGCGAGAGAAAGCAGCGCGCTTCTCCCGCACAGCAGTGGTGCAGACTGGTGACCACCAAGGCACAGGACGTTTGGGAAAGTGGACAGAAGTTCTAGGGATAGAGTTGAGAGCAGCAGAGTGGAGCATATCAGTGAAATATGTTACAGCCTCGTCAGAGCTACCGAAATCGGCTACAGAAGAGACCGAAGAAGTTAGCTCTCTAAAAAACTGCCAGTCAGCCTTCTCTAATTTCCACCTAGGAAGACGAGACTGTGGTTCGTACCTGTTACCTTCTAAAAGTATAGGGAAATGGTCACTGCCATATAAGTCAGGCAACACTCTCCAAGTAAAATCCAACAGAGCACTGGGTGAGCAGAGGGAAATGTCAATGGCGGTAAAAGTCCCAGTAGGGCTATTAAAATGTGTCACATCTCCCGTATTTAAAACCCCTAATCCCTCATCCTCAATAAAAAAGCCAATAAAACACCCCTGGGGTTGACCGAACTGTCACCCCACAGAGGATGACGACCATTAAAATCACCCAATAAAATAAAGGGAGATGGAAGGTCCCGTACAAGATGGTTGAGATCACCCCTCTCAACTGTAACACTGGGAGGAAGGTATAGACTGCATACAGTGTACGGGCGGTCCATAAAAACCTTAACTGCAACAGCCTGGAGCGGAGTGTCAAGCTCCAGGCTCGTGCATGGAATATCTCGGCGAACTAGGATGCATGGCAGAGCCACCATGATGACCCTGCCCTTCAAATGAATTGGAATAAAATGCTGAGTATGCTGGAGGACTGGCAGGAATGTAGTCCCCAAGCATTGTCTCTTGGAGAGAAACAAATGCTGGAGAGAAGCTAGAGAGAAGAACGCGCAGTTCCTCCCAAGAAGCACGCAAGCCACGGCAATTCCACTGAAGGACCTTGAACGGTGTTACTTTAGTACTGATTTTTGGGAAGCCTCACGGAGGTACTTCCCACTACCACCTCGACCTGAGGGTTTATTCAAACAATAAGATTTGTCTAATCCTGGGCCACTAGAAGAAGAGCGAACCCGAGGAGTAGTACTTGGGGCAGTAATTGGGACCCGTAGACGAGTCCCTGAAGCATCTGATATGTTAGAAGAAGATGAAGGTATATGAGATGGGATATTCTTTGAAACAATTACATTGGTTGTGTCCTGTACAGCAGTGGTATCACTGACACAGGCAGATTCATCAACATCCATAATACAGGTGGTAGAATCACTCCGCTGCTCAAGCGGAAGAGAAAGTGAATCTTTTGAAGTCACAACATCTGTGGCATCCACATTAACTTCACGCCCCTCTGATGATCCCGAAGGAAGCTACCGAGGAGGAACTTCTGTTGAATCAAGAGATTCATCAGAGCCACAAGAACGCTTCTGGTGAAATTGAGAGGAAACTATGGATGAGTCCACAGAGATGGTTGCCTCACAAGGTGGAACATCTATAGAGTCAAGTGCCTCAGAGGAACCACGAAGGCGTCTCTGTGGCAGTTTAGGTGACTTAAGTTTCCTTTTGGGAGAGCGTGCGGTAGCGTAAACCTCTACCACATGGACACCTTTAGCTAAAGTTTGAGAATTGTCATCAGTTGAAGGGTCGCCAGAATGAGTGTCTGATAAAGTTTCCAAGACAGAGAAACTATTATGTAGAGTAACCTTAGAAACGTTCTCACTAGAGCAAAAAGCAGCTGCCTCTTGAGAGGGTTGAGAGGGTGCTGCAACCAATTTAGGGCGAAGGGAGGAGGCGTATGTCTTCACACCACCATCCTTCTGTCGCCTGAAGTTGAGTTGCCGTCTGGCACTACCTATGCTAATGAATTGAGTATTAGCCAAGTGGAGGATATCCTGCTCAAGTAGGTACATCTTACATTGGCGAGAACGCAAGGGGTGAGCATCTCTGCAGTAAAAACAGTAACTCTCTGACCGACACTCAGAAGTAAGATGTGAGTCAAGAGCAGAACAATTACCACACCGGGAACGGTTGTTGCAGTTCCTCTTCCCATGACCAAACTCATAACAACAGAAACACTGTAGGGGACGCTCAACAAAAGGCTTCACCTCAAATGAGGTGGGGTTAATGTTAATGCGATCTGGGATATGCGAGCCATAGAAAGTGAGGATGATCATATTTTTACTGCCTTTCATCTTCGTTACTCGTTGGACACTGTCTGGGCACATAGCGAGAATGTCTTCTTCTGAGAATTCATACAGGTCCTCATTATATATACGCCCCTTGCTATAATTAAATATTCGATGTGGTTTAATAGATTCAAACATGCTATCAGAAGGACAGGGGAGATTGAGGAGCATCATGGCCTGTGTAAGATCTTTGGCTCTGATTAAAACGCCCTTACCATATTTCTTTATGTGGCCCAATGGTAATAATCCAACTTCTTTCTCCAGATACCGGGAAGCATGGATAAGGTTACCACGTCCCTCCCTGTAGTAAGCCACAAACCAAAAGGGTGTAGGAACCCGACGTTCCTTTGGGACATGCTCCACAGTGTTATCAAATATATTAGGGCAGTAGTCATTGTCACTGTCAACTACATTGATGGACCGCATCATCTGAGGTTTACAATGAGTATCCTCCACCGTCAGAGAATCTTTTGCCTCAAATGCTGCTTTGGCAGCAGCATTTGTATTGAAAGTAATATAGCACCGATTAGACCTACAATCACTGGCCCACGGGGCCACTCGTTTTAAAAAGCAGCCCCAATGGCTCGAAAGTTTGCCCACGACTGTGCTGAGACCACCTTCCCCAACATCTCCCGGCCCAGACACCCAACCATCCAACATAGGACGGCCCCTAGAGGGCAGTCCCTCCGGAGGGCAGCGCTGTTGGCCCGTACTGGCTGCCTAATGCATGGGAACCATTTAGTCTGGTCTCTCACTGGCGACCTTACTAGCATGGGAAGCCCTCTCTCCCCGAAATCGGGGCAGAGCAGGGGCCGGAGCCCCCTCTAGTCTAGCTCGCCAGGTCTCAGAGACACGCAAGCCCCACCACCACGTCAAGGCGGTTCCCGTTGGGGGGGTCAAAACACACGAAAATTCGATATTTTGTGTTCCCAAAGGCAATTTATAAATGCCTAATCAGTGCTAGAATATTTTCAAAATATAGCAACAAAACATGCTGAAAATCTATATTTTAGGTGCCCAAAGTCCATAGGTGTATGCATCATCTGTATTCGTTTGTATCGCAAATTCAGGCTCAAAACAAAAGAAAATTCGATATTTTTGGGTCCCAGAAGGAATCTGTACATGCCTACTCAGTGCTAGAATATTTTCAATATACAGGCCCAAAACATGCTGAAAATCGATATTTTAGGTGCCCAAAGTAGATATGTAAATGCATCTCCTGTAACCGTTTATATCTCAAATTCAGGCTCGAAACATCCGATAATTTGGTATTTTTTGGTCCCAGAAGCAATCTGTACATGCTTACTCAATGCTAGAATATTTTAAAATACAGGCCTGAAGCATGATGAAAATCGATATTTTAGGTGCCCAAAGTAGATATGTGCATGCATCTCCTCAACACGTTAATATCTCAAATTCAGGCTCAAAGCACCCGAAAATTCCATATTATTTGGGACCCAGAAGAAATCTGTACATGCCTACTCAGTGCTAGAATATTTTCAAGACATAGGCCCAAAACATGCTGAAAATCGATATTTTTGTTGCCCAATTTAGATATGTGCGTGAACCTTCACTACATGTTTATATCCCAAATTCAGGCTCAAAATACCCGAAAATTCGATATTTTGTTGTCTCAGAGGCGATCTGTGCATGGCTACTCAGTACTAGAATATTTTCAAAAGTAGGCCCAAAACACGCTAAAAATCGATATTTTGGTGCCCAAAGTCCATATGTGCATGCATCTTATTTTCTCGTTTATATCTCAAATTCAAGCTCAAAACACCCGATAATTCGATATTATTGGGTCCCAGAAGTGATCTGTACATGCCTACTCAATGTTTGAATATTTTCAAGATACAAGCTCAAAACATGCTAAAAATCGATAATTTAGGTGCCCAAAGTCGATATGTGCATGTATTTTCTGTACCCGTTTAGATCTCAAATTCAGGCTCAAAACACCCGAAAATTCGATATTTTTGGGTCCCAGAAGCGATCTGTACATGCCTACTCAGTGTTAGATTATTTTCAAAATACAGGCTCAAAACATGCTGAAAATTCATATTTTAGGTGTCCAAAGTCGATATACTTATGCATCTTCTGTACCCGTTTATATCTTAAATTCAGGTTAAAAATACCGGAAAATTCGATATTTTTGGGTCACATAAGCGATTGGTACATGCCTACTCAGTCCTAGAATGTTTTCGAAATACAGGCCAAAAATAACATACTGAAAATCCATATTTTAGGTGCACAAAGTCGATATGTGCATGCATCTTCTGTACCCGTTTATATCTCAAATTCAGCCTCAAAACACCCGATAATTCGATATTTTGGGGTCCCAGAAGCGATCTGTACATGCCTACTCAGTGTTAGAATATTTTCAAAAAATAGGCCCAAAACATGCTAAAAATCGGTATTTTAGGTGTTCAAAGTGGATATGTGTATGCATCTTCTGTACCCATTTATATGTCAAGTTCAGGATCAAATTACCCGAAAATTCGATATTTTTGGGTCCCAGAAACGATTTGTACATGCCTACTTAGTGTTAGAATATTTTCAAGATACAGGCTCAAAACATGCTGAAGATCGATAGTTTAGGTGCAAAAAGTCGTTATGTGCATGCATCTTCTGTACCCGTTTTTAAATAAAACTCAGGCTCAAAACACCCGAAAATTCGATATTTTTGGGTCCCAGAAGCAATCTGTACATGCCTACTCAATGTTAGAATATTTTCAAGATACAAGCAAAAAACTTGCTGAAAATCGATATTTTAGGTGCCCAAAGTCGATATGTGCATGCATCTTCTGTACCCGTATATATCTCAAATTCAGGCTCAAAACACCCGATAATTCGATATTTTTAGGTCCCAGAAGCGATCTGTATATGCCTACTCAGTGTTAGATTATTTTAAAAATACGGGCCTAAAACATGCTGAAAATCGATATTTTAGGTGCCCAAAGTCGATATGTACATGTATTTTCTGTACCCGTTTATATCTCAAATTCAGGCTCAAAACACCCGAAAATTCGATATTTTTAGGTTCCAGAAGCGATCTGTACATGCCTACTCAGTGTTAGGTTATTTTCAAGATACAGGCTTAAAACATGCTATAAATCGATATTTTAGGTGAACAAAGTCGATATGCGCATAGATCTTCTGTACCCGTATATATCTCAAATTCAGGTTAAAAATACCGGAAAATTCGATATTTTTGGGTCACATAAGCGACTGGTACATGCCTACTCAGTCCTAGAATGATTTGAAAATGCGGGCCAAAAATAACATCCTGAAAATCCATATTTTAGGTGCCCAAATTCGATATGTGCATGCATCTTCTGTTCCAGATTTTATTTCAAATTCTGGCTCAAAACACCCAATAATTCATTATTTTGGGGTACCATAAGCAATCTGTACATGCCTACTCAGTGTTAGAATATTTTCAAAATATACGCCCAAAACATGCTAAAAATCGGTATTTTACGTGTTAGAAGTGGATATGTGTATGCATCTTCTGTATCCATTTATATGTCAAGTTCAGGATCAAATAACCCGAAAATTCGATATTTTTGGGTCCCAGAAACGATCTGTACATGTCTACTCAGTGTTAGAAAATTTTCAAGATACAGGCTCAAAACATGCTGAAAATCGATATTTTAGGTGCACAAGGGTCGATATGTGCTTGCATCTTCTGTTCCCGTTTTTATCTCAAATTCAGGCTCAAAACACCCGAAAATTCGATATTTTTGGGTCCCAGAAGCGATCTGTACATGCCTACTCAATGTTAGAATGTTTTCAAAGTATAGTCCCAAAATATGCTAAAAATCGATATTTTAGGTGTCCAAAGTCGATATATGCATGCATCTTCTGTACCCGTTTATATCTCAAATTCAGGCTCAAAACACCCGAAAGTTCGATATTTTTGTGTTTCAAAAGCAATCTGTACATGCCTACTCAGTGTTAGAATATTTTCAAAGTACGGGCCTAAAACATGCTGAAAATCGATATTTTAAGTGCCCAAAGTCAATATGTGCATGCATCTTCTGTACCCGTTTATATTTCAAATTCAGGCTCAAAACACCCGATAATTCGATATTTTTGTGTCCCAGAAGCGATCTATACATGCCTACTCAGTGCTAGAATATTTTCAAAAAACGGGCCCAAAAACATGCTGAAAATCGATATTTTAGGTGCCCAAAGTCGTTATGTGCTTGCATCTTCTGTACCCGTTTATATCTCAAATTCAGGCTCAAAACACCCGAAGATTTGGTATTTTTGGATCCCAGAAGCAAACTGTCCATGCCTACTCAGTGTTAGATTATTTTCAAAATACAGGCTCAAAACATGCTGAAAATTCATATTTTAGGTGTACGAAGTCGATATACTTATGAATCTTCTGTACCCGTTTATATCTCAAATTCAGGCTCAAAACACCCGAAAATTAGATATTTTTGGGTCCCAGAAACGATCTGTACATGCCTACTTAGTGTTAGAATATTTTCAAGATGCAGGCTCAAAACATGCTGAAGATCGATATTTTAGGTGTAAAAAGTCGTTATGTGCATGCATCTTCTGTACCCGTTATTAACTCAAATTCAGGCTCAAAACACCCGAAAATTCTATTTTTTGGGGTCCAAGAATCGATCTGTACATGCCTACTCAGTGCTTGAATATTTTCAAAATACAGGGCAAAAACATGCTGAAAATCTATATTTTAGGTGCCCAAACACAATTTGTGCATGCATCTTCTGTACCCGTTTATATCTCAAATTCAGGCTCAAAACACCCGAAAATTTGATATTTTGGGGTCCCATAAGCGATCTGTACGTGCCTACTCAGTGTTAGAATGCAAAAAATCGAGATTTTAGGTGTTCAAAGTGGATATGTGTATTCATCTTCTGTACCCATTTATATGTCAAGTTCAGGATCAAATTACCCGAAAATTCGATATTTTTGGGTCCCAGAAGAAATCTGTACATGCCTTCTCAATGTTAGAATATATTCAAGATACAAGCAAAAAACAAGCTTAAAATCGATATTTTAGGTGCCCAAAGTCGATATGTGCATGCATCTTCTGTACCCGTTTATATCTCAAATTCAGGCTCAAAACACCCGATAATTCGATATTTTTGGGTCTCAGAAGCAATCTGTATATGCCTACTCAGTGTTAGAATATTTTCAAAAAACGGGCCGAAAACATGCTGAAAACCGATATTTTAGGACCCCAAAGTCGATATTTGCTTGTATTTTCTGTACCCGTTTATATCTCAAATTCAGGCTCAAAACACCCGAAAAATCGATATTATTGTTTCCCAGAAGCAATCTGTACATGCCTACTCAGTGTTAGATTATTTTCAATATACACGCTCAAAACATGCTGAAAATCGATATTTTAGGTGTCCAAAGTCGATATACGTATTCATATTCTGTACCCGTTTATATCTTAAATTCAGGTTAAAAATACCAGAAAATTCGATATTTTTGGGTCCCAGAAACGATCAGTACATGCCTACTCAGTCCTAGAATGTTTTCGAAATACAGGCCAAAAATAACATACTGAAAATCCATATTTTAGGTGCCCAAAGTCAATATGTGCATGCATCTCCTGTACCCGTTTATATCTCAAATTCAGGCTCAAAACACCCGAAAATTCGATATTTTTGGGTCCCAGAAGCGATCTGTACATGCCTACTCAGTGTTAGATTATTTTCAAAATACATTCTCAAAACATGCTGAAAATTAATATTTTAGGTGTCCAAAGTCGATATACTTATGCATCTTCTGTACCCGTTTATATCTCAAATTCAGGCTCAAAACACCCGAAAATTCTATTTTTTTGGGTCCAAGAATCGATCTGTACATGCCTACTCAGTGCTAGAATATTTTCAAAATACAGGCCAAAAACATGCTGAAAATCTATATTTTAGGTGCCCAAATTCAATTTGTGCATGCATCTTCTGTACCCGTTTATATCTCAAATTCAGGCTCAAAACACCCGATAATTTGATATTTTTGTGTCCCAGAAGCGATCTGTACATGCCTTCTCAGTGTTAGAATATTTAAAAATAACGGGCCCAAAAACATGCTGAAAATCGATATTTTAGGTGCTCAAAGTCGATATGTGCAAGTATTTTCTGTACCCGATTATATCTCAAATTCAAGCTCAAAACACCAGAAAATTTAATATTTTTGGGTCCCAGAAGCGATCTGTACATGCCTACGCAGTGTTAGATTATTTTCAAGATACACGCTCAAAACATGCTGAAAATCCATATTTTAGGTGTCCAAAGTCGATTTACGTATGCATCTTCTGTACCCGTTTCTATCTCAAATTCAGACTCAAAACACTCGAAAATTCGATATTTTGGGGTCCCAGAAGCGATCTGTACATGCCTACACATTGTTAGAACATTTTCAATATACGGGCACATAACATGCTGAAAATCCATATTTTAGGTGCCCAAAGTCAATATGTGCATGCATCTTCTGTACCCGTTTCTATCTCAAATTCAGGCTCAAAACACTCAAAAATTCGATATTTTTTGGTCGCAGAAGCAATCTCTACATGCCTACTTAATGTTAGAATATTTTCAAGATACAAGCTCAAAATATGCCGAAAATCGATATTTTACGTTTCCAAAGTCGATAAGTGCATGCATCTTCTGTACCCGTTTATATCTCAAATTCAGGCTCAAAACACCCGAAAATTCGATATTTTTGGGTCCCAGAAGCGATCTGTACATGTCTACTCAGTGCTAGAATGTTTTAAAAATATAGTCCCAAAACATGTTAGAAATCGATATTTTCTGTGTCCAAAGTCGATATATGCATGCATCTTCTGTACCCGTTTATATATCAAATTCAGGCTTAAAACACCCGATAATTCGATATTTTTGGGTCTCAGAAGCAATCTGTATATGCCTACTCAGTGTTAGAATATTTTCAAAAAACAGGCCGAAAACATACTGAAAACCGATATTTTAGGTCCCCAAAGTCGATATGTGCTTGTATTTTCTGTACCCGTTTATATCTCAAATTCAGGCTCAAAACACCAGAAAAATCGATATTTTTGGGTCCCAGAAGCGATCTGTACATGCCTACTCAGTGTTAGTTTATTTTCAATATTCACGCTTAAAACATGCTGAAAATCGATATTTTAGGTGTCCAAAGTCGATATACGTATGCATCTTCTGTACCCGTTTATATCTTAAATTCAGGTTAAAAAAAAACGGAAAATTCGATATTTTTGGGTCCCAGAAGCGATCTGTACATGCCTACTCAGTGTTAGAATATTTTCAAAATATAGGCCCAAAACATGCTAAAAATCGGTATTTTAGGTGTTCAAAGTGGATATGTGTATGCATCTTCTGTACCCATTTATATGTCAAGTTCAGGATCAAATTACCCGAAAATTCGATATTTTTGGGTCCCAGCAACGATCTGTACATGCCTACTTAGTGTTAGAATATTTTCAAGATACAGGCTGAAAACATGCTGAAGATCGATATTTTAGGTGCAAAAAGTCGTTATGTGCATGCATCTTCTGTACCCGTTTTTATCTAAAATTCAGGCTCAAAACACCCGAAAATTCGATATTTTTATGTCTCAGAAGCAATCTGTACATGCCTACTCAATGTTAGAATATTTTCAAGATACAAGCAAAAAACATGCTGAAAATCGATATTTTAGGTGCCAAAAGTCGATATGTGCATGCATCTCCTGTACCCGTTTATATCTCAAATTCAGGCTCAAAACACCCGATAATTCGATATTATTGGGTCCCAGAAGTGATCTGTACATGCCTACTCAATGTTTGAATATTTTCAAGATACAAGCTCAAAACATGCTAAAAATCGATAATTTAGGTGCCCAAAGTCGATATGTGCATGTATTTTCTGTACCCGTTTAGATCTCAAATTCAGGCTCAAAACACCCGAAAATTCGATATTTTTGGGTCCCAGAAGCGATCTGTACATGCCTACTCAGTGTTAGATTATTTTCAAAATACAGGCTCAAAACATGCTGAAAATTAATATTTTAGGTGTCCAAAGTCGATATACTTATGCATCTTCTGTACCCGTTTATATCTCAAATTCAGGCTCAAAACACCCGATAATTCGATATTATTGGGTCCCAGAAGTGATCTGTACATGCCTACTCAATGTTTGAATATTTTCAAGATACAAGCTCAAAACATGCTAAAAATCGATAATTTAGGTGCCCAAAGTCGATATGTGCATGTATTTTCTGTACTCGTTTAGATCTCAAATTCAGGCTCAAAACACCCGAAAATTCTATTTTTTTGGGTCCAAGAATCGATCTGTACATGCCTACTCAGTGCTAGAATATTTTCAAAATACAGGCCAAAAACATGCTGAAAATCTATATTTTAGGTGCCCAAAGTCAATTTGTGCATGCATCTTCTGTACCTGTTTATATCTCAAATTCAGGCTCAAAATACCCGATAATTTGATATTTTTGTGTCCCAGAAGCGATTTGTACATGCCTTCTCAGTGTTAGAATATTTTTAAAATAACGGGCCCAAAAACATGCTGAAAATCGATATTTTAGGTGCAAAAAGTCGTTATGTGCATGCATCTTCTGTACCCGTTTTTATCTAAAATTCAGGCTCAAAACACTCGAAAATTCGATATTTTGGGGTCCCAGAAGCGATCTGTACATGCCTACACATTGTTAGAACATTTTCAATATACGGGCACATAACATGCTGAAAATCCATATTTTAGGTGCCCAAAGTCAATATGTGCATGCATCTTCTACACCCGTTTATATCTCAAATTCAGGCTCAAAACACCTGAAAATTCGATATTTTTGGATCCCAGAAGCGATATGTACATGTCTACTCAGTGCTAGAATGTTTTCAAGATACAGGCTCAAAACATGCTATAAATCCATAATTTTGGTGTCGAAAGTCGATATACGTATGCATCTTCTGTACCCGTTTCTATCTCAAATTCAGGCTCAAAACACTCGAAAATTCGATATTTTTTGGTCGCAGAAGCAATCTCTACATGCCTACTTAATGTTAGAATATTTTCAAGATACAAGCTCAAAATAGGCTGAAAATCGATATTTTACGTTTCCAAAGTCGATATGTGCATGCATCTTCTGTACCCGTTTATATCTCAAATTCAGGCTCAAAACACCCGATAATTCGATATTTTTGGGTCTCAGAAGCAATCTGTACATGTCAACTCAGTGCTAGAATGTTTTAAAAATATAGTCCCAAAACATGTTAGAAATCGATATTTTCTGTGTCCAAAGTCGATATATGCATGCATCTTCTGTACCCGTTTATATATCAAATTCAGGCTCAAAACACCCGATAATTCGATATTTTTGGGTCTCAGAAGCAATCTGTATATGCCTACTCAGTGTTAGAATATTTTCAAAAAACAGGCCGAAAACATGCTGAAAACCGATATTTTAGGTCCCCAAAGTCGATATGTGCTTGTATTTTCTGTACCCGTTTATATCTCAAATTCAGGCTCAAAACACCCGAAAAATCGATATTTTTGGGTCCCAGAAGCGATCTGTACATGCCTACTCAGTGTTAGTTTATTTTCAATATTCACGCTTAAAACATGCTGAAAATCGATATTTTAGGTGTCCAAAGTCGATATACGTATGCATCTACTGTACCCGTTTATATCTTAAATTCAGGTTAAAAATACCGGAAAATTCGATATTTTTGGGTCCCAGAAGCGATCTGTACATGCCTACTCAGTCATAGAATGTTTTCGAAATGCAGGCCAAAAATAACATACTGAAAATCCATATTTTAGGTGCCCAAAGTCGATATGTGCATGCATCTTCTGTACCCGTTTCTATCTCAAATTCAGCCTCAAAACACCCGAAAATTCGATATTTTTGGGTCCCAGAAGCAATCTGTACATGCCTACTCAATGTTAGAATATTTTCAAGATACAAGCTCAAAACATGCTAAAAATCGATATTTTAGGTGCCCAAAGTCGATATGTTCACGTATTTTATGTACCCGTTTATAACTCAAATTCAGGCTCAAAACACCCGAAAATTCGATATTTTTGGGTCCCAGAAGCGATCTGTACATGCCTACTCAGTGTTAGATTATTTTCAAAATACAGGCTCAAAACATGCTGAAAATTCATATTTTAGGTGTCCAAAGTCGATATACTTATGGATCATCTGTACCCGTTTGTATCTCAAATTCAGGCTCAAAACACCCGAAAATTCTAGTTTTTTGGGTCCAAGAATCGATCTGTACATGCCTACTCAGTGCTAGAATATTTTCAAAATACAGGCCAAAAACATGCTGAAAATCGATATTTTAGGTGCCCAAAGTCAATTTGTGCATGCATATTCTGTACCCGTTTATATCTCAAATTCAGGCTCAAAACACCCGATAATTCGTTATTTTTAGTCCCAGAAGCGATCTGTACATGCCTACTCAGTGTTAGAATATTTTAAAAATATAGGCCCAAAACATGCTAAAAATCGGTATTTTAGGTGTTCAAAGTGGATATGGGTATGTATCTTCTTTACCCGTTTATATGTCTAGTTCAGATTCAAATTACCCGAAAATTCAGTTTTTTGGGGTCCCAGAAACGATCTGTACATGCCTGGCACTCAGTGTTAGAATATTTTCAATATACATGCTCAAAACATGCTGAAAATCGAAATTTTAGGTGCAAAAAATCGATATGTGCAAGTATTTTCTGTACCCATTTATATTTCAAATTCAGGCTCAAAACACCCGAAAGTTCAATATTTTTGGGTCCCAGAAGCGATCTGTATATACCTACTCAGTGTTAGATTATTTTCAAAAAACAGGCTAAAAACATGCTGAAAATCCATATTATTGGTATAGTGAAACCAGCACAGCTGGATTGCTATAGAATACGCCCCTTCACAAGCCCAGGCCCCGTATAGGCATAATCTGGGTTGGAAGGGTCAATTCTGTGACGTTCATCAGAAGTAAATAAAATTCAAATCTGGCGCTGTACTGATAGTGGAGCCACCTGGTGGTGGCGCGGTGAGGCATTAAGCTCCTCCTCCGCTGAATACCACTCGCCCACTCTGTCGCGGAACACGTCTCAGTCAACATCCACGCTCCTCGCTGCTACGCTATGGTATTGTGTCACGTGTTCCTGCTATTGTTTCTTTTGTGTTCTAGTGGCTAGCCTGCTTTTCAGATGTATCGTGTGTGTATTCTAGGAGGGTTTTAGGTGTTTATGGGGTTTTTTTCTTCGTTAGGACTGAGTTCTCTTTTCCTTAGCGAAGGGGGGCTATTCAGCCTCTTTGTTCGGAGTTTTTCTCCGTCTTTCCCCCCCTTTCACCTTTCCTCCTGCCACTAGTACATTCTTCGTGTGTATTTTATCGGGGTTTCTGGGGTTTTTAGCGAGGTTAGTGGGTGCCACGTGGGACTTCACCTCCCCACGTGGTGAGCACATGGGGTCTTTGCAGCCCTTCCTCTTGCCTTCCCCGATTATTATGTGTCCCCTCTCGGTAAAGGGGAGTGAGAATTGTGCCCTGGTTCTCTCTTCCTCTCCCGGGCGGGGGTTTTTTATTTGATTTTTGGTGTTTTTCCATTATTTTTAGCCTGGAGTGTTTCTTCTCAGGCTACCGGGTCCCCTCCTCCCCCTCCTTCTGGATCCTTCTGTCCGGGGGGCCCTCTTTTACCCGCTCCATGTGGCGGGCTGTTTTGGTTTTACGGGGTTTTTCCCTGGTCGGGTGCGCGAGTGTGGGGGGTCGTGGCCTGGTCCCCGGGTACAGCGGGCGTGTCCCGCGCTTCTTTCCTTTCTGGGAGGATGGGTTTCGTGTCTTCTGTGTTCCAGTGTTTGCACGTGTTAACCCATGTTTGTGTATTCTTTTCTCCCCCAGCCTACTCGTGCCCTTTGTGCTGCTTCGGGGTGTACCGTGCGGGTCTCGCCTGACGGACACCTGCACTGTTCGCCTCACGCACCCTGCTTCACTCCCTTGGGTTACGACCCTTTGGCGTGTGGTGTGTGCCGCCCCTGGGCTGAGTTGTGTCGGGTTACCTCCCCTTCTGCCCGCTCCAAGCTCCCCGCCCTTGCTTCTCTTCATATGGCGTGGATGAGGGCTAGGAGAATGGCCCACAAACGAGACGGTTCTTCTTTGGCGTGGGTGGACCCGATTTTGGGAGCGGACCTGGGTTTATTCAGGACCCGTTACCCTTCTTCCTGTCTCTCGGAGTCTCAGGGGCTAGAACCTCCTGAGGCCCGAGAGGTTGAGCCTCCTTCCCTAGACGGTACTACGACTCCTTCTCGGGGCTTAGCCCCCCGGGAAACGAGCGAGTCTGTCGCGCTGGCTCCCCCGACTACCTCACCGGTACAAGGGCCCAGCAGGGAACCCCCAGCTTCGCCTCCTGCTAGAGCTGGCTCCTCAGGCCTCTCTAGAGGACGCAAGCGTTCAGCTAAAAGGTCCCGCCGCTCCAGGAAGTCCCGTGCTCGTCGCCGTTCTCCTTCCTCCTCTTCTTCGTCGTCCTCTTCCTCTTCTTCGTCGTCGGGGAGCTCTCCTTCGCCCGCCCGCAAATCCCGCAAGGGTAAGCGGGGGGGGGACAGCCCCTCGTCGAGGAAGATAGTTAAGATCTTCCACACCCTTATTCCTCACGCTTTTCCTGGGGCGTCCATCGCGCAGCCTCCGGCTGTCGCTACGGAACCCGCTCTTTTTCCCCCGCCTCCCGCTGCTGCTCCCGTCGAGGGCGCGAGTCCTCCCGGGGATGGGGGAGTCCTTTTCGTGCCTCCCGTTTCCCCGGGACTCGAGTCTCCGTCGGGGGACGTAGCTGAGGAGTTGGTTACCTCCGCACCTCCGTCCCCGTCACCCCCTCCTTCGGGAGACGGATACCTTCCCTACTCTTGGTCTCTTCTCCCTCCTACCTGGACCCACTCTTCGGAGGAGGGCAGACTGGTGGCTTGGTCTCCGGACACGGCTCAACCAGACGTGTGGAACCGGAGGGATGACGTCCTGGTGAAGTGGGGGGCGGATGAGAAGGGCGAGGCTATTCCCTTCTACAAGGTCCGTCCTATCTCAGCGCCCGTACCCACTTCATCTAGGGTGTCCTCTGCGGCGACCCTGGACGCGATGGGTTTTCTGGTGGAGTACAGCCAGCTGCACTTGTCCGGGGCTTGGAGGATTGACCGCTCCCACGGTAACACAGCGCTCCTCCTTTCCCCGGACGCGTACTTCCCGGGGGATAAGGGCGAAGGGGACCTGGACATTCCAGCCCTTCTCTTTAAGTCCCTGGACCACCAGAGAAACAACGCGCCCAGGAAGCCCCCTCCTCCGTCTTTCCCCGTCATCCTCCCTCATTCCCGGGCCCCCCCGGGCTTGAGGGAGTGCCTGTGGAAGACGGAGAAGGAGCCCCCGGTCCCCTATCAGCTGAAGGAGCCCGATGGCAAGTTACGACAGGCGGAGTCTGCTACCCGTCTAGAGTTGGCCCACACCATCTCCGCGGGGGCAGCCGCCTCGTTGATCAGGGACTGCCTCAACGCCCTTACCAACTCCTACCACGAGATGTCGGGTGTACAGCTAGCGTGAGTACCTTACTCGTGTGTCATGTTTATTAGGGATACTGGGTAGAGGGTCTCTCTGTTACTCCCGGGTACTTATCCCCGGGTTCGCTCGGTTTTTTCCTTGTTTACCCCTTACAGTGACACCCTCTCTTCCATGGCCACCGTGATGGAGGGCGTGGCGGCGATGGCGACCCACTTCATGCGGAAGGAGGCGAAGGCTTTCGCCGAGGCGAGACTGGCAGCCCGCCAGGCGGCTGCTAAATCTGCGCCGGAGATGGCACAGAGGGGAGTGGTGCGAGCTGCCCCCCTGTCCCCTGCCCTCTTTGATCAACCAGCAACAGACACAATCTTCGCCTCCCTCCCAGCGGTAATCAATTTACCAAAACCCTCCACCTCCAAGTAAGTACCTCTCGTGTTCGTCTTACCCGAGTTTTCACAGGGGGTGAAATGGAAGGATTTTCGGGTCTACTTTGGTTCCTAATCATTCTGTTTGTCCGTAGGCCACGTGCCCCACAGCCATCCAGACCAGCCTACCAGCCCCGGAGGCCCTCCCAGCCCTCCAGGCTACCGAGGCCCTCCTATCCCACTCCCCCGAAAGCACACAACAGGCCCTCCCAGAGGGGCCAGCAGCCGTTTCGGGGAAGGGGACAGGGCTCCAAGTCCTACTCCAAGCCCAAGTCCTCCTTCAACCACCCCTCCCAGAAGGACCGCTCCACTTGAGGGTCCCACTCTGGGCTGTCTCACAGGGTGGTCAGCAGCCTGGCCCGCCCACGGCTGGGCAGCAAGGATAATTTGCCAGGGCCTGTCATGGCCCTGGATTACTGTTCCGGTGAGTAACTGTCATCTTTCCTATTCTGACATATGAATTATGCCTAATCCCGTCCTTGGGTTACCGTTAGGTCAAAATCAGATTTTCCCTTGCGGTCAAAATCTCTGCCTCTCAAGTCATTTACCCTCCAACCACCCCGGGTCCCTCGGGCCCCGGGGGATTAGGATTAACGGTACTCTCACTGACACCTGTCTCTTCCCGTTACAGCCACTACGTCTACCTCCTGCCTCAACCAAAGTGTCACTTTCGGTCGTCCCGCATGTGTTAGAAATGCGGGAAAAAGGGGTAGTGGAGCGGGCGACGGGAAGGGTCTTTCTTTCTCGTTTATTCACGGTCCCCAAAAAGGACCAGGGAAAAACGAGATTGGTGATGGGCCTGAGCAAGCTAAACAAATTCGTGAAAACATTACATTTCAGGATGGTTTCGGTTGCTCAGGTCCGCACAGTTCTGAGGAAGGGAGACTGGTTAGCATCCCTGGATCTCAAGGATGCGTACTGGCACGTCCCGATCCACCCCAGGTTTCGCCGTTTTCTGGCCTTCCAGGTGGGGACCGAGACGTTCCAGTTTACCAGGCTCCCTTTCGGTCTTTCTCTAGCTCCGCGAGTCTTCACTAAGCTCGTGAGGGTGGTGGCATCCCGTCTGGCAGAGGCGGGTGTTCCCACCCTCATGTACCTGGACGATTGGTTGCTTCACGCCCCTTCCAAGGAGCAGGTAGCAAACAACGTCCGGGTAGCGAGGGGAGTGCTAGAGGAAATGGGGTTCCTGTTGAACATCCCCAAGTCCTCTCTCACCCCCACTCGCAAGCTGTGTTGGCTAGGAATAGAGTGGAACTCTCTTTCGGCCACCCTCTCTCTCGCTCCAGACAACGCCCGCCGGACCCTCCGCCACGTCCGCCAGGCGCATTTTTCCCGTACTTTCTCTCGCCGCCAGTGGGAATCATTGCTATGCCCCTGCAATGCCCCTGGGACGATTGAAACACAGGAGGCTGATGCGGGAGGTAAACCTCCACCTGTCCCCCGCACACAGGGACCTTCCCAGGCAAGTGTCCCCCTCTCTCCACCACCTCCTTCGCCCCTGGCTACGTCCCGGTGCCCTGCGTCAGCGGGTCCCCTGGGTGTTCCCTCCCCCGGGGATCACGGTGGCGACAGACGCATCGGACGTAGGCTGGGGATACCAGTCTTGCCTGGGACATCAACGTTGCGGGGGATGGAAGGAAGGGGAAAGGCTACTGCACATCAACGCCCGGGAGTTGATGGTAGCGAAGGAATGGCTCAACAGACACCCTCAGTTTGCCAGGATAGGCGTCCGCTTCGATATGGACAACGTTGCGGCCGTGCAGTGCCTACAGAAACAGGGCACCGCACGGTCGGAAATTCTCCTGTCCCTGTCAGAATAGATTTTCGCAATAGCGGCCAAGAGGGACATTCACCTCTCGGCCCGCTACGTGCCAGGGCGGGAGAACGATTGGGCGGACGCCCTATCCAGGTTCAGGGGGACGTCAGTCGAGTGGCAACTGCGTCCCCTTGTGTTCGAGTCTCTCTGCCTACGCTACGGGACACCGGAGGTGGACCTATTCGCCTCCCCATCCACGGCCCTACTCCCTCTGTTCCTGACATTCTCATCCAGAACAGAGGCGGGAAGCCCGGACGCCTTCACAGAGGACTGGAACAGGTGGGGGCATCTCTACCTCTTCCCACCCCCAGCCACTTCAGTCCTCCTGAAGGCGATCCTCAAGCTGCGCACGTTCAGGGGGAGGGTTCTCCTCATAGCCCCCCTCTGGCCAGCACAGCCGTGGTTCGGAGAGTTGTCCCGGTGGTGCTCTCATCCCCTTCAGTTGGGATCGGCGTGCCTCTCCAGCACCCTGTCTGCACCACTCCAAGCGTCACTGAAACTACACGCTTGGAGTTTCTACGGGGAGTCCTCAGCAAAAGGTTCACTAAGGAGACAGTGGACAAGATGTTGAGGGCTCATCGTCAGTCGTCGGTGCGACAATACGAATCGTGCTGGAAAAGATTCCAGGACTTCTTGCGAAGACACCCCTCCAGGGTCATCTCGGAGGACACAGTCCTGGAATTCCTCACGTGGCTCGCCGATTCCACCAACAGGGCCCCGGCGACGGTGCTTGCGCATCACGCAGCCCTGTCTGATCCCCTCCTCCTGGGTTTTAACATTAAGGTTTCGGAGAGGCCTCTCTCTCTCCTGAGGATGGGGATTCGGGCGGGGACCGCACCTCACCGGGCCCAGACACCCTCCTGGTCCCTTCACCGCGTCCTTTCCCACCTGACCTTCGAGGGGGTCCCTCTGGAGGTTTGTCACCTCCTCCAGAAAGCTCTCTTCCTGCTCGCCTTAGCTACAGGTTACAGGGCATCTCAGTTGGCAGCCCTGACCCATCACACAGCCTTTTCTTCCATAACCCCTTACCTTACTTCCTTAACCATCTCCCCCTCTCCTGCTTTTCTAGCTAAGAACGAGCAGGCTGACGACAGAATTGGCCCTCTCGCAGTACCCTCGTTCCTGAGGGATGAAAATTTCCACCCCCTCTGCCCAGTCCACGCCTTTGTAGCATACGTGGAGGCGACGAGAGGGGCTTCTCCGGACCACCTCTTCTACAACTCTAGGTCCGGTAACCCTCTCTTCCCTAGGTCAATCGCTCTCCTTCTCTGCCGAGTGATAGAGAACGGGGATCCCGGACACGCCCCGAGGGCTCACAGCGTTAGGGGCGTGGCCGCCTCCCTCGCCTTCCTCAGGACTCACTCGGTGGAGAGGGTCAGGGATTTGGGGGGCTGGGCTTCCACTTCCTCCTTCAGGACGAGGTACCTGTTCCACTCGCTCTCCCCTACCCCCTGTGTGGCTATGGGTACTCCACCTTCTATTCCCCAGGGTCCCCGCGGGAGACACATGGGGGGGAGGGGCCGCCCGAAGAGAAAAGGTCGGGTGACTTAAGTCCCGTCACTATCATCCCATACCTCATCCACATCTTGTACAGCTTCATGCTCATCCCCATTCTTTACGTGTACATATGGTGAGGGAAAGACAAAAATAATTTACATTGACAGGATATATTATTACACAGGATATCTGGATCCTAGTGTCCTCCTTCATCCCCTCGGGATCACATTACCTGAGCGAGGGCCATAGCCCTAACTCAGAAGACTTGAATAAAGGGGGGGGGGGAAGGGGGGGGGTTGCCATGGTCACCTCCCCCCTCCTCTCCTAGACCCGAACCCTCGAGTCTGCCTATAAAGACTTTATGTGTAACAATTCTGGTCTATAACAGAATGGTCTACGGGTATATGGTATAAGCTACTACTGCCCCACCACGGCTACTCACCTAGCCAGTGTCGGGAGGGGCGTTAGCTTCTGCCTCACCGGGCTCGGTTACCTTTCCTGCCCTCCGCTCTCAACCACTCTTAACTAGCACGTGATTGCCTCCACCTCACCTCCCACCTACCGCATCGCATGCATAGCAATCCACCTGTGATGGTTTCACTATACCAATAATAGTGCATTTGTCGCGGCTTCTAGCCGCTTAAATTGTATTTATTGGTTGTGAAACCAGCACAGCTTTTACTGTCCCACCCACCTCCCGATGCGGCAGGCATTCACTTCTTTCTCATTGGAGTGAGCGAGCGGTATTCAGCGGAGGAGGAGCTTAATACCTCACCGCGCCACCACCAGGTGGCTCCACTATCAGTACAGCGCCAGATTTGAATTTTATTTACTTCTGATGAACGTCACGGAATTGACCCTTCCAACCCAGATTATGCCTATACGGGGCCTGGGCTTGTGAAGGGGTGTATTCTATAGCAATCCAGCTGTGCTGGTTTCACAACCAATAAATACAATTTAAGCGGCTAGAAGCCGCGACAAATGCACTATTATAGGTGTCCAAAGTCGATATACTTATGCATCTTCTGTACCCGTTTCTATCTCAAATTCAGTCTCAAAACACTTGAAAATTCGATATTTTTGGGTCCCCGAAGTGATCTGTTCATGCCTATTCAATGTTAGAATTTTTTCAAGATACAAGCTAAAAACATGCTGAAAATCGATATTTTAGGTGCCCAAAGTCGATATGTGCATAAATCTTCTGTACCCGTTTATATCTCAAATTCAGGCTCAAAACACCCGAAAGTTCGATATTTTTGTGTTCCAGAAGCAATCTGTACATGCCTACTCAGTGTTAGAATATTTTCAAAGTTCGGGCCTAAAACATGCTGAAAATCGATATTTTAAGTGCCCAAAGTCAATATGTGCATGGATCTTCTGTACCCGTTCTTATCTATAATTCATGCTCAAAACACCCGAAAATTCTATATTTATGGGTCCAAGCATCGATCTGTACATGCCTTTTCAGTGCTAGAATATTTTCAAAATACTGGGCAAAAACATGCTTAAAATCGATATTTTAGGTGCCCAAAGTCAATTTGTGCATGCATCTTCTGTACCAGTTTATATCTCAAATTCAGGCTCAAAACACCCGATAATTCGATATTTGTGTGTCCTAGAAGCGATCTGTACATGCCTAGTCAGTGTTAGAATATTTTCAAAAAACGGGCCCAAAAACATGCTGAAAATCGATATTTTAGGTGCCCAAAGACGATATGTGCATGCATCTTCTGTACCCGTTTATATCTCAAATTCAGGCTCAAAACACCCGAAGATTTGATATTTTTGGATCCCAGAAGCAAATTCTACATGCCTACTCAGTGTTACATTATTTTCAAAATACAGGCTCAAAACATGCTGAAAATCCATATTTTAGGTGTCCAAAGTCGATATACTTATGCATCTTCCGTACCCGTTTCTATCTCAAATTCAGGCTCAAAACACTCAAAAATTCGATATTTTTGGGTCCCAGAAGTGATCTGTACATGCCTACTCAATGTTAGAATATTTTCAAGATACGGGCTTAAAACATGCTGAAAATCGATATTTTTAATGCCCAAAGGCAATATGTGCATGCATCTTCTGTACCCGTTTATATTTCAAATTCAGGCTCAAAACACCCGATAATTCTATATTTTTAGGTCCAAGAATCGATCTGTACATGCCTACTCAGAGCTAGAATATTTTCAAAATACAGGCCGAAAACATGCAGAAAATCAATATTTTAGTGAAAAAAGTCGATATGTGCATGAACCTTCTGTACCCGTTTATATCTCAAATTCAGGCTCAAAACACATGAAAATTCCATATTTTTTGCGTTCCAGAAGCGATCTGTACATGCCTACTCAGTGTTAGAATATTTTAAAAAAAACGGGCCAAAACATGCTGAAAATCTATATTTTAGGTGCCCAAAGTAGATATGTGCATGTATTTTCTGTACCCGTTTATATCTCAAATTCATGCTCAAAACACCCGAAAATTTGATATTTTTAGGTTCCAGAAGCGATCTGTACATGCCTACTCAGTGTTAGTTTATTTTCAAGATACAGGCTCAAAACTTGATATAAATCCATATTTTAGGTGTCCAAAGTCGATATACGCATGCATCTTCTGTAACCGTTTCTATCTCAAATTCAGGCTCAAAACACTCGAAAATTCCATATTTTTAGGTCCCAGAAGTGATCTGGACATGCCTACTCAATGTTAAAATATTTTCAAGATACAAGCTCAAAACATGCTAAAAATCGATATTTTAGGTGAACAAAGTCGATATGCGCATAGATCTTCTGTACCCGTATATATCTTAAATTCAGGTTAAAATTACCGGAAAATTCTATATTTTTGGGTCCCATAAGCGATCGGTACATGACTACTCAGTCCTAGAATGATTTCAAAATGCGGGCCAAAAATAACATCCTGAAAATCCATATTTTAGGTGCCAAAATTCGATATGTGCATGCATCTTCTGTACCCGTTTATATCTCAAATTCAGGCTCAAAACACCCGATAATTCGATATTATTTGGTCCCAGAAGCGATCTGTACATGCCTACTCAGTGTTTGAATATTTTCACAAAACGGGCTTAAAACATGCTGAAAATCGATATTTTAGGTTCCCAAAGTCGATATGTGCATGTATTTTCTGTACCTGTTTATATCTCAAATTCAGCCTCAAAACACCCGAAAATTCGATATTTTTGGGTCCCAGAAGCGATCTGTACATGCCTACTCAGTGTTAGATTATTTTCAAAATACAGGCTCAAAGCATGCTGAAAATTCATATTTTAGGTGTCCAAAGTCGATATACTTATGAATCTTCTGTACCCGTTTATATCTCAAATTCAGGCTCAAAACACCCGAAAGTTCGATATTTTTGTGTTCCAAAAGCAATCTGTACATGCCTACTCAGTGTTAGAATATTTTCAAAGTTCGGGCCTAAAACATGCTGAAAATCGATATTTTAAGTGCCCAAAGTCAATATGTGCATGTATCTTCTGTACCCGTTTTTATCTAAAATTCATGCTCAAAACACCCGAAAATTCTATATTTTTGGGTCTTAGAAGCGATCTGTACATGCCTACTCAGTGTTAGAATATTTTCAAATTATAAGCCTAAAATATGCAAAAAATCGATATTTTTGTTGCCCAAAGTTGATATGTGCATGCATCTTCTGTACCCGTTTATGTCTTAAATTCAGGCTGAAAACACCCGAAAATTCGATATTTTTGGGGCCGAAAAGTGACCTGTATATGCCTACTCAGTGTTATAAATTTTCAAGATACAGGCTCAAAATATGCTACAAATCGATATTTTAGGTGCAAAAAGTTGATATGAGCATGCATCTTCTGTACCCGTTTTATCTCAAATTCAGGCTCAAAACTCCCGAAAATTCGATCTCTTTGTGTCCCAGAATCAATCTGTACATGTCTACTCATTGTTATAATATTTTCAAGTTACAGGCTCAAAACATGCTGAAAATCGATATTTTAGGTGTAAGAAGTCGATACGTTCATGCATCTTCTGTACCAATTCATATCTCAAATTCTGGCTCAAAACACCCGATAACTCGATATTTTTTGTTACCAGGAACGATCTGTACATGCCTACTCAGTGTTAGAATATTTTCAAAAAACGGGCCCAAAACATGCTGAAAATCGATATTTTAGGCACCCAAAGTCGATACCCTTTTATATCTCAAATTCAGCTCAAAACACACGACAATTCGATATTTTGGGGTCCCAGAAGCGATCTGTACATGCTTACTCAGTGCTAGAATGTTTTCAAATTATAGGCCTAAAACATGCTAAAAATCGATATTTTAAGTGTCAAATGTCGATATGTGCATGCATCTTTTGTACCCGTTTATAACTTAAATTCTGGCTCAAAACACCCAATAAATTGATATTTTCGGGTCTTAGAAGCAATCTGTACATGCCTACTCAGTGCTAGAATATTTTCAAAATATACGCACAAAACTTGCTAAAAATCGATATTTTTGGTGCCCAAAGTTGATACGTTCATGCATCTTCTGTACCCGTTTCAATCTCAAATTTAAGCTCAAAATACCCGAAAATTCTTTAATTTTGGGTCCCAGAAGCGATCTGTACATGCCAATACAGTGTTAGAACATTTTGAAAATACGGGCACATAACATGGTGAAAATCGAGATTTTAGGTGCCCATAGTCGATATGTGCATGCATCTTCAGTACCAATTTATATCTCAAATTCAGGCTCAAAATACCTGAAAACTCGATTTTTTTGGGTCCCATAAACGATCTGTACATGCCTACTCAGTGTTAGAATATTTTCAAGATACAGGCTTAAAACATGCTGAAAATCGATATTTTAGGTGTCCAAAGTCGATATACTTGTGCATCTTCTGTACCCGTTTATATCTCAAATTCAGGCTCAAAACACTCGATAATTCGATATTTTTGGGTCCCAGAAGTGATCTGTATATGCCTACTTAATGTTAGAATATTTTCAAGATACAAGCTCAAAACATGCTGAAAATCGATGTTTTAGGTGCCCAAAGTCGATATGTGCATACATCTTCTGTACCCATTTATATCTCAAATTCAGGCTCAAAACACCCGAAAGTTCGATATTTTTGTGTTCAAAAAGCAATCTGTACATGCCTACTCAGTATTAGAATTTTTTCAAAATAAAGGCTCAAAACATAGTGAAAATCAATATTTTTGGTGCAATAATTCGATATACGTATGCATATTCTGTACCTGTTTATATCTAAATTCAGGTAAAAATACCGGAAAATTCAATATTTTTGGGTCCCAGAAGCGATCTGTACATGCTTACTCGGTGCTAGAATGTTTTCAAAATATAGGTCCAAAATATGCTAAAAATCGATAATTTAGGTGTCTAATGTCGATATGTGCATGTATCTTCTGTACCCGTTTATATCTAAAATTCTGGCTCAAAACACCCGAAAAATTTATATTTAGGGGTCTCAGAAGCAATCTGTACATGACTTTTCAGTGCTAGAATATTTTCAAAATATACGCCCAAAACATGCTAAAAATCGATATTTTTGGTGCCCAAAGTTGATATGTGCATGCATCTTCTGTACCAGTTTATATCTCAAATTCAGGCTCAAAATACCCGAAAATTCGATTTTTGGGGGTCCCAGAAACGATTTGTACATGCCTACTCAATGTTAGAACATTTTCAAAATATGGGCACATAACATGCTGAAAATCCAAAATTTAGGTGCCCAAAGTCGATATGTGCATGCATCTTCTGTACAAGTTTAGATCTCAAATTCAGGCTCAAAACACACCAAAAATCAATATTTTGGGGTCCCAGAAGCAATCTGTACAAGCCTACTCAATGTTAGAATATTTTCTAGATACAAGCACAAAACATGCTGAAAATCCATATTTTAGGTGCGCAAAGTCGATATGTGCATGCATCTACTGTACACGTTTATATCTCAAATTCATGCTCAAAACACCCAAAACTTCGATATTTTTGGGTCCCATAAGCGATTGGTAGATGCTTACTCAGTGCTAGAATGTTTTCAAAATATTGTCCAAAAACATGCTAAAAATCGATATTTTAGGTGTCCAAAGTCGATTTATGCATACATCCCCTGTACCCGTTTATATCTCAAATTCAGGCTCAAAACACCCGATAATTCGATATTTTTGTGTCCTAGAAGCGATTTGTACATGCGTACGCAGTGTTAGAATATTTTCAAAAAACGGGCCCAAAACATGCTGAAAATCGATATTTTAGGTCCCCAAAGTCGATATGTGCATTCA
This sequence comes from Petrolisthes cinctipes, assembly GCA_033782935.1. Lineage (NCBI taxonomy): Eukaryota > Metazoa > Arthropoda > Malacostraca > Decapoda > Porcellanidae > Petrolisthes > Petrolisthes cinctipes. The sequence goes on from JAWQEG010000069.1 coordinate 9,543,011, forward strand.
CCTTCTGTACCCGTTTATATCTCAAATTCAGCTCAAAACACACGACAATTCGATATTTTGGGGTCCCAGAAGCGATCTGTACATGCCTACTCAGTGCTAGAATGTTTTCAAATTATCGGCCTAAAACATGCTAAAAATCGATATTTTAAGTGTCGAATGTCGATATGTGCATGCATCTTCTGTACCCGTTTATAACTCAAATTCTGGGTCAAAACACTCGAAAAATTTATATTTAGGGGTCTCAGAAGAAATCTGTACATGCCTTCTCAGTGCTAGAATATTTTCAAAATATACGCCCAAAACATGCTAAAAATCGATATTTTTGCTGCCCAAAGTTGATATGTGCATGCATCTTCTGTACCCGTTTATGTCTTAAATTCAGGCTGAAAACACCCGAAAATTCGATATTTTTGGGTCCCAGAAGTGACCTGTATATGCCTACTCAGTGTTATAAATTTTCAGGATACAGGCTCAAAATATCCTACAAATCAATATTTTAGTTGCAAAAAGTTAATATGAGCATGCATCTTCTGTACCCGTTTTATCTCAAATTCAGGCTCAAAACACCCGAAAATTCGATCTCTTTGGGTCCCAGAAGCGATCTGTACATGTCTACTCATTGTTATAATATTTTAAAGATACAGGCTCAAAACATGCTGAAAATCGATATTTTAGGTGTAAGAAGTCGATACGTTCATGCATCTTCTGTACCCGTTTCTATCTCAAATTTAGGCTCAAAATACCCGAAAATTCTTTATTTTTGGGTCCCAGAAGCGATCTGTACATGCCTACACAGTGTTAGAACATTTTGAAAAAACGGGCACATAACATGGTGAAAATCGAGATTTTAGGTGCCCAAAGTCGATATGTGCATGCATCTTCTGTACAAGTTTAGATCTCAAATTCAGGCTCAAAACACACGAAAAATCAATATTTTGGGGTCCCAGAAGCAATCTGTACAAGCCTACTCAATGTTAGAATATTTTCTAGATACAAGCACAAAACATGCTGAAAATCCATATTTTAGGTGTCCAAAGTCGATATACATATGCATCTTCTGTACCCGTTTATATCTCAAATTCTAGCTCAAAACACCCGATAATTCGATATTTTTGGGTCCCAGAAGCGATCTGTACATGCCTACTCAATGTTAGAATATTTTCAAGATACAAACACAAAACATGCTGAAAATCGATATTTTAGGTGCGCAAAGTCGATATGTGCATGCATCTACTGTACACGTTTATATCTCAAATTCATGCTCAAAACACCCAAAACTTCGATATTTTTGGGTCCCATAAGCGATTGGTACATGCCTACTCAGTGCTAGAATGTTTTCAAAATATTGTCCAAAAACATGCTAAAAATCGATATTTTAGGTGTCCAAAGTCGATTTTTGCATACATCCCCTGTACCCGTTTATATCTCAAATTCAGGCTCAAAACACCCGATAATTCGATATTTTTGTGTCCTAGAAGCGATTTGTACATGCGTACTCAGTGTTAGAATATTTTCAAAAAACGGGCCCAAAACATGCTGAAAATCGATATTTTAGGTCCCCAAAGTCGATATGTGCATTCACCTTCTGTACCCGTTTATATCTCAAATTCAGCTCAAAACACACGACAATTCGATATTTTGGGGTCCCAGAAGCGATCTGTACATGCCTACTCAGTGCTAGAATGTTTTCAAATTATCGGCCTAAAACATGCTAAAAATCGATATTTTAAGTGTCGAATGTCGATATGGGCATGCATCTTCTGTACCCGTTTATAACTCAAATTCTGGGTCAAAACACCCGAAAAATTTATATTTAGGGGTCTCAGAAGAAATCTGTACATGCCTTCTCAGTGCTAGAATATTTTCAAAATATACGCCCAAAACATGCTAAAAATCGATATTTTTGCTGCCCAAAGTTGATATGTGCATGCATCTTCTGTACCCGTTTATGTCTTAAATTCAGGCTGAAAACACCCGAAAATTCGATATTTTTGGGTCCCAGAAGTGACCTGTATATGCCTACTCAGTGTTATAAATTTTCAAGATACAGGCTCAAAATATTCTACAAATCAATATTTTAGTTGCAAAAAGTTAATATGAGCATGCATCTTCTGTACCCGTTTTATCTCAAATTCAGGCTCAAAATACCCGAAAATTCGATCTCTTTGGGTCCCAGAAGCGATCTGTACATGTCTACTCATTGTTATAATATTTTAAAGATACAGGCTCAAAACATGCTGAAAATCGATAATTTAGGTGTAAGAAGTCGATACGTTCATGCATCTTCTGTACCCGTTTCTATCTCAAATTTAGGCTCAAAATACCCGAAAATTCTTTATTTTTGGGTCCCAGAAGCGATCTGTACATGCCTACACAGTGTTAGAACATTTTGAAAAAACGGGCACATAACATGGTGAAAATCGAGATTTTAGGTGCTTAAAGTCGATATGTGCATGCATCTTCTGTACCAGTTTATATCTCAAATTCAGGCTCAAAATACCCGAAAATTCGATTTTTTGGGGTCCCAGAAACGATCTGTACATGCCTACTCAGTGTTAGAATATTTTCAAAAAATGGGCCCAAAACATGCTGAAAATCGATATTTTAGGTCCCCAAAGTCGATATGTGCATTCACCTTCTGTACCCGTTTATATCTCAAATTCAGCTCAAAACACACGACAATTCGATATTTTGGGGTCCCAGAAGCGATCTGTACATGCCTACTCAGTGCTAGAATGTTTTCAAATTATCGGCCTAAAACATGCTAAAAATCGATATTTTAAGTGTCGAATGTCGATATGTGCATGCATCTTCTGTACCCGTTTATAACTCAAATTCTGGGTCAAAACACCCGAAAAATTTATATTTAGGGGTCTCAGAAGAAATCTGTACATGCCTTCTCAGTGCTAGAATATTTTCAAAATATACGCCCAAAACATGCTAAAAATCGATATTTTTGCTGCCCAAAGTTGATATGTGCATGCATCTTCTGTACCTGTTTATGTCTTAAATTCAGGCTGAAAACACCCGAAAATTCGATGTTTTTGGGTCCCAGAAGTGACCTGTATATGCCTACTCAGTGTTATAAATTTTCAAGATACAGGCTCAAAATATCCTACAAATCAATATTTTAGTTGCAAAAAGTTAATATGAGCATGCATCTTCTGTACCCGTTTTATCTCAAATTCAGGCTCAAAACACCCGAAAATTCGATCTCTTTGGGTCCCAGAAGCGATCTGTACATGTCTACTCATTGTTATAATATTTTAAAGATACAGGCTCAAAACATGCTGAAAATCGATAATTTAGGTGTAAGAAGTCGATACGTTCATGCATCTTCTGTACCCGTTTCTATCTCAAATTTAGGCTCAAAATACCCGAAAATTCTTTATTTTTGGGTCCCAGAAGCGATCTGTACATGCCTACTCAGTGTTAGAATATTTTCAAGATACAGGCTCAAAACATGCTGAAAATCGATATTTTTGGTTCAAAAAGTCGATATGACCATGCATCTTCTGTACCCGTTTATATCTCAAATTCAGTTTTAAAACACCCGAAAAATTGATATTTTAGGTTCTGAGAAGCAATCTGTACATGCCTACTCAGTGCTAGAATATTTTCAAAATATACGCCCAAAAGATGGTAAAAATCGATATTTTTGGTGCCCAAAGTCGATATGTGCATGCAACTTCTGAACCCGTTTATATCTCAAATTCAGGCTCAAAACACCCGAAAATTTGATATATTTTGGTCCCAGAAGAGATCTGTACATGCCTACTCAATGTTAGAACATTTTCAAAATATGGGCACATAACATGCTGAAAATCCAAAATTTAGGTGCCCAAAGTCGATATGTGCATGCATCTTCTGTACAAGTTTATATCTCAAATACAAGCTCAAAACACACGAAAAATCAATATTTTGGGGTCCCAGAAGCAATATGTACATGCCTACTCAATGTTAGAATATTTTCAAGATACAAGCACAAAACATGCTGAAAATCCATATTTTAGGTGTCCAAAGTCGATATACATATGCATCTTCTGTACCCGTTTATATCTCAAATTCAGGCTCAAAACACCCGATAATTCGATATTTTTGGGTCCCAGCAGCGATCTGTACATGCCTACTCAATGTTAGAATATTTTCAAGATGCAAGCACAAAACATGCTGAAAATCGATATTTTAGGTGCGCAAAGTCAATATGTGCATGCATCTTCTGAACCCGTTTATATCTCAAATTCAGGCTGAAAACATCCGAAAATTTAATATCTTTTGGTCCCAGAAGAGATCTGTACATGCCTACTCAATGTTAGAACATTTTCAAAATATGGGCACATAACATGCTAAAAATCGATATTTTAAGTGTCAAATGTCGATATGTGCATGCATCTTCTGAACCCTTTTATAACTCAAATTCAGGCTCAAAACACACGAAAAATCAATATTTTTGGGTCCCAGAAGCAATCTGTACATGCCTACTCAATGTTAGAATATTTTCAAGATACAAGCACAAAACATGCTGAAAATCCATATTTTAGGTGTCCAAAGTCGATATACATATGCATCTTCTGTACCCGTTTATATCTCAAATTCAGGCTCAAAACACCCGATAATTCGATATTTTTGTGTCCCAGAAGCGATCTGTACATGCCCTCTCAGTTTTAGAATATTTAAAAAAAACGGGCCCAAAAACATGCTGAAAATCGATATTTTACGTGCCCAAAGTCGATATGTGCAAGTATTTTCTGTACCCGATTATATCTCAAATTCAAGCTCAAAACACCAGAAAATTTAATATTTTTGGGTCCCAGAAGTAATCTGTACATGCCTACTCAGTGTTAGATTATTTTCAAGATACACGCTCAAAACATGCTGAAAATCCATATTTTAGGTGTCCAAAGTCGATTTATGTATGCATCTTCTGTACCCGTTTCTATCTCAAATTCAGACTCAAAACACTCGAAAATTCGATATTTTGGGTTCCCAGAAGCTATCTGTACATGCCTACACATTGTTAGAACATTTTTAATATACGGGCACATAACATGCTGAAAATCCATATTTTATGTGCCCAAAGTCGTTATACTTATGCATCTTCTGTACCCGTTTCTATCTCAAATTCAGGCTCAAAACACTCGAAAATTCGATATTTTTAGGTCGCAGAAGTGATCTGGACATGCCTACTCAATGTTAAAATATTTTCAAGATACAAGCTTAAAATATGCTGATAATCGATATTTTAGGTGCCCAAAGTCGATATGTGCATGAATCTTCTGTACCCGTTATTAACTCAAATTCAGGCTCAAAACACCCGTAAAATCGATATTTTTTGGTCGCAGAAGCGATCTCTACATGCCTACTTAATGTTAGAATATTTTCAAGATACATGCTTAAAACATGCTGGAAATCGATATTTTACGTTTCCAAAGTCGATATGTGCATGCATCTTCTGTACCCGTTTATATCTCAAATTCAGGCTCAAAACACCCGAAAATTCGATATTTTGGGGTCTCAGAAGCGATCTGTACATGTCTACTCAGTGCTAGAATGTTTTCAAAATATAGTCCCAAAACATGCTAAAAATCGATATTTTCTGTGTCCAAAGTCGATATATGCATGCATCTTCTGTACCCGTTTATATATCAAATTCAGGCTCAAAACACCCGATAATTCGATATTTTTGGGTCTCAGAAGCAATCTGTATATGCCTACTCAGTGTTAGAATATTTTCAAAAAACGGGCCGAAAACATGCTGAAAACCGATATTTTAGGACCCCAAAGTCGATATTTGCTTGTATTTTCTGTACCCGTTTATATCTCAAATTCAGGCTCAAAACACCCGAAAAATCAATATTATTGGGTCCCAGAAGCAATCTGTACATGCCTACTCAGTGTTAGATTATTTTCAATATACACGCTCAAAACATGCTGAAAATCGATATTTTAGGTGTCCAAAGTCGATATACGTATTCATATTCTGTACCCGTTTATATCTTAAATTCAGGTTAAAAATACCGGAAAATTCGATATTTTTGGGTCCCAGAAACGATCAGTACATGCCTACTCAGTCCTAGAATGTTTTCGAAATAAAGGCCAAAAATAACATACTGAAAATCCATATTTTAGGTGCCCAAAGTCGATATGTGGATGGATCTTCTGTACCCGTTTCTATCTCAAATTCAGCTTCAAAACACCCGATAATTCGATATTTTGGGGTCCCAGAAGCGATCTGTACATGCCTACTCAGTGTTAGAATATTTTCAAATTATAGGCCCAAAACATGCTAAAAATCGGTATTTTAGGTGTTCAAAGTGGATATGTGTATGCATCTTCTGTACCCATTTATATGTCAAGTTCAGGATCAAATTACCCGAAAATTCGATATTTTTGGGTCCCAGCAACGATCTGTACATGCCTACTTAGTGTTAGAATATTTTCAAGATACAAGCTCAAAACATGCTGAAGATCGATATTTTAGGTGCAAAAAGTCGTTATGTGCATGCATCTTCTGTACCCGTTTTTATCTAAAATTCAGGCTCAAAACACCCGAAAATTTGATATTTTTATGTCCCAGAAGCAATCTGTACATGCCTACTCAATGTTAGAATATTTTCAAGATACAAACAAAAAACATGCTGAAAATCGATATTTTAGGTGCCAAAAGTCGATATGTGCATGCATCTCCTGTACCCGTTTATATCTCAAATTCAGGCTCAAAACACCCGATAATTCGATATTATTGGGTCCCGGAAGTGATCTGTACATGCCTACTCAATGTTTGAATATTTTCAAGATACAAGCTCAAAACATGCTAAAAATCGATAATTTAGGTGCCCAAAGTCGATATGTGCATGTATTTTCTGTACCCGTTTAGATCTCAAATTCAGGCTCAAAACACCCGAAAATTCGATATTTTTGGGTCCCAGAAGCGATCTGTACATGCCTACTCAGTGTTAGATTATTTTCAAAATACATTCTCAAAACATGCTGAAAATTAATATTTTAGGTGTCCAAAGTCGATATACTTATGCATCTTCTGTACCCGTTTATATCTCAAATTCAGGCTCAAAACACCCGAAAATTCTATTTTTTTGGGTCCAAGAATCGATCTGTACATGCCTACTCAGTGCTAGAATATTTTCAAAATACAGGCCAAAAACATGCTGAAAATCTATATTTTAGGTGCCCAAAGTCAATTTGTGCATTCATCTTCTGTACCCGTTTATATCTCAAATTCAGGCTCAAAACACCCGATAATTTGATATTTTTGTGTCCCAGAAGCGATCTGTACATGCCTTCTCAGTGTTAGAATATTTAAAAATAACGGGCCCAAAAACATGCTGAAAATCGATATTTTAGGTGCTCAAAGTCGATATGTGCAAGTATTTTCTGTACCCGATTATATCTCAAATTCAGACTCAAAACACCCGAAAATTCGATATTTTGGGTTCCCAGAAGCGATCTGTACATGCCTACTCAGTGTTAGAATAATTAAAAATATAGGCCCAAAACATGCTAAAAATCGGTATTTTAGGTGTTCAAAGTCAATTTGTGCATTCATCTTCTGTACCCGTTTATATGTCTAGTTCAGATTCAAATTACCCGAAAATTCAATTTTTTGGGGTCCCGGAAACGATCTGTACATGCCTGGCACTCAGTGTTAGAATATTTTCAATATACAAGCTCAAAACATGCTGAAAATTGAAATTTTAGGTGCAAAAAGTCGATATGTGCAAGTATTTTCTGTACCCATTTATATTTCAAATTCAAGCTCAAAACACCCGAAAGTTCAATATTTTTGGGTCCCAGAAGCGATCTGTATATACCTACTCAGTGTTAGATTATTTTCAAAAAACAGGCTAAAAACATGCTGAAAATCCATATTATAGGTGTCCAAAGTCGATATACTTATGCATCTTCTGTACCCGTTTCTATCTCAAATTCAGTCTCAAAACACTTGAAAATTCGATATTTTTGGGTCCCCGAAGTGATCTGTTCATGCCTACTCAATGTAAGAATATTTTCAAGATACAAGCTAAAAACATGCTGAAAATCGATATTTTAGGTGCCCAAAGTCGATATGTGCATAAATCTTCTGTACCCGTATATATCTCAAATTCAGGCTAAAAACACCCGAAAATTCGATATTTTTGGGTCCCAAAAGCGATCGGTACATGCCTAATCAGTGCTAGAATGTTTTCAAAATATACGCCCAAAATATGCTAAAAATCGATATTTTAGGTGTCCAAAGTCGATATATGTATGCATCTTCTGTACCCGTTTATATATCAAATTCAGGCTCAAAACACCCGAAAATTCGATATTATTGGGTCCCAGAAGCCATCTGTACATGCCTACTCAGTGCTAGAATATTTTTAAGATACTAGCACAAAACATACTGAAAATCGATATTTTAGGTGCCATAAGTCAATATGTGCATGCATCTTCTGTACCCGTTTATATCTCGAATTCAGGCTCAAAACACCTGAAAATTCCATATTTTTGCGTTCCAGAAGCGATCTGTACATGTCTACTCAGTGTTAGCATATTTAAAAAGAACGGGCCCAAAACATACTGAAAATCTATATTTTAGGTGCCCAAAGTCGATATGTTCATGTATTTTCTGTACCCGTTTATATCTCAAATTCAGGCTCAAAACACCCGAAAATTTGATATTTTTAGGTTCCAGTAGCGATCTGTACATGCCTACTCAGTGTTAGTTTATTTTCAAGATACAGGCTCAAAACTTGATATAAATCCATATTTTAGGTGTCCAAAGTCGATATACGTATGCATCTTCTGTAACCGTTTCTATCTCAAATTCAGGCTCAAAACACCCGAAAGTTCCATATTTTTGTGTTCCAGAAGCAATCTGTACATGCCTACTCAGTGTTAGAATATTTTCAAAGTTCGGGCCTAAAACATGCTGAAAATCGATATTTTAAGTGCCCAAAGTCAATATGTGCATGCATCTTCTGTACCCGTTCTTATCTAAAATTCATGCTCAAAACACCCGAAAATTCTATATTTTTGGGTCCAAGCATCGATCTGTACATGCCTTTTCAGTGCTAGAATATTTTCAAAATACTGGCCAAAAACATGCTTAAAATCGATATTTTAGGAGCCCAAAGTCAATTTGTGCATGCATCTTCTGTACCAGTTTATATCTCAAATTCAGGCTCAAAACACCCGATAATTCGATATTTGTGTGTCCCTGAAGCGATCTGTACATGCCTAGTCAGTGTTAGAATATTTTCAAAAAACGGGCCCAAAAACATTCTGAAAATCGATATTTTAGGTGCCCAAAGTCGATATGTGCATGGATCTTCTGTACCCGTTTATATCTAAAATGCAGGCTCAAAACACCCGAAAATTCGATATTCTAGGGTTCCAGAAGCGATCGGTACAAGCCTACTCAGTGCTAGAATGTTTTCAAAATATAGTCCCAAAACATGCTAAAAATCGGTATTTTAGGTGTCCAAAGTCGATATATGCATGCATTTTCTGTACTCGTTTATATCTCAAATTTAGGCTCAAAACACCGAAAATTCGATATTTTTGGGTCCCAGAAGCGATCTGTACATGCCTACTCAGTGTTAGAATATTTTCAAGATACAGGCTCAAAACATGCTGTAAATCGATATTTTAGGTGCAAAACGTCGATACGTGCATGCATCTTCTGTACCTGTTTATATATCAAATTCAGGCTCAAATTGATTGATTTATTGATGCCATTAGGCATCTGGCAGTGCAACAACAATGGTCATATACCGCCCAACATATAAAGGTCATCTACATCATTAATAAATTATGAACAAAAATTAAATAATTTTCACTACCTCAAAAGGGAGAAGCAGCATGAATAAAACCCACGTCTTCCAAAAGATCATATATTAATGAAATAACCTATTTAAGTTAGATATATACAAGAATTGCAATATTAACGAAAGAAACATTAAACTTTAACTACCTAAAAATTAATAGCCATAAATACAATAAAATTCACATTTTGTGGAGAAGGCCAGCCTCCTCCACATAGGAGAGGGTGTTCCCTCCCACACAACAAGCCTCCTCCCCGAGCACCTGGAAGAGACTGTAAGAACCGTCACCCTTCCGGTACTCGGAGAGGTGCCTACGACGAAGGTCCCCAAGGCTGGGACACTCGACAATAAGATGCTGTACTGTCAAAAGGACAAGACAATCATCACAGTAGGGAGGGTGAGCCCTCTCCATTAAAAAGCCATGAGTCAATAATGTGTGGCCAATGCGGAGACGGACAAGAGCCGTCTCCCACCGGCGGGACAGGCCACTGTAGCTCCACAATCCAAGGCGCTGGCGGATGTCACGGAGCTTGTTAGCCCCGATGGCGTCCCATCTGTCCTGCCAGCAGGAATGAACGGTAGCATCTATGTAGGGTCGAAGGTCCACTGCAGGAACAGGATGATGCCTGGCAGGAGGCCGGGAATTGGAGACCACAGCCTTAGCCAGGGCGTCAGCCCGCTCATTCCCATCAACACCCACATGGGCCGGGACCCAACAAAAAGTGACTTTCCGGCCACGACGACCCAGGAGGACAAGCCACTCAAGAATGGCCAACACCAGGGGATGGGTAGAGTTAAAATTGCACAAGGCCTGCAAGGCACTACAGGAATCGCTAAAAATAGTAAACGAAGGCTGAGGGAGAGTAAAAATCACTTGGAGGGCATATAAAATGGCCGAGAGCTCAGCAGTAAAAATGGACATGACAGAAGGGAGCCTGCCTCCACGGCAAAAGTCAGGAAAGACAACTCCAAAGCCAACTCCTGCATCAGACTTTGACCCATCAGTGTACACAGGGAGGGATTCCCTGTGAGTGAAGGCATGTTCTAAAAAGAGGGAACGAGCCACTGGAGGAGGAAGAAATTCCTTCTTGTCTGTAAAGCAGGTGCAGGGGAAAACTTCTGGAAGAAGCCATGGAGCCACCCTGGGGACCCTCACAGGACAAATCTGAAAGTCATCTATGCCCATCTCCTCCATAGCCTTTCTGACCCGGAAGCCAAAGGGCCATGGTGCACGAGAATGTAAAAGGTAGTACTGAGACATGATATCAGATGACACCGCCAAGCAAGGTAGGGTGTCAGGAAGTCGATGTAATCGATGCCAACAACGAACCATCAAGGACTGGCGACGGAGATCAAGAGGTGGCTCATTAGCGTCCACCAGGAGACTGGGGATTGGGGACGACCTGAAGGCTCCGGTCGCCAGACGTACTCCAGCATGATGAACAGGGTCTAAAACTCTGAGACAGGCATCGGTGGCAGAAGGCGGAGGAGGGTGGCCCGATCAGCCCCCCAGGATGTATGGCTCAGGACCCTCAACAGGTTAAGAGTCTTGAGGCAAGAGACCTTAAGTGTACGTAAGTGGGGAACCCAAGTCAAACGTTTGTCAAAAAGGAGACCCAAAAAGCGAGTCTCCTCGACACATCGTATCCGATGACCATACATGAATAAGTCCGGATCCGGGTGGATGCCTCGGATGCGGCAGAAGTGCATAGCAACTGTCTTGGAAGGAGAAAATCGAAACCCATGAGAATCAGTCCAACGTGACACCCTGTCAAGGGCAAGCTGCATGCGCCGCTCCGCCACTGACATACGGGAAGCAGCAAACCAGACTGCTAGGTCGTCAACGTACATCGAGTTAGCTATACCGTCTGGAAGGGATGAGGCAATGGCATTAATTGCTACTGCAAAAAATGTGACACTGAGGACGCTTCCCTGGGGGACGCCCTCCTCCTGTGCAACAGATGCTGAGTGGGTTGTACCAACCCTCACAGAAAAACTGCGACTACTGAGAAACTCCTTAAGAAAGCGTGGAAGGCGACCCAGCAGGCCATATAAATGGAGTTGCTGCAGGATGCCATATTGCCATGTAGTGTCATAGGATTTCTCTAAATCAAAAAATACACAGACAAGGTGTTGATGTCGTGCAAAAGCCTCACATGCAGCAGCTTCCAACCTGACCAGAGCATCTGTAGTGGAACGGTATTTACGAAAGCCAGACTGGGACGGAGACAGAAAATCATCCCGTTCCAAGAAGTATACCAGTCTGACATTCACCATCTTTTTAAATAGTTTACAGAGACAGGAGGTCAAGGCAATTGGTCGATAATTGAGGGCAACACCAGAGTCCTTACCCGGCTTGAGAAAAGGAAGGATGGTAGCAACCCTCCACCCAGAAGGGAAGACACCCTCCAGCCAGATTCTGTTATATACAGCTAAAAGAAATGAGATCGCTTCCTCACCCAAGTGTCGTAACATTGCATATGGGATGTTGTCTGGCCCAGGAGAAGTGTCGCCGCAGAGAGAGAGAGCAGAATGCAGGTCTCTCAGGGTGAATATATGGTTATAACTTTCATTCTCGTTCTCTGTGAAATCCAGGACTGTACGCTCCTTGGCTCTTAACTCATGCCTGACAGCCAGAGGTCGAGAGTCACGGCTGGAGACCTTTGCAAAAGCCTCCGCCATGGTATTGGCCACTGTCAAACCATCCATGATCTTAATTCCATTGACCTTAAGTACAGGTGGAGAACTAGGAGAAAACTTCCCTGCCATCTTACGGACTCTCCTGAACACTTGGGTGAGTGGAGTTTTAGTATTAATTGAAGACACATAGGCCTTCCAAGATGCACGTCGGGCCTCTTTTAAAACTCGTCTAGCCCGAGTCCTTGTCCGTCGGAAGTCCTCTAAAAGAGTTGGGTCCCCACGATTGCGACGAAGGCGAGAGAAAGCAGCGCGCTTCTCCCGCACAGCAGTGGTGCAGACTGGTGACCACCAAGGGACAGGACGTTTGGGAAAGTAGCCAGAAGTTCTAGGGATAGAGTTGAGAGCAGCAGAGTGGAGCATATCAGTGAAATATGTTACAGCCTCGTCAGAGCTACCGAAATCGGCTACAGAAGAGACCGAAGAAGTTAGCTCTCTAAAAAACTGCCAGTCAGCCTTCTCTAATTTCCACCTAGGAAGACGAGACTGTGGTTCGTACCTGTTACCTTCTAAAAGTATAGGGAAATGGTCACTGCCATATAAGTCAGGCAACACTCTCCAAGTATAATCCAACAGAGCACTGGGTGAGCAAAGGGAAATGTCAATGGCGGTAAAAGTCCCAGTAGGGCTATTAAAATGTGTCACATCTCCCGTATTTAAAACCCCTAATCCCTCATCCTCAATAAAAAAAGCCAATAAAACACCCCTGGGGTTGACCGAACTGTCACCCCACAGAGGATGACGACCATTAAAATCACCCAATAAAATAAAGGGAGATGGAAGGTCCCGTACAAGATGGTTGAGATCACCCCTCTCAACTGTAACACTGGGAGGAAGGTATAGACTGCAACAGCCTGGAGTGGAGTGTCAAGCTCCAGGCTCGTGCATGGAATATCTCGGCGAACTAGGATGGCAGAGCCACCATGATGACCCTGCCCTTCAAATAAATTGAAATAAAATGTTGAGTATGCTGGAGGACTGGCAGGAATGTAGTCCCCAAGCATTGTCTCTTGGAGAGAAACACATGCAGGAGAGAAGCTAGAGAGAAGAACGCGCAGTTCCTCCCAAGAAGCACGCAAGCCACGGCAATTCCACTGAAGGACCTTGAACGGTGTTACTTTAGTACTGATTTTTGGGAAGCCTCACGGAGGTACTTCCCACTACCACCTCGACCTGAGGGTTTATTCAAACAATAAGATTTGTCTAATCCTGGGCCACTAGAAGAAGAGCGAACCCGAGGAGTAGTACTTGGGGCAGTAATTGGGACCCGTAGACGAGTCCCTGAAGCATCTGATATGTTAGAAGAAGATGAAGGTATATGAGATGGGATATTCTTTGAAACAATTACATTGGTTCTGTCCTGTACAGCAGTGGTATCACTGACACAGGCAGATTCATCAACATCCATAATACAGGTGGTAGAATCACTCCGCTGCTCAAGCGGAAGAGAAAGTGAATCTTTTGAAGTCACAACATCCGTGGCATCCACATTAACTTCACGCCCCTCTGATGATCCCGAAGGAAGCTTGCGAGGAGGAACTTCTGTTGAATCAAGAGATTCATCAGAGCCACGAGAACGCTTCTTGTGAAATTGAGAGGAAACTATGGATGAGTCCACAGAGATGGTTGCCTCACAAGGTGGAACATCTATAGAGTCAAGTGCCAAAGAGGAACCACGAAGGCGTCTCTGTGGCAGTTTAGGTGACTTAAGTTTCCTTTTGGGAGAGCGTGTGGCAGCGTAAACCTCTACCACATGGACACCTTTAGCTAAAGTTTGAGAATTGTCATCAGTTGAAGGGTCGCCAGAATGAGTGTCTGATAAAGTTTCCAAGACAGAGAAACTATTATGTAGAGTAACCTTAGAAACGTTCTCACTAGAGCAAAAAGCAGCTGCCTCTTGAGAGGGTTGAGAGGGTGCTGCAACCAATTTAGGGCGAAGGGAGGAGGCGTATGTCTTCACACCACCATCCTTCTGTCGCCTGAAGTTGAGTTGCCGTCTGGCACTACCTATGCTAATGAATTGAGTATTAGCCAAGTGGAGGATATCCTGCTCAAGTTGGTACATCTTACATTGGCGAGAACGCAAGGGGTGAGAATCTCTGCAGTAAAAGCAGTAACTCTCTGACCGACACTCAGAAGTAAGATGTGAGTCAAGAGCAGAACAATTACCACACCGGGAACGGTTGTTGCAGTTCCTTTTCCCATGACCAAACTCATAACAACAGAAACACTGTAGGGGACGCTCAACAAAAGGCTTCACCTCAAATGAGGTGGGGTTAATGTTAATGCGATCTGGGATATGCGAGCCATAGAAAGTGAGGATGATCATATTTTTACTGCCTTTCATCTTCGTTACTCGTTGGACACTGTCTGGGCACATAGCGAGAATGTCCTCTTCAGAGAATTCATACAGGTCCTCATTATATATACGCCCCTTGCTATAATTAAATGTTCGATGTGGTTTAATAGATTCAAACATGCTATCAGAAGGACAGGGGAGATTGAGGAGCATCATGGCCTGTGTAAGATCTTTGGCTCTGATTAAAACTCCCTTACCATATTTCTTTATGTGGCCCATTAGTAATAATCCAACTTCTTTCTCATGATACCGGGAAGCATGGATAATGTTACCACGTCCCTCCCTGTAGTAAGCCACAAACCAAAAGGGTGTAGGAACCCGACGTTCCTTTGGGACATGCTATGCAGAATCATCAAATATATTAGGGCAGTAATCATTGTCACTGTCAACTACATTGATGGACCGTATCATCTGAACTTTACAATGAGTATCCCCCACCGTCAGAGAATCTTTTGCCTCAAATGTTGATTTGGCAGCAGCATTTGTATTGAAAGTAATATAGCACCGATTAGACCTACAATCACTGTCATATGTGATTCGGATTCGGAGGACTACTCCAAAGCACTTAAAAATGGAGTGGATAGCGCCATAGGTAAAGGATGCTAGTACATTCGTTAACATTAACGTGTCCAAATCGTTAACAGGGTTCTTCGACACAAGACCCGACCTGCTAGGTCTACTCTTATTTGCAGCTTTCTGCATCTTACCACGACCAGAGAGTGACGTCTCGAGGGCCTGGTCGACCACCGCTCGAGGAAGAGATTGGGGCTTTTCTGTATCCATATATCATTGGTTTAGTGTTTTTGGCCCCAGGAGCCAAGAGCTACTACCTACCGGGCAGATGAGGGGACGGAGCGCTGGTCGCCGTGGGCGGGGTACCTCTTCCCCCACGGGGCCACTCGTTTAAAAAAAGCAGCCCCAATGGCTCGAAAGTTTGCCCACGACGGTGCTGAGACCCCCCTCCACAATATCTCCCGGCCCAGACACCCAACCATCCAACATAGGACGGCCCCTAGAGGGTAGTCCCTCCGGAGGGCAGCGCTGTTGGCCCGTACTGGCAGCCTAATGCATGGGAACCATTTAGTCTGGTCTCTCACTGGCGACCTTACTAGCATGGGAAGCCCTCTCTCCCCGAAATCAGGGCAGAGCAGGGGCCGGAGCCCCCTCTAGTCTAGCTCGCCAGGTCTCAGAGACACGCAAGCCCCCCCACCACGTCAAGGCGGTTCCCGTTGGGGGGGAATTCAGGCTTAAAATACCCGAAAATTTGATAATTTTGGGTCCAAGAAGCGATCTGTACATGCCTACTCAGTGTTAGATATTTTTCAAGAAACAGGCTCAAAATATGCTGAAAATCGATATTTTAGGTGCCCAAAGTCGATATGTGCATGCATCTTCTGTACCCGTTTATATCTCAAATTCAGGCTCAAAACACCCGAAATATCGATATTTTTGTGTTCCTAAAGCAATCTGTACATGCCTACTCAGTATCAGAATACTTTCAAGATACAGGCTCAAAGCATGCTGAAAATCGATATTTTAGATGCAAACAGTCAACATGTGCATGCATCTTCTGTACCCGTTTTTATCTCAAATTCAGGCTCAAAACACCCGAAAATTCGATATTTTGGGGTCCCAGAAGCGATCTGTACATGCCTACTCAGTGTTAGAATATTTTCAAACTATACGCCCAAAACATGCTAAAAATCGGTATTTTAGGTGTTCAAAGTAGATATGTGTATGCATCTTCTGTACCCGTTTATATGTCAAGTTCAGGTTCAAATTACCCGAAAATTCGATATTTTTGGATACCAGAAACGATCTGTACATGCCTACTCAGTGTTAGAATATTTTCAAGATACAGGCTCAAAACATGCTGAAAATCGATATTTTAGGTGCAAAAAGTCGATACGTGAATGCATCTTCTGTACCTGTTTATATCTCAAATTCAGGCTCAAAATACCCGAAAATTTTATATTTTTGGGTCCAAGAAGCGATCTGTACATGCCTACTCAGTGTTAGATATTTTTCAAGAAACAGGCTGAAAACATGCTGAAAATCGATATTTTAGGTGCCCAAAGTCGATATGTGCATGCATCTTCTGTACCTGTTTATATCTCAAATTCAGGCCCAAAACCCCTGAATATTTGATATTTTTGGGTCCCAAAAGCGATCTGTACATGCCTACTTAGTGTTATATATTTTTAAAGATACAGGCTGAAAATATGCCGAAAATCCATATTTTAGGTGTCCAAAGTCGATATACTTATGTATCTTCTGTACCCGTTTCTATCTCAAATTCAGGTTAAAAACACTTGAAAATTCGATATTTTTGGGTCGCAGAAGTGATATGTACATGCCTACTCAATGTTAGAATACGTTAAAGATACAGGCTCAAAGCATGCTGAAAATCAGTATTTTAGATGCAAAAAGTCGATATGTGCATGCATATTTTGTACCCGTTTATATCTCAAATTCAGGCTCAAAACACCCGAAAAATTGATATTTTAGGGTCTCATAAGAAACCTGTACATGCCTACTCAGTGCTAGAATATTTTCAAAATATACGCTCAAAACATGCTGAAAATCGATATTTTTGGTGCCCAAAGTCGATATGTGCATGCATCTTCTGTACCCGTTTATATCTCAAATTCAGGCTCAAAACACCCGAAAATTCGATATTTTTTGTGTTCCCAAAGCAATCTGTACATGCCTACTCAGTGTTAGAATATTTTTAAAATACAGGCTCAAAACATAGTAAAAATCGATATTTTAGGTGCAAAAAGTCGATATGAGCATGAATCTTCTGTACCCGTTTATATCTTAAATTCATTCTTAAAACACCCGAAAATTTGATATTTTTGTGTCCAAGAAGCGATCTGTACATGCTTACTCAGTGTTAGTTTATTTTCAAGATACAGGCTTAAAACAGGCAGAAAATCCATATTTTTGGTGTCCAAAGTCGATATGTGCATGCATCTTCTGTACCCGTTTATATCTCAAATTCAGGCTCAAAACACCCGAAAATTCGATATTTTTGTGTTCCAAAAGCGATCTGTACATGCCTACTCAGTGTTAGAATATTTTCACGATACAGGCTTGAAACATAGTGAAAATCGATATTTTAGGTGCAAAAAGTCGATACGTGCATGCATCTTCTGTACCTATTTATATCTCAAATTCAGGCTCAAAATACACGAAAATTCGATATTTTTTATTTCCAAGAAGCAATCTCTATATGCCTACTCAGTGTTAGAATATTTTCTAAATACGGGCTTAAAACATGCTGAAATTCGATATTTTAAGTGCCAAAAGTCAATATGTTGATGCATCTTCTATACCCGTTTATATTTCAAATTCAGACTCAAAACATCCGAAAATTCTATATTTTTGGGTCCAAGAATAGATCTGTACATGCCTACTCAGTGCTAGAATATTTTCAAATTACAGGCCGAAAACATGCTGAAAATCGATATTTTAGGTGCCCAACGTCAATATGTGCAAGTATTTTCTGTACCCGTTTATATCTCAATTTCAGGTTCAAAACACACGAAAATTTGATATTTTTGGGTCCCAAAAGCCATCTGTACATGCCTACTGAGTGTTAGATTACTTTCAAGATACAGGCTCAAAACATGCTGAAAATCCATATTTTAGGTGTCCAAAGTCGATATACTTATGCATCTTCTGTACCCGTTTATATCTCAAATTCAGGCTCAAAACACTCGATAATTCGATATTTTTGGGTCCCAGAAGTGATGTGTATATGCCTACTTAATGTTAGAATATTTTCAAGATACAAGCTCAAAACATGCTGAAAATCGATGTTTTAGGTGCCCAAAGTCGATATGTGCATACATCTTCTGTACCCATTTATATCTCAAATTCAGGCTCAAAACACCCGAAAGTTCGATATTTTTGTGTTCCAAAAGCGATCTGTACATGCCTACTCAGTATTAGAATATTTTCAAAATACAAGGAAAAAAACATAGTGAAAATCAATATTTTAGGTGCAATAATTCGATATACGTATGCATATTCTGTACCTGTTTATATCTAAATTCAGGTAAAAATACGGGAAAGTTCAATATTTTTGGGTCCCAGAAGCGATCTGTACATGCCTACTCAGTGCTAGAATGTTTTCAAAATATAGGTCCGAAATATGCTAAAAATCGATAATTTAGGTGTCTAATGTCGATATGTGCATGTATCTTCTGTACCCGTTTATATCTAAAATTCAGGCTCAAAACACACGAAAATTCGATATTTTAGGGTCCCAGAAGCGATCTGTACATACCTACTCAGTGTTAGAATATTTTCAAGATACAAGCACAAAACATGCTGAAAACCGATATTTTTGGTGCAAAAAGTCGATATGTGCATGGACCTTCTGTACCCGTTTATATCTAAAATTCAGGCTCAAAACCCCCCAAAATTCGATAATTTAGGGGCCCAGAAGCTATCTGTACATGTCTACTCTGTGATAGAATATTTTCAAAATTTAGTCCCAAAACATGCTAAAAATCGATATTTTAGGTGTCTCAAGTCGATATGTGTATGCATCTTCTGTAAACGTTTATATATCAAATTTTGGCTCAAAACACCCGAAAATTCGATATTTTTGGGTCAAAGAAGCGATCTGTACATGTCTTCTCAGTGTTAGAATATTTTAAAAAAACGGGCCCAAAACATGCTATAATGGAAATTTTAGGTGCCCAAAGTCTATATGTGCATGTATTTTCCTAAAACCGTTTATATCTCCAATTCAGCTCAAAACACACGACAATTCGATATTTTGGGGTCCCAGAAGCGATCTGTACATGCCTACTCTGTGCTAGAATGTTTTCAAATTATAGGCCTAAAACATGCTAAAAATCGATATTTTAAGTGTCGAATGTCGATATGTGCATGAATCTTCTATACCCGTTTATAACTCAAATTCTGGCTCAAAAAACCCAAAAAATTTATATCTAGGGGTCTCAGAAGCAATCTGTACATGCCTTCTCAGTGCTAGAATATTTTCAAAATATACGCCCAAAACATGCTAAAAATCGATATTTTTGGTGCCCAAAGTTGATATGTGCATGCATCTTCTGTACCCGTTTATGTCTTAAATTCAGGCTGAAAATACCCGAAAATTCGATATTTTTGGGTCCCAGAAGTGACCTGTATATGCCTACTCAGTGTTATAAATTTTCAAGATACAGGCTCAAAATATGCTACAAATCAATATTTTAGGTGCAAAAGGTTAATATGAGCATGCATCTTCTGTACCAGTTTATATCTCAAATTCAGGCTCAAAATACCCGAAAATTCGATTTTTTGGGGTCCCAGAAACGATTTGTACATGCCTACTCAGTGTTAGAATATTTTTAAGATACAGGCTCAAAACATTCTGAAAATCGATATTTTAGGTTCAAAAAGTCGATATGACCATGCATCTTCTGTACCCGTTTATATCTCAAATTCAGTCTCAAAACACCCGAGAAATTGATATTTTAGGTTCTGAGAAGCAATCTGGGCTAGAATATTTTCAAAATATACGCCAAAAAGATGCTAAAAATCGATATTTTTGGTGCCCAAAGTCGATATGTGCATGCATCTTCTGAACCCGTTTATATATCAAATTCAGGCTCAAAACACCCGAAAATTTGATATCTTTTGGTCCCAGAAGAGATCTGTACATGCCTACTCAATGTTAGAACATTTTCAAAATATGGGCACATAACATGCTGAAAATCCAAAATTTAGGTGCCCAAAGTCGATATGTGCATGCATCTTCTGTACAAGTTTATATCTCAAATTCAGGCTCAAAACACACGAAAAATCAATATTTTGGGGTCCCAGAAGCAATCTGTACATGCCTACTCAATGTTAGAATATTTTCAAGATACAAGCTTGAAACATAGTGAAAATCGATATTTTAGGTGCAAAAAGTCGATACGTGCATGCATCTTCTGTACCTATTTATATCTCAAATTCAGGCTCAAAATACACGAAAATTCGATATTTTTTATTTCCAAGAAGCAATCTCTATATGCCTACTCAGTGTTAAAATATTTTCTAAATACGGGCTAAAAACATGCTGAAATTCGATATTTTAAGTGCCCAAAGTCAATATGTTGATGCATCTTCTATACCCGTTTATATTTCAAATTCAGACTCAAAACATCCGAAAATTCTATATTTTTGGGTCCAAGAATAGATCTGTACATGCCTACTCAGTGCTAGAATATTTTCAAATTACAGGCCGAAAACATACTGAAAATCGATATTTTAGGTGCCCAACGTCACTATGTGCAAGTATTTTCTGTACCCGTTTATATCTCAAATTCAGGTTCAAAACACACGAAAATTTGATATTTTTGGGTCCCATAAACGATCTGTACATGCCTACTGAGTGTTAGATTATTTTCAAGATACAGGCTCAAAACATGCTGAAAATCAATATTTTAGGTGTCCAAAGTCGATATACTTATGCATCTTCTGTACCCGTTTATATCTCAAATTCAGGCTCAAAACACTCGATAATTCAATATTTTTGGGTCCCAGAAGTGATGTGTATATGCCTACTTAATGTTAGAATATTTTCAAGATACAAGCTCAAAACATGCTGAAAATCGATGTTTTAGGTGCCCAAAGTCGATATGTGCATACATCTTCTGTACCCATTTATATCTCAAATCCAGACTCAAAACACCCGAAAGTTCGATATTTTTGTGTTCCAAAAGTGATCTGTACATGCCTACTCAGTATTAGAATATTTTCAAAATACAGGCAAAAAAGCATAGTGAAAATCAATATTTTAGGTGCAATAATTCGATATACGTATGCATATTCTGTACCTGTTTATATCTAAATTCAGGTAAAAATACGGGAAAGTTCAATATTTTTGGGTCCCAGAAGCGATCTGTACATGCCTACTCAGTGCTAGAATGTTTTCAAAATATAGGTCCGAAATATGCTAAAAATCGATAATTTAGGTGTCTAATGTCGATATGTGCATGTATCTTCTGTACCCGTTTATATCTAACATTCAGGCTCAAAACACACGAAAATTCGATATTTTAGGGTCCAAGAAGCGATCTGTACATACCTACTCAGTGTTAGAATATTTTCAAGATACAAGCACAAAACATGCTGAAAACCGATATTTTTGGTGCAAAAAGTCGATATGTGCATGGACCTTCTGTACCCGTTTATATCTAAAATTCAGGCTCAAAACCCCCCAAAATTCGATAATTTAGGGGCCCAGAAGCGATCTGTACTTGTCTACTCTGTGATAGAATATTTTCAAAATTTAGTCCCAAAACATGCTAAAAATCGATATTTTAGGTGTCTCAAGTCGATATGTGTATGCATCTTCTGTACCCGTTTATATCTCAAATTCAGGCTCAAAATACCCGAAAATTCGATTTTTTGGGGTCCCAGAAACGATTTGTACATGCCTACTCAGTGTTAGAATATTTTTAAGATACAGGCTCAAAACATGCTGAAAATCGATATTTTAGGTTCAAAAAGTCGATATGACCATGCATCTTCTGTACCCGTTTATATCTCAAATTCAGTCTCAAAACACCCGAAAAATTGATATTTTAGGTTCTGAGAAGCAATCTGTACATGCCTACTCAGTGCTAGAATATATTCAAAATATACGCCAAAAAGATGGTAAAAATCGATATTTTTGGTGCCTAAAGTCGATATGTGCATGCATCTTCTGAACCCGTTTATATCTCAAATTCATGCTCAAAACACCCAAAAATTCGATATTTTTGGGTCCCATAAGCGATCGGTACATGCCTACTCAGTGCTAGAATTTTTTCAAAATATAGTCCCAAAACATGCTAAAAATCGATATTTTAGGTGTCCAAAGTTGATTTATGCATGCATCTCCTGTACCCGTTTATATCTCAATTTCAAGCTCAAAACACCCGATAATTCGATATTTTTGGGTCCTAGAAGCGATCTGTACATGCCTACTCAGTGTTAGAATATTTTCAAAAAACGGGCCCAAAACATGCTGAAAATCGATATTTTTGGTCCCCAAAGTCGATATGTGCATTCACCTTCTGTACCCGTTTATATCTCAAATTCAGCTCAAAACACACGACAATTCGATATTTTGGGGTCCCAGAAGCGATCTGTACATGCTTACTCAGTGCTAGAATGTTTTCAAATTATAGGCCTAAAACATGCTAAAAATCGATATTTTAAGTGTCAAATGTCGATATGTGCATGCATCTTTTGTACCCGTTTATAACTTAAATTCTGGCTCAAAAACACCCAATAAATTGATATTTTGGGGTCTTAGAAGCAATCTGTACATGCCTACTCAGTGCTAGAATATTTTCAAAATATACGCACAAAACATGCTAAAAATCGATATTTTTGGTGCCCAAAGTTGATACGTTCATGCATCTTCTGTACCCGTTTCAATCTCAAATTTAAGCTCAAAATACCCGAAAATTCTTTATTTTTGGGTCCCAGAAGCGATCTGTACATGTCAATACAGTGTTAGAACATTTTGAAAATACGGGCACATTACATGGTGAAAATCGTGATTTTAGGTGCCCATAGTCGATATGTGCATGCATCTTCAGTACCAATTTATATCTCAAATTCAGGCTCAAAATACCTGAAAACTCGATTTTTTTGGGTCCCATAAACGATCTGTACATGCCTACTCAGTGTTAGAATATTTTCAAGATACAGGCTCAAAACATGCTGAAAATCGATATTTTAGGTGTCCAAAGTCGATATACTTGTGCATCTTCTGTACCCGTTTATATCTCAAATTCAGGCTCAAAACACTCGATAATTCGATATTTTTGGGTCCCAGAAGTGATCTGTACATGCTTACTTAATGTTAGAATATTTTCAAGATGCAAGCTCAAAACATGCTGAAAATCGATGTTTTAGGTGCCCAAAGTCGATATGTGCATACATCTTCTGTACCCATTTATATCTCAAACTCAGGCTCAAAACACCCGAAAGTTCGATATTTTTGTGTTCCAAAAGCGATCTGTACATGCCTACTCAGTATTAGAATATTTTCAAAATAAAGGCTCAATACATAGTGAAAATCAATATTTTAGGTGCAATAATTCGATATACGTATGCATATTCTGTACCTGTTTATATCTAAATTCAGGTAAAAATACCGAAAAATTTAATATTTTTGGGTCCCAGAAGCGATCTGTACATGCCTACTCAGTGCTAGAATGTTTTCAAAATATAGGTCCAAAATATGCTAAAAATCGATAATTTAGGTGTCTAATGTCGATATGTGCATGTATCTTCTGTACCCGTTTATATCTAAAATTCAGGCTCAAAACACACGGAAATTCGATAATTTAGGGGCCCAGAAGCGATCTGTACATGTCTACTCTGTGATAGAATATTTTCAAAATTTAGTCCCAAAACATGCTAAAAAATCGATATTTTAGGTGTCTCAAGTCGATATGTGCATGCATCTTCTGTACCCGTTTATATCTCAAATTCTGGCTCAAAACACCTGAAAAATTTATATTTAGGGGTCTCAGAAGCAATCTGTACATGCCTTTTCAGTGCTAGAATATTTTCAAAATATACGCCCAAATCATGCTAAAAATCGATATTTTTGGTGCCCAAAGTTGATATGTGCATGCATCTTCTGTACCAGTTTATATCTCAAATTCAGGCTCAAAATACCTGAAAATTCGATTTTTGGGGGTCCCAGAAACGATTTGTACATGCCTACTCAGTGTTAGAATATTTCCAAGATACAGGCTCAAAACATGCTGAAAATCGATATTTTAGGTTCATAAAGTCGATATGACCATGCATCTTCTGTACCCGTTTATATCTCAAATTCAGTCTCAAAACACCCGAAAAATTGATATTTTAGCTTCAGAGAAGCAATCTGTACATGCCTACTCAGTGCTAGAATATTTTCAAAATATACGCCCAAAAGATGGTAAAAATCGATATTTTTGGTGCCCAAAGTCGAAATGTGCATGCATCTTCTTAACCCGTTTATATCTCAAATTCAGGCTCAAAACACCCGAAAATTTGATATCTTTTGGTCCCAGAAGAGATCTGTACATGCCTACTCAATGTTAGAACATTTTCAAAATATGGGCACATAACATGCTGAAAATCCAAAATTTAGGTGCCCAAAGTCGATATGTGCATGCATCTTCTGTACAAGTTTAGATCTCAAATTCAGGCTCAAAATACACGAAAAATCAATATTTTGGGGTCCCAGAAGCAATCTGTACATGCCTACTCAATGTTAGAATATTTTCAAGATACAAGCACAAAACATGCTGAAAATCCATATTTTAGGTGTCCAAAGTCGATATACATATGCATCTTCTGTACCCGTTTATATCTCAAATTCTGGCTCAAAACACCCGATAATTCGATATTTTTGGGTCCCAGAAGCGATCTGTACATGCCTACTCAATGTTAGAATATTTTCAAGATACAAACACAAAACATGCTGAAAATCGATATTTTAGGTGCGCAAAGTCGATATGTGCATGCATCTTCTGAACCCGTTTATATCTCAAATTCAGGCTCAAAACACCCGAAAATTTGATATCTTTTGGTCCCAGAAGAGATCTGTACATGCCTACTCAATGTTAGAACATTTTCAAAATATGGGCACATAACATGCTGAAAATCCAAAATTTAGGTGCCCAAAGTCGATATGTGCATGCATCTTCTGTACAAGTTTAGATCTCAAATTCAGGCTGAAAACACACGAAAACTCGATATTTTGGGGTCCCAGAAGCAATCTGTACATGCCTACTCAATGATAGAATATTTTCAAGATACAAGCACAAAACATGCTGAAAATTCATATTTTAGGTGTCGAAAGTCGATATACATATGCATCTTCTGTACCCGTTTATATCTCAAATTCTGGCTCAAAACACCCGATAATTCGATATTTTTGGGTCCCAGAAGCGATCTGTACATGCCTACTCAATGTTAGAATATTTTCAAGATACAAACACAAAACATGCTGAAAATCGATATTTTAGGTGCGCAAAGTCGATATGTGCATGCATCTTCTGTACCCGTTTATATCTCAAATTCAAGCTCAAAGCACCCAAAACTTCGATATTTTTGGGTCCCATAAGCGATCTGTACATACCTACTCAGTGTTAGAATATTTTCAAAAAACGGGCCCAAAACATGCTGAAAAACGATATTTTAGGTCCCCAAAGTCGATATGTGCATTCACCTTCTGTACCCGTTTATATCTCAAATTCATGCTCAAAACACCCTAAAATTTGATATTTTTGGGTTCCATAAGCGATCGGTATATGCCTACTCAGTGCTAGAATGTTTTCAAAATATAGTCCCAAAACATGCTAAAAATCGATATTTTAGGTGTCCAAAGTCGATTTATGTATGCATCTCCTGTACCCGTTTATATCTCAAATTCAGACTCAAAACACCCGATAATTCGATATTTTTGGGTCTTAGAAGCGATCTGTACATGCCTACTCAGTGTTAGAATATTTTCAAATTATAAGCCTAAAACATGCTAAAAATCGATATTTTAAGTGTCGAATGTCGATATGTGCACGCATCTTTCGTACCCGTTTATAACTTAAATTCTGGCTCAAAACACCCGAAAATTGATATTTTGGGGTCTCAGAAGCAATCTGTACAGGCCTACTCAGTGCTAGAATATTTTCAAAATATACGCCCAAAACATGCAAAAAATCGATATTTTTGGTGCCCAAAGTTGATATGTGCATGCATCTTATGTACCCGTTTATGTCTTAAATTCAGGCTGAAAACACCCGAAAATTCGATATTTTTGGGTCCCAGAAGTGACCTGTATATGCCTACTCAGTGTTATAAATTTTCAAGATACAGGCTCAAAATATCCTACAAATCGATATTTTAGGTGCAAAAAGTTGATATGAGCATGCATCTTCTGTACCCGTTTTATCTCAAATTCAGGCTCAAAACACCCGAAAATTCGATCTCTTTGGGTCCCAGAATCAATCTGTACATGTCTACTCATTGTTATAATATTTTCAAGATACAGGCTCAAAACATGCTGAAAATCGATATTTTAGGTGTAAGAAGTCGATACGTTCATGCATCTTCTGTACCAATTCATATCTCAAATTCAGGCTCAAAACACCCGATAACTCGATATTTTTTGTTACCAGGAACGATCTGTACATGCCTACTCAGTGTTAGAATATTTTCAAAAAACGGGCCCAAAACATGCTGAAAATCGATATTTTAGGCACCCAAAGTCGATACCCATTTATATCTCAAATTCAGCTCAAAACACACGACAATTCGATATTTTGGGGTCCCAGAAGCGATCTGTACATGCTTACTCAGTGCTAGAATGTTTTCAAATTATAGGCCTAAAACATGCTAAAAATCGATATTTTAAGTGTCAAATGTCGATATGTGCATGCATCTTTTGTACCCGTTTATAACTTAAATTCTGGCTCAAAACACCCAATAAATTGATATTTTGGGGTCTTAGAAGCAATTTGTACATGCCTACTCAGTGCTAGAATATTTTCAAAATATACGCACAAAACATGCTAAAAATCGATATTTTTGGTGCCCAAAGTTGATACGTTCATGCATCTTCTGTACCCGTTTCAATCTCAAATTTAAGCTCAAAATACCCGAAAATTCTTTATTTTTGGGTCCCAGAAGCGATCTGTACATGCCAATACAGTGTTAGAACATTTTGAAAATACGGGCACATTACATGGTGAAAATCGAGATTTTAGGTGCCCATAGTCGATATGTGCATGCATCTTCAGTACCAATTTATATCTCAAATTCAGGCTCAAAATACCTGAAAACTCGATTTTTTTGGGTCCCATAAACGATCTGTACATGCCTACTCAGTGTTAGAATATTTTCAAGATACAGGCTCAAAACATGCTGAAAATCGATATTTTAGGTGTCCAAAGTCGATATACTTGTGCATCTTCTGTACCCGTTTATATCTCAAATTCAGGCTCAAAACACTCGATAATTCGATATTTTTGGGTCCCAGAAGTGATCTGTATATGCCTACTTAATGTTAGAATATTTTCAAGATACAAGCTCAAAACATGCTGAAAATCGATGTTTTAGGTGCCCAAAGTCGATATGTGCATACATCTTCAGTACCCATTTATATCTCAAATTCAGGCTCAAAACACCCGAAAGTTCGATATTTTTGTGTTCCAAAAGCGATCTGTACATGCCTACTCAGTATTAGAATATTTTCAAAATAAAGGCTCAATACATAGTGAAAATCAATATTTTAGGTGTAATAATTCGATATACGTATGCATATTCTGTACCTGTTTATATCTAAATTCAGGTAAAAATACCGAAACATTTAATATTTTTGGGTCCCAGAAGCGATCTGTACATGCCTACTCAGTGCTAGAATGTTTTCAAAATATAGGTCCAAAATATGCTAAAAATCGATAATTTAGGTGTCTAATGTCGATATGTGCATGTATCTTCTGTACCCGTTTATATCTAAAATTCAGGCTCAAAACACACGAAAATTCGATAATTTAGGGGCCCAGAAGCGATCTGTACATGTCTACTCTGTGATAGAATATTTTCAAAATTTAGTCCCAAAACATGCTAAAAATCGATATTTTAGGTGTCTCAAGTCGATATGTGCATGCATCTTCTGTACCCGTTTATATCTCAAATTCTGGCTCAAAACACCCGAAAAATTTATATTTAGGGGTCTCAGAAGCAATCTGTACATGCCTTTTCAGTGCTAGAATATTTTCAAAATATACGCCCAAATCATGCTAAAAATCGATATTTTTGGTGCCCAAAGTTGATATGTGCATGCATCTTCTGTACCAGTTTATATCTCAAATTCAGGCTCAAAATACCTGAAAATTCGATTTTTGGGGGTCCCAGAAACGATTTGTACATGCCTACTCAGTGTTAGAATATTTCCAAAATACAGGCTCAAAACATGCTGAAAATCGATATTTTAGGTTCATAAAGTCGATATGACCATGCATCTTCTGTACCCGTTTATATCTCAAATTCAGTCTCAAAACACCCGAAAAATTGATATTTTAGGTTCTGAGAAGCAATCTGTACATGCCTACTCAGTGCTAGAATATTTTCAAAATATACGCCCAAAAGATGGTAAAAATCGATATTTTTGGTGCCCAAAGTCGAAATGTGCATGCATCTTCTGAACCCGTTTATATCTCAAATTCAGGCTCAAAACACCCGAAAATTTGATATCTTTTGGTCCCAGAAGAGACCTGTACATGCCTACTCAATGTTAGAACATTTTCAAAATATGGGCACATAACATGCTGAAAATCCAAAATTTAGGTACCCAAAGTCGATATGTGCATGCATCTTCTGTACAAGTTTAGATCTCAAATTCAGGCTCAAAACACACGAAAAATCAATATTTTGGGGTCCCAGAAGCAATCTGTACATGCCTACTCAATGTTAGAATATTTTCAAGATACAAGCACAAAACATGCTGAAAATCCATATTTTAGGTGTCCAAAGTCGATATACATATGCATCTTCTGTACCCGTTTATATCTCAAATTCTGGCTCAAAACACCCGATAATTCGATATTTTTGGGTCCCAGAAGCGATATGTACATGCCTACTCAATGTTAGAATATTTTCAAGATACAAACACAAAACATGCTGAAAATCGATATTTTTGGTGCGCAAAGTCCATATGTGCATGCATCATCTGAACCCGTTTATATCTCAAATTCAGGCTCAAAACACCCGAAAATTTGATATCTTTTGGTCCCAGAAGAGATCTGTACATGCCTACTCAATGTTAGAACATTTTCAAAATATGGGCACATAACATGCTGAAAATCCAAAATTTAGGTGCCCAAAGTCGATATGTGCATGCATCTTCTGTACAAGTTTAGATCTAAAATTCAGGCTGAAAACACACGAAAAATCAATATTTTGGGGTCCCAGAAGCAATCTGTACATGCCTACTCAATGATAGAATATTTTCAAGATACAAGCACAAAAACATGCTGAAAATTCATATTTTAGGTGTCCAAAGTCGATATACATATGCATCTTCTGTACCCGTTTATATCTCAAATTCTGGCTCAAAACACCCGATAATTCGATATTTTTGGGTCCCAGAAGCGATCTGTACATGCCTACTCAATGTTAGAATATTTTCAAGATACAAACACAAAACATGCTGAAAATCGATATTTTAGGTGTGCAAAGTCGATATGTGCATGCATCTTCTGAACCCGTTTATATCTCAAATTCAGGCTCAAAACACCCGAAAATTTGATATCTTTTGGTCCCAGAAGAGATCTGTACATGCCTACTCAATGTTAGAACATTTTCAAAATATGGGCACATAACATGCTTAAAATCCAAAATTTAGGTGCCCAAAGTCGATATGTGCATGCATCTTCTGTACAAGTTTATATCTCAAATTCTGGCTCAAAACACCCGATAATTCGATATTTTTGGGTCCCAGAAGCGATCTGTACATGCCTACTCAATGTTAGAATATTTTCAAGATACAAACACAAAACATGCTGAAAATCGATATTTTAGGTGCGCAAAGTCGATATGTGCATGCATCTTCTGTACCCGTTTATATCTCAAATTCAAGCTCAAAGCACCCAAAACTTCGATATTTTTGGGTCCCATAAGCGATCTGTACATACCTACTCAGTGTTAGAATATTTTCAAAAAACGGGCCCAAAACATGCTGAAAAACGATATTTTAGGTCCCCAAAGTCGATATGTGCATTCACCTTCTGTACCCGTTTATATCTCAAATTCATGCTCAAAACACCCTAAAATTTGATATTTTTGGGTTCCATAAGCGATCGGTATATGCCTACTCAGTGCTAGAATGTTTTCAAAATATAGTCCCAAAACATGCTAAAAATCGATATTTTAGGTGTCCAAAGTCGATTTATGTATGCATCTTCTGTACCCGTTTATATCTCAAATTCAGACTCAAAACACCCGATAATTCGATATTTTTGGGTCTTAGAAGCGATCTGTACATGCCTACTCAGTGTTAGAATATTTTCAAATTATAAGCCTAAAACATGCTAAAAATCGATATTTTAAGTGTCGAATGTCGATATGTGCACGCATCTTATGTACCCGTTTATGTCTTAAATTCAGGCTGAAAACACCCGAATATTCGATATTTTTGGGTCCCAGAAGTGACCTGTATATGCCTACTCAGTGTTATAAATTTTCAAGATACAGGCTCAAAATATCCTACAAATCGATATTTTAGGTGCAAAAAGTTGATATGAGCATGCATCTTCTGTACCCGTTTTATCTCAAATTCAGGCTCAAAACACCCGAAAATTCGATCTCTTTGGGTCCCAGAATCAATCTGTACATGTCTACTCATTGTTATAATATTTTCAAGATACAGGCTCAAAACATGCTGAAAATCGATATTTTAGGTGTAAGAAGTCGATACGTTCATGCATCTTCTGTACCAATTCATATCTCAAATTCAGGCTCAAAACACCCGATAACTCGATATTTTTTGTTACCAGGAACGATCTGTACATGCCTACTCAGTGTTAGAATATTTTCAAAAAACGGGGCCAAAACATGCTGAAAATCGATATTTTAGGCACCCAAAGTCGATACCCGTTTATATCTCAAATTCAGCTCAAAACACACGACAATTCGATATTTTGGGGTCCCAGAAGCGATCTGTACATGCTTACTCAGTTCTAGAATGTTTTCAAATTATAGGCCTAAAACATGCTAAAAATCGATATTTTAAGTGTCAAATGTCGATATGTGCATGCATCTTTTGTACCCGTTTATAACTTAAATTCTGGCTCAAAACACCCAATAAATTGATATTTTGGGGTCTCAGAAGCAATCTGTACATGCCTACTCAGTGCTAGAATATTTTCGAAATATACGCACAAAACATGCTAAAAATCGATATTTTTGGTGCCCAAAGTTGATACGTTCATGCATCTTCTGTACCCGTTTCAATCTCAAATTTAAGCTCAAAATACCCGAAAATTCTTTATTTTTGGGTCCCAGAAGCGATCTGTACATGCCAATACAGTGTTAGAACATTTTGAAAATACGGGCACATTACATGGTGAAAATCGAGATTTTAGGTGCCCATAGTCGATATGTGCATGCATCTTCAGTACCAATTTATATCTCAAATTCAGGCTCAAAATACCTGAAAACTCGATTTTTTTGGGTCCCATAAACGATCTGTACATGCCTACTCAGTGTTAGAATATTTTCAAGATACAGGCTCAAAACATGCTGAAAATCGATATTTTAGGTGTCCAAAGTCGATATACTTGTGCATCTTCTGTACCCGTTTATATCTCAAATTCAGGCTCAAAACACTCGATAATTCGATATTTTTGGGTCCCAGAAGTGATCTGTATATGCCTACTTAATGTTAGAATATTTTCAAGATACAAGCTCAAAACATGCTGAAAATCGATGTTTTAGGTGCCCAAAGTCGATATGTGCATACATCTTCTGTACCCATTTATATCTCAAATTCAGGCTCAAAACACCCGAAAGTTCGATATTTTTGTGTTCCAAAAGCGATCTGTACATGCCTACTCAGTATTAGAATATTTTCAAAATAAAGGCTCAATACATAGTGAAAATCAATATTTTAGGTGTAATAATTCGATATACGTATGCATATTCTGTACCTGTTTATATCTAAATTCAGGTAAAAATACCGAAAAATTTAATATTTTTGGGTCCCAGAAGCGATCTGTACATGCCTACTCAGTGCTAGAATGTTTTCAAAATATAGGTCCAAAATATGCTAAAAATCGATAATTTAGGTGTCTAATGTCGATATGTGCATGTATCTTCTGTACCCGTTTATATCTAAAATTCAGGCTCAAAACACACGAAAATTCGATAATTTAGGGGCCCAGAAGCGATCTGTACATGTCTACTCTGTGATAGAATATTTTCAAAATTTAGTCCCAAAACATGCTAAAAATCGATATTTTAGGTGTCTCAAGTCGATATGTGCATGCATCTTCTGTACCCGTTTATATCTCAAATTCTGGCTCAAAACACCCGAAAAATTTATATTTAGGGGTCTCAGAAGCAATCTGTACATGCCTACTCAGTGCTAGAATATTTTCAAAATATACGCCCAAAAGATGGTAAAAATCGATATTTTTGGTGCCCAAAGTCGAAATGTGCATGCATCTTCTGAACCCGTTTATATCTCAAATTCAGGCTCAAAACACCCGAAAATTTGATATATTTTGGTCCCAGAAGAGACCTGTACATGCCTACTCAATGTTAGAACATTTTCAAAATATGGGCACATAACATGCTGAAAATCCAAAATTTAGGTGCCCAAAGTCGATATGTGCATGCATCTTCTGTACAAGTTTAGATCTCAAATTCAGGCTCAAAACACCCGAAAAATCAATATTTTGGGGTCCCAGAAGCAATCTGTACATGCCTACTCAATATTAGAATATTTTCAAGATACAAGCACAAAACATGCTGAAAATCCATATTTTAGGTGTCCAAAGTCGATATACATATGCATCTTCTGTACCCGTTTATATCTCAAATTCTGGCTCAAAACACCCGATAATTCGATATTTTTGGGTCCCAGAAGCGATCTGTACATGCCTACTCAATGTTAGAATATTTTCAAGATACAAACACAAAACATGCTGAAAATCGATATTTTAGGTGCGCAAAGTCCATATGTGCATGCATCATCTGAACCCGTTTATATCTCAAATTCAGGCTCAAAACACCCGAAAATTTGATATCTTTTGGTCCCAGAAGAGATCTGTACATGCCTACTCAATGTTAGAACATTTTCAAAATATGGGCACATAACATGCTGAAAATCCAAAATTTAGGTGCTCAAAGTCGATATGTGCATGCATCTTCTGTACAAGTTTAGATCTCAAATTCAGGCTGAAAACACACGAAAAATCAATATTTTGGGGTCCCAGAAGCAATCTGTACATGCCTACTCAATGATAGAATATTTTCAAGATACAAGTACAAAAACATGCTGAAAATTCATATTTTAGGTGTCCAAAGTCGATATACATATGCATCTTCTGTACCCGTTTATATCTCAAATTCTGGCTCAAAACACCCGATAATTCGATATTTTTGGATCCCAGAAGCGATCTGTACATGCCTACTCAATGTTAGAATATTTTCAAGATACAAACACAAAACATGCTGAAAATCGATATTTTAGGTGCGCAAAGTCGATATGTGCATGTATCTTCTGTACCCGTTTATATCTCAAATTCAAGCTCAAAGCACCCAAAACTTCGATATTTTTGGGTCCCATAAGCGATCTGTACATACCTACTCAGTGTTAGAATATTTTCAAAAAACGGGCCCAAAACATGCTGAAAAACGATATTTTAGGTCCCCAAAGTCGATATGTGCATTCACCTTCTGTACCCGTTTATATCTCAAATTCAGCTCAAAACACACGACAATTCGATATTTTGGGGTCCCAGAAGCGATCTGTACATGCCTACTCAGTGCTAGAATATTTTCAAATTATCGGCCTAAAACATGCTAAAAATCGATATTTTAAGTGTCGAATGTCGATATGTGCATGCATCTTCTGTACCCGTTTATAACTCAAATTCTGGCTCAAAACACCCGAAAAATTTATATCTAGGGGTCTCAGAAGCAATCTGTACATGCCTTCTCAGTGCTAGAATATTTTCAAAATATACGCCCAAAACATGCTAAAAATCGATATTTTTGCTGCCCAAAGTTGATATGTGCATGCATCTTCTGTACCCGTTTATGTCTTAAATTCAGGCTGAAAACACCCGAAAATTCGATTTTTTGGGGTCCCAGAAACGATCTGTACATGCCTACTCAGTGTTAGAATATTTTCAAGATACAGGCTCAAAACATGCTGAAAATCGATATTTTAGGGTCAAAAAGTCGATATGACCATGCATCTTCTGTACCCGTTTATATCTCAAAATCAGTCTTAAAACACCCGAAAAATTGATATTTTAGGTTCTGAGAAGCAATCTGTACATGCCTACTCATTGCTAGAATATTTTCAAAATATACGCCCAAAAGATGGTAAAAATCGATATTTTTGGTGCCCAAAGTCGATATGTGCATGCATCTTCTGAACCCGTTTATATCTCAAATTCAGGCTCAAAACACACGAAAATTTGATATATTTTGGTCCCAGAAGAGATCTGTACATGCCTACTCAATGTTAGAACATTTTCAAAATATGGGTACATAACATGCTGAAAATCCAAAATTTAGGTGCCCAAAGTCGATATGTGCATGCATCTTCTGTACAAGTTTATATCTCAAATTCAGGCTCAAAACACACGAAAAATCAATATTTTGGGGTCCCAGAAGCAATCTGTACATGCCTACTCAATGTTAGAATATTTTCAAGATACAAGCACAAAACATGCTGAAAATCCATATTTTAGGTGTCCAAAGTCGATATACATATACATCTTCTGTACCCGTTTATATCTCAAATTCTGGCTCAAAACACCCGATAATTCGATATTTTTGGGTCCCAGAAGCGATGTGTACATGCCTACTGAATGTTAGAATATTTTCAAGATACAAGCACAAAACATGCTGAAAATCGATATTTTAGGTGCGCAAAGTCAATATGTGCATGCATCTTCTGAACCCGTTTATATCTCAAATTCAGGCTGAAAACACCCGAAAATTTAATATCTTTTGGTCCCAGAAGAGATCTGTACATGCCTACTCATTGTTAGAACATTTTCAAAATATATGCACATAACATGCTAAAAATCGATATTTTAAGTGTCAAATGTCGATATGTGCATGCATCTTCTGTACCCGTTTATAACTCAAATTCAGGCTCAAAACACACGAAAAATCAATATTTTTGGGTCCCAGAAGCAATCTGTACATGCCTACTCAATGTTAGAATATTTTCAAAATACAAGCACAAAACATGCTGAAAATCCATATTTTAGGTGTCCAAAGTCGATATACATATGCATCTTCTGTACCCGTTTATATCTCAAATTCAGGCTCAAAACACCCGATAATTCGATATTTATGGGTCCCAGAAGCGATCTGTTCATGCCTACTCAATGTTAGAATATTTTCAAAAAACGGGCCCAAAACATGCTGAAAATCGATATTTTAGGTCCCCAAAGTCGATATGTGCATTCACCTTCTGTACCCGTTTATATCTCAAATTCAGCTCAAAACACACGACAATTCGATATTTTGGGGTCCCAGAAGCAATCTGTACATGCCTACTCAGTGCTAGAATGTTTTCAAATTATAGGCCTAAAACATGCTAAAAACCGATATTTTAATTGTCAAATGTCGATATGTGCATGCATCTTCTGTACCCGTTTATAACTCAAATTCTGGCTCAAAACACCTGAAAAATTTATATTTAGGGGTCTCAGAAGCAATCTGTACATGCCTTCTCAGTGCTAAAATATTTTCAAAATATACGCCCAAAACATGCTAAAAATCTATATTTTTGGTGCCCAAAGTTGATATGTGCATGCATCTTCTGTACCCGTTTATGTCTTAAATTCAGGCTGAAAACACCCGAAAATTCGATATTTTTGGGTCCCAGAAGTGACCTGTATATGCCTACTCAGTGTTATAAATTTTCAAGATACAGGCTTAAAATATGCTTCAAATCAATATTTTAGGTGCAAAAAGTTAATATGATCACGCATCTTCTGTACCCGTTTTATCTCAAATTCAGGCTCAAAACACCCGAAAATTCGATCTCTTTGGGTCCCAGAAGCGATCTGTACATGTCTACTCTATTGTTATAATATTTTAAAGATACAGGCTCAAAACATGCTAAAAATCGATATTTTAGGTGTAAGAAGTCGATACGTTCATGCATCTTCTGTACCCGTTTCTATCTCAAATTTAGGCTCAAAATACCCTAAAATTCTTTATTTTTGGGTCCCAGAAGCGATCTGTACATGCCTACACAATGTTAGAACATTTTGAAAATACGGGCACATAACATGGTGAAAATCGAGATTTTAGGTGCCCAAAGTCGATATGTGCATGCATCTTCTGTACCCGTTTATATCTCAAATTCACGCTGAAAACAACCGAAAATTTGATATCTTTTGGTCCCAGAAGAGATCTGTACATGCCTACTCAATGTTAGAACATTTTCAAAATATGGGCACATAACATGCTGAAAATCCAAAATTTAGGTGCCCAAAGTCGATATGTGCATGCATCTTCTGTACAAGTTTATATCTCAAATTCAGGCTCAAAACACACGAAAAATCAATATTTTGGGGTCCCAGAAGCAATCTGTACATGCCTACTCAATGTTAGAATATTTTCAAGATACAAGCACAAAACATGCTGAAAATCCATATTTTAGGTGTCCAAAGTCGATATACATATGCATCTTCTGTACCCGTTTATATCTCAAATTATGGCTCAAAACACCCGATAATTCGATATTTATGGGTCCCATAAGCGATCTCTGCATGCCTACTCAATGTTAGAATATTTTCAAGTTACAAACACAAAACATGCTGAAAATCGATATTTTAGGTGCGCAAAGTCGATATGTGCATGCATCTTCTGTACACGTTTATATCTCAAATTCATGCTCAAAACACCCTAAAATTCGATATTTTTGGGTTCCATAAGCGATCGGTATATGCCTACTCAGTGCTAGAATGTTTTCAAAATATAGTCCCAAAACATGCTAAAAATCGATATTTTAGGTGTCCAAAGTCGATTTATGTATGCATCTCCTGTACCCGTTTATATCACAAATTCAGGCTCAAAACACCCGATAATTCGATATTTTTGGGTCTTAGAAGCGATCTGTACATGCCTACTCAGTGCTAGAATGTTTTCAAATTATAGGCCTAAAACATGCTAAAAATCGATATTTTAATTGTCAAATGTCGATATGTGCATGCATCTTCTGTACCCGTTTATAACTCAAATTCTGGCTCAAAACACCTGAAAAATTTATTTTTAGGGGTCTCAGAAGCAATCTGTACATGCCTTCTCAGTGCTAAAATATTTTCAAAATATACGCCCAAAACATGCAAAAAATCTATATTTTTGGTGCCCAAAGTTGATATGTGCATGCATCTTCTGTACCCGTTTATGTCTTAAATTCAGGCTGAAAACACCCGAAAATTCGATATTTTTGGGTCCCAGAAGTGACCTGTATATGCCTACTCAGTGTTATAAATTTTCAAGATACAGGCTTAAAATATGCTTCAAATCAATATTTTAGGTGCAAAAAGTTAATATGATCATGCATCTTCTGTACCCGTTTTATCTCAAATTCAGGCTCAAAACACCCGAAAATTCGATCTCTTTGGGTCCCAGAAGCGATCTGTACATGTCTACTCATTGTTATAATATTTTAAAGATACAGGCTCAAAACATGCTAAAATCGATATTTTAGGTGTAAGAAGTCGATACGTTCATGCATCTTCTGTACCCGTTTCTATCTCAAATTTAGGCTCAAAATACCCGAAAATTCTTTATTTTTGGGTCCCAGAAGCGATTTGTACATGCCTACACAGTGTTAGAACATTTTGAAAATACGGGCACATAACATGGTGAAAATCAAGATTTTAGGTGCCCAAAGTCGATATGTGCATGCATCTTCTGTACCCGTTTATATCTCAAATTCAGGCTGAAAACAACCGAAAATTTGATATCTTTTGGTCCCAGAAGAGATCTGTACATGCCTACTCAATGTTAGAACATTTTCAAAATATGGGCACATAACATGCTGAAAATCCAAAATTTAGGTGCCCAAAGTCGATATGTGCATGCATCTTCTGTACAAGTTTATATCTCAAATTCAGGCTCAAAACACACGAAAAATCAATATTTTGGGGTCCCAGAAGCAATCTGTACATGCCTACTCAATGTTAGAATATTTTCAAGTTACAAGCACAAAACATGCTGAAAATCCATATTTTAGGTGTCCAAAGTCGATATACATATGCATCTTCTGTACCCGTTTATATCTCAAATTCAGGCTCAAAACACCCGATAATTCGATATTTATGGGTCCCATAAGCGATCTCTACATGCCTACTCAATGTTAGAATATTTTCAAGTTACAAACACAAAACATGCTGAAAATCGATATTTTAGGTGCGCAAAGTCGATATGTGCATGCATCTTCTGTACACGTTTATATCTCAAATTCATGCTCAAAACACCCTAAAATTCGATATTTTTGGGTTCCATAAGCGATCGGTATATGCCTACTCAGTGCTAGAATGTTTTCAAAATATAGTCCCAAAACATGCTAAAAATCGATATTTTAGGTGTCCAAAGTCGATTTATGTATGCATCTCCTGTACCCGTTTATATCTCAAATTCAGGCTCAAAACACCCGATAATTCGATATTTTTGGGTCTTAGAAGCGATCTGTACATGCCTACTCAGTGTTAGAATATTTTCAAATTATAAGCCTAAAACATGCTAAAAATCGATATTTTAAGTGTCGAATGTCGATATGTGCACGCATCTTTTGTACCCGTTTATAACTTAAATTCTGTCTCAAAACACCCGAAAAATTGATATTTTGGGGTCTCAGAAGCAATCTGTACAGGCCTACTCAGTGCTAGAATATTTTCAAAATTTACGCCCAAAGCATGCAAAAAATCGATATTTTTGGTGCCCAAAGTTGATATGTGCATGCATCTTCTGTACCCGTTTTATCTCAAATTCAGGCTCAAAACACCTGAAAATTCGATCTCTTTGGGTCCCAGAATCAATCTGTACATGTCTACTCATTGTTATAATATTTTCAAGATACAGGCTCAAAACATGCTGAAAATCGATATTTTAGGTGTAAGAAGTCGATACGTTCATGCATCTTCTGTAGCAATTCATATCTCAAATTCAGGCTCAAAACACCCGATAATTCGATATTTTTTGTTACCAGGAACGATCTGTACATGCCTACTCAGTGTTAGAATATTTTCAAAAAACGGGCCCAAAACATGCTGAAAATCGATATTTTAGGCACCCAAAGTCGATACCCGTTTATATCTCAAATTCAGCTCAAAACACACGAGAATTCGATATTTTGGGGTCCCAGAAGCGATCTGTACATGCTTACTCAGTGCTAGAATGTTTTCAAATTATAGGCCTAAAACATGCTAAAAATCGATATTTTAAGTGTCAAATGTCGATATGTGCATGCATCTTTTGTACCCGTTTATAACTTAAATTCTGGCTCAAAATACCCAACATTTTGATATTTTGGGGTCTTAAAAGCAATCTGTACATGCCTACTCAGTGCTAGAATATTTTCAAAATATACGCACAAAACATGCTAAAAATCGATATTTTTGGTGCCCAAAGTTGATACGTTCATGCATCTTCTGTACCCGTTTCAATCTCAAATTTAAGCTCAAAATACCCGAAAATTCTTTATTTTTGGGTCCCAGAAGCGATCTGTACATGCCAATACAGTGTTAGAACATTTTGAAAATACGGGCACATAACATGGTGAAAATCGAGATTTTAGGTGCCCATTGTCGATATGTGCATGCATCTTCAGTACCAATTTATATCTCAAATTCAGGCTCAAAATACCTGAAAACTCGATTTTTTTGGGTCCCATAAACGATCTGTACATGACTACTCAGTGTTAGAATATTTTCAAGATACAGGCTCAAAACATGCTGAAAATCGATATTTTAGGTGTCCAGAGTCGATATACTTGTGCATCTTCTGTACCCGTTTATATCTAAAATTCAGGCTCAAAACACACGGAAATTCGATAATTTAGGGGCCCAGAAGCGATCTGTACATGTCTACTCTGTGATAGAATATTTTCAAAATTTAGTCCCAAAACATGCTAAAAATCGATATTTTAGGTGTCTCAAGTCGATATGTGCATGCATCTTCTGTACCCGTTTATATCTCAAATTCTGGCTCAAAACACCCGAAAAATTTATATTTAGGGGTCTCAGAAGCAATCTGTACATGCCTTTTCAGTGCTAGAATATTTTCAAAATATACGCCCAAATCATGCTAAAAATCGATATTTTTGGTGCCCAAAGTTGATATGTGCATGCATCTTCTGTACCAGTTTATATCTCAAATTCAGGCTCAAAATACCTGAAAATTCGATTTTTGGGGGTCCCAGAAACGATTTGTACATGCCTACTCAGTGTTAGAATATTTTCAAGATACAGGCTTAAAACATGCTGAAAATCGATATTTTAGGTTCATAAAGTCGATATGACCATGCATCTTCTGTACCCGTTTATATCTCAAATTCAGTCTCAAAACACCCGAAAAATTGATATTTTAGGTTCTGAGAAGCAATCTGTACATGCCTACTCAGTGCTAGAATATTTTCAAAATATACGCCCAAAAGATGGTAAAAATCGATATTTTTGGTGCCCAAAGACGATATGTGCATGCATCTTCTGAACCCGTTTATATCTCAAATTCAGGCTCAAAACACCCGAAAATTTGATATCTTTTGGTCCCAGAAGAGATCTGTACATGCCTACTCAATGTTAGAACATTTTCAAAATATGGGCACATAACATGCTGAAAATCCAAAATTTAGGTGCCCAAAGTCGATATGTGCATGCATCTTCTGTACAAGTTTAGATCTCAAATTCAGGCTCAAAACACACGAAAAATCAATATTTTGGGGTCCCAGAAGCAATCTGTACATGCCTACTCAATGATAGAATATTTTCAAGATACAAGCACAAAACATGCTGAAAATCCATATTTTAGGTGTCCAAAGTCGATATACATATGCATCTTCTGTACCCGTTTATATCTCAAATTCTGGCTCAAAACACCCGATAATTCGATATTTTTGGGTCCCAGAAGCGATCTGTACATGCCTACTCAATGTTAGAATATTTTCAAGATACAAACACAAATCATGCTAAAAATCGATATTTTTGGTGCCCAAAGTTGATATGTGCATGCATCTTCTGTACCAGTTTATATCTCAAATTCAGGCTCAAAATACCCGAAAATTCGATTTTGGGGGGTCCCAGAAACGATTTGTACATGCCTACTCAGTGTTAGAATATTTTCAAGATACAGGCTTAAAACATGCTGAAAATCGATATTTTAGGTTCATAAAGTCGATATGACCATGCATCTTCTGTACCCGTTTATATCTCAAATTCAGTCTCAAAACACCCGAAAAATTGATATTTTAGGTTCTCAGAAGCAATCTGTACATGCCTACTCAGTGCTAGAATATTTTCAAAATATACGCCCAAAAGATGGTAAAAATCGATATTTTTGGTGC
Source organism: Petrolisthes cinctipes (assembly GCA_033782935.1). Taxonomy (NCBI): domain Eukaryota; kingdom Metazoa; phylum Arthropoda; class Malacostraca; order Decapoda; family Porcellanidae; genus Petrolisthes; species Petrolisthes cinctipes. The sequence continues at coordinate 9,585,216 of JAWQEG010000069.1, forward strand.
CCAAAGTCGATATGTGCATGCATCTTCTGTACCCGTTTATATCTCAAATTCAGGCTCAAAACACCCGAAAATTTGATATCTTTTGGTCCCAGAAGAGATCTGTACATGCCTACTCAATGTTAGAACATTTTCAAAATATGGGCACATAACATGCTGAAAATCCAAAATTTAGGTGCCCAAAGTCGATATGTGCATGCATCTTCTGTACAAGTTTATATCTCAAATTCAGGCTCAAAACACACGAAAAATCAATATTTTGGGGTCCCAGAAGCAATCTGTACATGCCTACTCAATGATAGAATATTTTCAAGATACAAGCACAAAACATGCTGAAAATCCATATTTTAGGTGTCCAAAGTCGATATACATATGCATCTTCTGTACCCGTTTATATCTCAAATTCTGGCTCAAAACACCCGATAATTCGATATTTATGGGTCCCAGAAGCGATCTGTACATGCCTACTCAATGTTAGAATATTTTCAAGATACAAACACAAAACATGCTGAAAATCGATATTTTAGGTGCGCAAAGTCGATATGTGCATGCATCTTCTGTACCCGTTTATATCTCAAATTCAAGCTCAAAGCACCCAAAACTTCGATATTTTTGGGTCCCATAAGCGATCTGTACATACCTACTCAGTGTTAGAATATTTTCAAAAAACGGGCCCAAAACATGCTGAAAATCGATATTTTAGGTCCCCAAAGTCGATATGTGCATTCACCTTCTGTACCCGTTTATATCTCAAATTCAGCTCAAAACACACGACAATTCGATATTTTGGGGTCCCAGAAGCGATCTGTACATGCCTACTCAGTGCCAGAATGTTTTCAAATTATCGGCCTAAAACATGCTAAAAATCGATATATTAAGTGTCGAATGTCGATATGTGCATGCATCTTCTGTACCCGTTTATAACTCAAATTCTGGGTCAAAACACCCGAAAAATTTATATTTAGGGGTCTCAGAAGCAATCTGTACATGCCTTCTCAGTGCTAGAATATTTTCAAAATATACGCCCAAAACATGCTAAAAATCGATATTTTTGGTGCCCAAAGTTGATATGTGCATGCATCTTCTGTACCCGTTTATGTCTTAAATTCAGGCTGAAAACACCCGAAAATTCGATATTTTTGGGTCCCAGAAGTGACCTGTATATGCCTACTCAGTGTTATAAATTTTCAAGATACAGGCTCAAAATATCCTACAAATCAATATTTTAGTTGCAAAAAGTTAATATGAGCATGCATCTTCTGTACCGGTTTTATCTCAAATTCAGGCTCAAAACACCCGAAAATTCGATCTCTTTGGGTCCCAGAAGCAATCTGTACATGTCTACTCATTGTTATAATATTTTAAAGATACAGGCTCAAAACATGCTGAAAATCCATATTTTAGGTGTAAGAAGTCGATACGTTCATGCATCTTCTGTACCCGTTTCTATCTCAAATTTAGTCTCAAAATACCCGAAAATTCGATTTTATGGGGTCCCAGAAACGATCTGTACATGCCTACTCAGTGTTAGAATATTTTCAAGATACAGGCTCAAAACATGCTGAAAATCGATATTTTAGGTTCAAAAAGTCGATATGACCATGCATCTTCTGTACCCGTTTATATCTCAAAATCAGTCTTAAAACACCCGAAAAATTGATATTTTAGGTTCTGAAAAGCAATCTGTACATGCCTACTCATTGCTAGAATATTTTCAAAATATACGCCCAAAAGATGGTAAAAATCGATATTTTTGGTGCCCAAAGTCGATATGTGCATGCATCTTCTGAACCCGTTTATATCTCAAATTCAGGCTCAAAACACCCGAAAATTTGATATTTTTTGGTCCCAGAAGAGATCTGTACATGCCTACTCAATGTTAGAACATTTTCAAAATATGGGCACATAACATGCTGAAAATCCAAAATTTAGGTGCCCAAAGTCGATATGTGCATGCATCTTCTGTACAAGTTTATATCTCAAATTCAGGCTCAAAACACACGAAAAATCAATATTTTGGGGTTCCAGAAGCAATCTGTACTTGCCTACTCAATGTTAGAATATTTTCAAGATACAAGCACAAAACATGCTGAAAATCCATATTTTAGGTGTCCAAAGTCGATATACATATGCATCTTCTGTACCCGTTTATATCTCAAATTCAGGCTCAAAACACCCGATAATTCGATATTTATGGGTCCCAGAAGCGATCTCTACATGCCTACTCAATGTTAGAATATTTTCAAGTTACAAACACAAAACATGCTGAAAATCGATATTTTAGGTGCGCAAAGTCGATATGTGCATGCATCTTCTGTACACGTTTATATCTCAAATTCATGCTCAAAACACCCGAAAATTCGATCTCTTTGGGTCCCAGAATCAATCTGTACATGTCTACTCATTGTTATAATATTTTCAAGATACAGGTTCAAAACATCCTGAAAATCGATATTTTAGGTGTAAGAAGTCGATACGTTCATGCATCTTCTGTACCAATTCATATCTCAAATTCAGGCTCAAAACACCCGATAACTCGATATTTTTTGTTACCAGGAACGATCTGTACATGACTAGTCAGTGTTAGAATATTTTCAAAAAACGGGCCCAAAACATGCTGAAAATCGATATTTTAGGCACCCAAAGTCGATACCCGTTTATATCTCAAATTCAGCTCAAAACACACGACAATTCGATATTTTGGGGTCCCAGAAGCGATCTGTACATGCTTACTCAGTGCTAGAATGTTTTCAAATTATAGGCCTAAAACATGCTAAAAGTCAATATTTTAAGTGTCAAATGTCGATATGTGCATGCATCTTTTGTACCCGTTTATAACTTAAATTCTGGCTCAAAACACCCAATAAATTGATATTTTGGGGTCTTAGAAGCAATCTGTACATGCCTACTCAGTGCTAGAATATTTTCAAAATATACGCACAAAACATGCTAAAAATCGATATTTTTGGTGCCCAAAGTTGATACGTTCATGCATCTTCTGTACCCGTTTCAATCTCAAATTTAAGCTCAAAATACCCGAAAATTCTTTATTTTTGGGTCCCAGAAGCGATCTGTACATGCCAATACAGTGTTAGAACATTTTGAAAATACGGGCACATAACATGGTGAAAATCGAGATTTTAGGTGCCCATTGTCGATATGTGCATGCATCTTCAGTACCAATTTATATCTCAAATTCAGGCTCAAAATACCTGAAAACTCGATTTTTTTGGGTCCCATAAACGATCTGTACATGACTACTCAGTGTTAGAATATTTTCAAGATACAGGCTCAAAACATGCTGAAAATCGATATTTTAGGTGTTCAGAGTCGATATACTTGTGCATCTTCTGTACCCGTTTATATCTAAAATTCAGGCTCAAAACACACGGAAATTCGATAATTTAGGGGCCCAGAAGCGATCTGTACATGTCTACTCTGTAATAGAATATTTTCAAAATTTAGTCCCAAAACATGCTAAAAATCGATATTTTAGGTGTCTCAAGTCGATATGTGCATGCATCTTCTGTACCCGTTTATATCTCAAATTCTGGCTCAAAACACCCGAAAAATTTATATTTAGGGGTCTCAGAAGCAATCTGTACATGCCTTTTCAGTGCTAGAATATTTTCAAAATATACGCCCAAATCATGCTAAAAATCGATATTTTTGGTGCCCAAAGTTGATATGTGCATGCATCTTCTGTACCAGTTTATATCTCAAATTCAGGCTCAAAATACCTGAAAATTCGATTTTTGGGGGTCCCAGAAACGATTTGTACATGCCTACTCAGTGTTAGAATATTTTCAAGATACAGGCTTAAAACATGCTGAAAATCGATATTTTAGGTTCATAAAGTCGATATGACCATGCATCTTCTGTACCCGTTTATATCTCAAATTCAGTCTCAAAACACCCGAAAAATTGATATTTTAGGTTCTCAGAAGCAATCTGTACATGCCTACTCAGTGCTAGAATATTTTCAAAATATACGCCCAAAAGATGGTAAAAATCGATATTTTTGGTGCCCAAAGTCGATATGTGCATGCATCTTCTGTACCCGTTTATATCTCAAATTCAGGCTCAAAACACCCGAAAATTTGATATCTTTTGGTCCCAGAAGAGATCTGTACATGCCTACTCAATGTTAGAACATTTTCAAAATATGGGCACATCACATGCTGAAAATCCAAAATTTAGGTGCCCAAAGTCGATATGTGCATGCATCTTCTGTACAAGTTTATATCTCAAATTCAGGCTCAAAACACACGAAAAATCAATATTTTGGGGTCCCAGAAGCAATCTGTACATGCCTACTCAATGATAGAATATTTTCAAGATACAAGCACAAAACATGCTGAAAATCCATATTTTAGGTGTCCAAAGTCGATATACATATGCATCTTCTGTACCCGTTTATATCTCAAATTCTGGCTCAAAACACCCGATAATTCGATATTTATGGGTCCCAGAAGCGATCTGTACATGCCTACTCAATGTTAGAATATTTTCAAGATACAAACACAAAACATGCTGAAAATCGATATTTTAGGTGCGCAAAGTCGATATGTGCATGCATCTTCTGTACCCGTTTATATCTCAAATTCAAGCTCAAAGCACCCAAAACTTCGATATTTTTGGGTCCCATAAGCGATCTGTACATACCTACTCAGTGTTAGAATATTTTCAAAAAACGGGCCCAAAACATGCTGAAAATCGATATTTTAGGTCACCAAAGTCGATATGTGCATTCACCTTCTGTACCCGTTTATATCTCAAATTCAGCTCAAAACACACGACAATTCGATATTTTGGGGTCCCAGAAGCGATCTGTACATGCCTACTCAGTGCTAGAATGTTTTCAAATTATCGGCCTAAAACATGCTAAAAATCGATATATTAAGTGTCGAATGTCGATATGTGCATGCATCTTCTGTACCCGTTTATAACTCAAATTCTGGGTCAAAACACCCGAAAAATTTATATTTAGGGGTCTCAGAAGCAATCTGTACATGCCTTCTCAGTGCTAGAATATTTTCAAAATATACGCCCAAAACATGCTAAAAATCGATATTTTTGGTGCCCAAAGTTGATATGTGCATGCATCTTCTGTACCCGTTTATGTCTTAAATTCAGGCTGAAAACACCCGAAAATTCGATATTTTTGGGTCCCAGAAGTGACCTGTATATGCCTACTCAGTGTTATAAATTTTCAAGATACAGGCTCAAAATATCCTACAAATCAATATTTTAGTTGCAAAAAGTTAATATGAGCATGCATCTTCTGTACCGGTTTTATCTCAAATTCAGGCTCAAAACACCCGAAAATTCGATCTCTTTGGGTCCCAGAAGCAATCTGTACATGTCTACTCATTGTTATAATATTTTAAAGATACAGGCTCAAAACATGCTGAAAATCCATATTTTAGGTGTAAGAAGTCGATACGTTCATGCATCTTCTGTACCCGTTTCTATCTCAAATTTAGTCTCAAAATACCCGAAAATTCGATTTTATGGGGTCCCAGAAACGATCTGTACATGCCTACTCAGTGTTAGAATATTTTCAAGATACAGGCTCAAAACATGCTGAAAATCGATATTTTAGGTTCAAAAAGTCGATATGACCATGCATCTTCTGTACCCGTTTATATCTCAAAATCAGTCTTAAAACACCCGAAAAATTGATATTTTAGGTTCTGAAAAGCAATCTGTACATGCCTACTCATTGCTAGAATATTTTCAAAATATACGCCCAAAAGATGGTAAAAATCGATATTTTTGGTGCCCAAAGTCGATATGTGCATGCATCTTCTGAACCCGTTTATATCTCAAATTCAGGCTCAAAACACCCGAAAATTTGATATTTTTTGGTCCCAGAAGAGATCTGTACATGCCTACTCAATGTTAGAACATTTTCAAAATATGGGCACATAACATGCTGAAAATCCAAAATTTAGGTGCCCAAAGTCGATATGTGCATGCATCTTCTGTACAAGTTTATATCTCAAATTCAGGCTCAAAACACACGAAAAATCAATATTTTGGGGTTCCAGAAGCAATCTGTACTTGCCTACTCAATGTTAGAATATTTTCAAGATACAAGCACAAAACATGCTGAAAATCCATATTTTAGGTGTCCAAAGTCGATATACATATGCATCTTCTGTACCCGTTTATATCTCAAATTCAGGCTCAAAACACCCGATAATTCGATATTTATGGGTCCCAGAAGCGATCTCTACATGCCTACTCAATGTTAGAATATTTTCAAGTTACAAACACAAAACATGCTGAAAATCGATATTTTAGGTGCGCAAAGTCGATATGTGCATGCATCTTCTGTACACGTTTATATCTCAAATTCATGCTCAAAACACCCGAAAATTCGATCTCTTTGGGTCCCAGAATCAATCTGTACATGTCTACTCATTGTTATAATATTTTCAAGATACAGGTTCAAAACATCCTGAAAATCGATATTTTAGGTGTAAGAAGTCGATACGTTCATGCATCTTCTGTACCAATTCATATCTCAAATTCAGGCTCAAAACACCCGATAACTCGATATTTTTTGTTACCAGGAACGATCTGTACATGACTAGTCAGTGTTAGAATATTTTCAAAAAACGGGCCCAAAACATGCTGAAAATCGATATTTTAGGCACCCAAAGTCGATACCCGTTTATATCTCAAATTCAGCTCAAAACACACGACAATTCGATATTTTGGGGTCCCAGAAGCGATCTGTACATGCTTACTCAGTGCTAGAATGTTTTCAAATTATAGGCCTAAAACATGCTAAAAGTCAATATTTTAAGTGTCAAATGTCGATATGTGCATGCATCTTTTGTACCCGTTTATAACTTAAATTCTGGCTCAAAACACCCAATAAATTGATATTTTGGGGTCTTAGAAGCAATCTGTACATGCCTACTCAGTGCTAGAATATTTTCAAAATATACGCACAAAACATGCTAAAAATCGATATTTTTGGTGCCCAAAGTTGATACGTTCATGCATCTTCTGTACCCGTTTCAATCTCAAATTTAAGCTCAAAATACCCGAAAATTCTTTATTTTTGGGTCCCAGAAGCGATCTGTACATGCCAATACAGTGTTAGAACATTTTGAAAATACGGGCACATAACATGGTGAAAATCGAGATTTTAGGTGCCCATTGTCGATATGTGCATGCATCTTCAGTACCAATTTATATCTCAAATTCAGGCTCAAAATACCTGAAAACTCGATTTTTTTGGGTCCCATAAACGATCTGTACATGACTACTCAGTGTTAGAATATTTTCAAGATACAGGCTCAAAACATGCTGAAAATCGATATTTTAGGTGTCCAGAGTCGATATACTTGTGCATCTTCTGTACCCGTTTATATCTAAAATTCAGGCTCAAAACACACGGAAATTCGATAATTTAGGGGCCCAGAAGCGATCTGTACATGTCTACTCTGTGATAGAATATTTTCAAAATTTAGTCCCAAAACATGCTAAAAATCGATATTTTAGGTGTCTCAAGTCGATATGTGCATGCATCTTCTGTACCCGTTTATATCTCAAATTCTGGCTCAAAACACCCGAAAAATTTATATTTAGGGGTCTCAGAAGCAATCTGTACATGCCTTTTCAGTGCTAGAATATTTTCAAAATATACGCCCAAATCATGCTAAAAATCGATATTTTTGGTGCCCAAAGTTGATATGTGCATGCATCTTCTGTACCAGTTTATATCTCAAATTCAGGCTCAAAATACCTGAAAATTCGATTTTTGGGGGTCCCAGAAACGATTTGTACATGCCTACTCAGTGTTAGAATATTTTCAAGATACAGGCTTAAAACATGCTGAAAATCGATATTTTAGGTTCATAAAGTCGATATGACCATGCATCTTCTGTACCCGTTTATATCTCAAATTCAGTCTCAAAACACCCGAAAAATTGATATTTTAGGTTCTGAGAAGCAATCTGTACATGCCTACTCAGTGCTAGAATATTTTCAAAATATACGCCCAAAAGATGGTAAAAATCGATATTTTTGGTGCCCAAAGTCGATATGTGCATGCATCTTCTGAACCCGTTTATATCTCAAATTCAGGCTCAAAACACCCGAAAATTTGATATCTTTTGGTCCCAGAAGAGATCTGTACATGCCTACTCAATGTTAGAACATTTTCAAAATATGGGCACATAACATGCTGAAAATCCAAAATTTAGGTGCCCAAAGTCGATATGTGCATGCATCTTCTGTACAAGTTTAGATCTCAAATTCAGGCTCAAAACACACGAAAAATCAATATTTTGGGGTCCCAGAAGCAATCTGTACATGCCTACTCAATGATAGAATATTTTCAAGATACAAGCACAAAACATGCTGAAAATCCATATTTTAGGTGTCCAAAGTCGATATACATATGCATCTTCTGTACCCGTTTATATCTCAAATTCTGGCTCAAAACACCCGATAATTCGATATTTTTGGGTCCCAGAAGCGATCTGTACATGCCTACTCAATGTTAGAATATTGTCAAGATACAAACACAAATCATGCTAAAAATCGATATTTTTGGTGCCCAAAGTTGATATGTGCATGCATCTTCTGTACCAGTTTATATCTCAAATTCAGGCTCAAAATACCCGAAAATTCGATTTTGGGGGGTCCCAGAAACGATTTGTACATGCCTACTCAGTGTTAGAATATTTTCAAGATACAGGCTTAAAACATGCTGAAAATCGATATTTTAGGTTCATAAAGTCGATATGACCATGCATCTTCTGTACCCGTTTATATCTCAAATTCAGTCTCAAAACACCCGAAAAATTGATATTTTAGGTTCTCAGAAGCAATCTGTACATGCCTACTCAGTGCTAGAATATTTTCAAAATATACGCCCAAAAGATGGTAAAAATCGATATTTTTGGTGCCCAAAGTCGATATGTGCATGCATCTTCTGTACCCGTTTATATCTCAAATTCAGGCTCAAAACACCCGAAAATTTGATATCTTTTGGTCCCAGAAGAGATCTGTACATGCCTACTCAATGTTAGAACATTTTCAAAATATGGGCACATAACATGCTGAAAATCCAAAATTTAGGTGCCCAAAGTCGATATGTGCATGCATCTTCTGTACAAGTTTATATCTCAAATTCAGGCTCAAAACACACGAAAAATCAATATTTTGGGGTCCCAGAAGCAATCTGTACATGCCTACTCAATGATAGAATATTTTCAAGATACAAGCACAAAACATGCTGAAAATCCATATTTTAGGTGTCCAAAGTCGATATACATATGCATCTTCTGTACCCGTTTATATCTCAAATTCTGGCTCAAAACACCCGATAATTCGATATTTATGGGTCCCAGAAGCGATCTGTACATGCCTACTCAATGTTAGAATATTTTCAAGATACAAACACAAAACATGCTGAAAATCGATATTTTAGGTGCGCAAAGTCGATATGTGCATGCATCTTCTGTACCCGTTTATATCTCAAATTCAAGCTCAAAGCACCCAAAACTTCGATATTTTTGGGTCCCATAAGCGATCTGTACATACCTACTCAGTGTTAGAATATTTTCAAAAAACGGGCCCAAAACATGCTGAAAATCGATATTTTAGGTCCCCAAAGTCGATATGTGCATTCACCTTCTGTACCCGTTTATATCTCAAATTCAGCTCAAAACACACGACAATTCGATATTTTGGGGTCCCAGAAGCGATCTGTACATGCCTACTCAGTGCTAGAATGTTTTCAAATTATCGGCCTAAAACATGCTAAAAATCGATATATTAAGTGTCGAATGTCGATATGTGCATGCATCTTCTGTACCCGTTTATAACTCAAATTCTGGGTCAAAACACCCGAAAAATTTATATTTAGGGGGCTCAGAAGCAATCTGTACATGCCTTCTCAGTGCTAGAATATTTTCAAAATATACGCCCAAAACATGCTAAAAATCGATATTTTTGGTGCCCAAAGTTGATATGTGCATGCATCTTCTGTACCCGTTTATGTCTTAAATTCAGGCTGAAAACACCCGAAAATTCGATATTTTTGGGTCCCAGAAGTGACCTGTATATGCCTACTCAGTGTTATAAATTTTCAAGATACAGGCTCAAAATATCCTACAAATCAATATTTTAGTTGCAAAAAGTTAATATGAGCATGCATCTTCTGTACCGGTTTTATCTCAAATTCAGGCTCAAAACACCCGAAAATTCGATCTCTTTGGGTCCCAGAAGCAATCTGTACATGTCTACTCATTGTTATAATATTTTAAAGATACAGGCTCAAAACATGCTGAAAATCCATATTTTAGGTGTAAGAAGTCGATACGTTCATGCATCTTCTGTACCCGTTTCTATCTCAAATTTAGTCTCAAAATACCCGAAAATTCGATTTTATGGGGTCCCAGAAACGATCTGTACATGCCTACTCAGTGTTAGAATATTTTCAAGATACAGGCTCAAAACATGCTGAAAATCGATATTTTAGGTTCAAAAAGTCGATATGACCATGCATCTTCTGTACCCGTTTATATCTCAAAATCAGTCTTAAAACACCCGAAAAATTGATATTTTAGGTTCTGAAAAGCAATCTGTACATGCCTACTCATTGCTAGAATATTTTCAAAATATACGCCCAAAAGATGGTAAAAATCGATATTTTTGGTGCCCAAAGTCGATATGTGCATGCATCTTCTGAACCCGTTTATATCTCAAATTCAGGCTCAAAACACCCGAAAATTTGATATTTTTTGGTCCCAGAAGAGATCTGTACATGCCTACTCAATGTTAGAACATTTTCAAAATATGGGCACATAACATGCTGAAAATCCAAAATTTAGGTGCCCAAAGTCGATATGTGCATGCATCTTCTGTACAAGTTTATATCTCAAATTCAGGCTCAAAACACACGAAAAATCAATATTTTGGGGTTCCAGAAGCAATCTGTACTTGCCTACTCAATGTTAGAATATTTTCAAGATACAAGCACAAAACATGCTGAAAATCCATATTTTAGGTGTCCAAAGTCGATATACATATGCATCTTCTGTACCCGTTTATATCTCAAATTCAGGCTCAAAACACCCGATAATTCGATATTTATGGGTCCCAGAAGCGATCTCTACATGCCTACTCAATGTTAGAATATTTTCAAGTTACAAACACAAAACATGCTGAAAATCGATATTTTAGGTGCGCAAAGTCGATATGTGCATGCATCTTCTGTACACGTTTATATCTCAAATTCATGCTCAAAACACCCGAAAATTCGATCTCTTTGGGTCCCAGAATCAATCTGTACATGTCTACTCATTGTTATAATATTTTCAAGATACAGGTTCAAAACATCCTGAAAATCGATATTTTAGGTGTAAGAAGTCGATACGTTCATGCATCTTCTGTACCAATTCATATCTCAAATTCAGGCTCAAAACACCCGATAACTCGATATTTTTTGTTACCAGGAACGATCTGTACATGACTAGTCAGTGTTAGAATATTTTCAAAAAACGGGCCCAAAACATGCTGAAAATCGATATTTTAGGCACCCAAAGTCTCAAATTCAGCTCAAAACACACGACAATTCGATATTTTGGGGTCCCAGAAGCGATCTGTACATGCTTACTCAGTGCTAGAATGTTTTCAAATTATAGGCCTAAAACATGCTAAAAATCAATATTTTAAGTGTCAAATGTCGATATGTGCATGCATCTTTTGTACCCGTTTATAACTTAAATTCTGGCTCAAAACACCCAATAAATTGATATTTTGGGGTCTTAGAAGCAATCTGTACATGCCTACTCAGTGCTAGAATATTTTCAAAATATACGCACAAAACATGCTAAAAATCGATATTTTTGGTGCCCAAAGTTGATATGTGCATGCATCTTCTGTACCCGTTTATGTCTTAAATTCAGGTTGAAAACATCCGAAAATTCGATATTTTTGGGTCCCAGAAGTGACCTGTATATGCCTACTCAGTGTTATTAATTTTCAAGATACAGGCTCAAAATATCCTACAAATCAATATTTTAGTTGCAAAAAGTTAATATTAGCATGCATCTTCTGTACCCGTTTTATCTCAAATTCAGGCTCAAAACACCCGAAAATTCGATCTCTTTGGGTCGATACGTTCATGCATCTTCTGTACCCGTTTCTATCTCAAATTTAGGCTCAAAATACCCGAAAATTCTTTATTTTTGGGTCCCAGAAGCGATCTGTACATGCCTACAGAGTGTTAGAACATTTTGAAAATACGGGCATATAACATGGTGAAAATCGAGATTTTAGGTGCTTAAAGTCGATATGTGCATGCATCTTCTGTACCAGTTTATATCTCAAATTCAGGCTCAAAATACCTGAAAATTCGATTTTTGGGGGTCCCAGAAACGATCTGTACATGCCTACTCAGTGTTAGAATATTTTCAAGATACAGGCTCAAAACATGCTGAAAATCGATATTTTAGGTTCAAAAAGTCGATATGACCATGCATCTTCTGTACCCGTTTATATCTCAAATTCAGTCTTAAAACACCCGAAAAATTGATATTTTAGGTTCTGAGAAGCAATCTGTACATGCCTACTCAGTGCTAGAATATTTTCAAAATATACGCCCAAAAGATGGTAAAAATCGATATTTTTGGTGCCCAAAGTCGATATGTGCATGCATCTTCTGAACCCGTTTATATCTCAAATTCAGGCTCAAAACACCCGAAAATTTGATATATTTTGGTCCCAGAAGAGATCTGTACATGCCTACTCAATGTTAGAACATTTTCAAAATATGGGCGCATAACATGCTGAAAATCCAAAATTTAGGTGCCCAAAGTCGATATGTGCATGCATCTTCTGTACAAGTTTATATCTCAAATTCAGGCTCAAAACACCCGAAAAATCAATATTTTTGGGTCCCAGAAGCGATCTGTACATGCCTACTCAATGTTAGAATATTTTCAAGATACAAGCACAAAACATGCTGAAAATCGATATTTTAGGTGCGCAAAGTCAATATGTGCATGCATCTTCTGTACACGTTTATATCTCAAATTCATGCTCAAATCACCCAAAAATTCGATATTTTTGGGTCCCAGAAGCGATCGGTACATGCCTACTCAGTGCTAGAATGTTTTCAAAATATAGTCCCAAAACATGCTAAAAATCGATATTTTAGGTGTCCAATGTCGATTTATGCATGCATCTCCTGTACCCGTTTATATCTCAAATTCAGGCTCAAAACACCCGATAATTCGATATTTTTGGGTCCTAGAAGCGATCTGTACATGCCTACTCAGTGATAGAATATTTTCAAAAAATGGGCCTAAAACATGTTGAAAATCGATATTTTAGGTCCCCAAAGTCAATATGTGCATTCATCTTTTGTACCCGTTTATAACTTAAATTCTGGCTCAAAACACCTGAAAAATTGATATTTTGGGGTCTCAGAAGCAATCTGTACAGGCCTACTCAGTGCTAGAATATTTTCAAAATATACGCCCAAAACATGCTAAAAATCGATATTTTTGGTGCCCAAAGTTGATATGTGCATGCATCTTCTGTACCCGTTTATGTCTTAAATTCAGTCTGAAAACACCCGAAAATTCGATGTTTTTGGGTCCCAGAAGTGACCTTTATATGCCTACTCAGTGTTATAAATTTTAAAGATACAGGCTCAAAATATGCTACAAATCGATATTTTAGGTGCAAAAAGTTGATATAAGCATGCATCTTCTGTACCCGTTTTATCTCAAATTCAGGCTCAAAACACCCGAAAATTCGATCTCTTTGGGTCCCAGAATCAATCTGTACATGTCTACTCATTGTTAAAATATTTTCAAGATACAGGCTCAAAACATGCTGAAAATCAATATTTTAGGTGTAAGAAGTCGATACGTTCATGCATTTTCTGTACCAATTTATATCTCAAATTCAGGCTCAAAACACCCGATAATTCGATATTTTTTGTTACCAGAAACGATCTGTACATACCTACTCAGTATTAGAATATTTTTTTAAAAACGGGCCCAAAACATGCTGAAAATCGATATTTTAGGTCCCCAAAGTCGATATGTGCATTTATCTTCTGTAGCCGTTTATATCTCAAATTCAGCTCAAAACACACGACAATTCGATATTTTGGGGTCCCAGAAGCGATCTGTACATGCCTACTCAGTGCTAGAATGTTTTCAAATTATAGGCCTAAAACATGCTAAAAATCGATATTTTAAGTGTCAAATGTCGATATGTGCATGCATCTTTTGTACCCGTTTATAATTTAAATTCTGGCTCAAAACACCCGAAAAATTGATATTTTGGTTTCCCAGAAACGATCTGTACATGCCTATTCAGTGTTAGAATATTTTCAGGATACAGGCTCAAAACATGCTGAAAATCCATATTTTTGGTGTCAAAAGTCGATATACTTATGCATCTTCTGTACCCGTTTCTATCTCAAATTCAGGCTCAAAACATTCGAAAATTCGATATATTAGGGTCCCAGAAGTGATCTGTACATGCCTACTTAGTGTTAGAATACTTTCAAGATTCAGGCTTAGAGCATGCTAAAAATCGATATTTTAGATGAAAAAAGTCGATAAGTGCATGCATCTTTTGTACCCGTTTATATCTCAAGTTTTGGCTCAAAACACCCGAAAAATTGATATTTTGTTGTCTCAGAAGCGATCTGTACATGCCTACTCAGTGCTAGAATATTTTCAAATTATAGGCCTAAAACATGCTAAAAATCGATATTTTAAGTGTCAAATGTCGATATGTGCATGCATCTTTTGTACCCGTTTATAACTTAAATTCTGGCTCAAAACACCCGAAAAATTGATATTTTGGGGTCTTACTAGCAATCTGTACATGCCTACTCAGTGCTAGAATATTTTCAAAATACAGGCTCAAAACATGCTGAAAATCGATATTTTAGGTTCAAAAAGTCGATATGACCATGCATCTTCTGTACCCGTTTATATCTCAAATTCAGTCTCAAAACACCCGAAAAATTGATATTTTAGGTTCTGAGAAGCAATCTGTACATGCCTACTCAGTACTAGAATATTTTCAAAATAACCGTCCAAAAGATGGTAAAAATCGATATTTTTGGTGCCCAAAGTCGATATGTGCATGCATCTTCTGTACCCGTTTATATCTCAATTTCAGGCTCAAAACACCCAAATATTTGATATCTTTTGGTCCCAGAAGCGATCTGTACATGCCTACAAAATGTTAGAACATTTTTAAAATATGGGCACATAACATGCTGAAAATCCAAAATTTAGGTGCCCAAAGTCAATATGTGCATGCATCTTCTGTACAAGTTTATATCTGAAATTCAGGCTCAAAACACCCGAAAATTCGATATTTTAGGGTCCCAGAAGCAATCTGTACATGCCTACTCAGTGTTAGAATATTTTTAAGATACAGGTTCAAAACATGCTGAAAATCGATATTTTATATGGAAAAAGTCGATATGTGCATGCATCTTCTGTACCCGTTTATATCTCAAATATAGGCTCAAAATACCCGAAAACTCGAATTTTTTTTCTCCCAGAAGCGATTTGTACATGCCTAGTCGGTGCTATAATGTTTTCAAAAAATACGCCCAAAACAAGCAAAAATTCAACATTTTAGGTGTCCAAAGTCAATATGTGTATACATCTTCTGTACCCGGTTATATCTCTAAATCAGGCCAAAAATTCCCGAACATTCGATTTTTTTGTTTCCTAGAAGCTATCTGTACATGCCTACTCAGTGTTAAAAAATTTTCAAAATATAGGCCCAAAACATGCTAAAAATCGGTATTTTAGGTGTTTAAAGTGGATATGTGTATCAATCTTCTGTACCCGTTTATATGTCAAGTTCAGGATCAAATTACCCGAAAATTCGATATTTTTGGGTCCCAGAAACGATCTGTACATGCCTATTCAGTGTTAGAATATTTTCAGGATACAGGCTTAAAACATGCTGAAAATCCATATTTTAGGTGTCAAAAGTCGATATACTTATGCATCTTCTGTACCCGTTTCTATCTCAAATTCAGGCTCAAAACATACGAAAATTCGATATATTTGGGTCCCAGAAGTGATCTGTACATGCCTACTTAGTGTTAGAATACTTTCAAGATACAGACTTAGACCATGCTAAAAATCGATATTTTGATGTAAAAAGTCGATATGTGCATGCATCTTTTGTACCCGTTTATATCTCAAATTCAGGCTCAAAACACCCGAAAAATTGATATTTTGGGGTCTCAGAAGCAATCTGTACATGCCTACTCAGTGCTAGAATGTTTTCAAATTATAGGCCTAAAACATGCTAAAAATCGATATTTTAAGTGTCGAATGTCGATATGTGCATGCATCTTTGGTACCCGTTTATAACTCAAATTCTGGCTCAAAACACCCCAAAAATTGATATTTTGGTGTCTCAGAAGCAATCTGTACATGCCTACTCAATGCTAGAATATTTTTAAAACATACGCCCAAAAGATGGTAAAAATCGATATTTTTGGTGCCCAAAGTCGATATGTGCATGCATCTTCTGTACCCGTTTATATCTCAAATTCAGGCTCAAAACACCCAAAAATTTGATATCTTTTGGTCCCAGAAGCGATCTGTACATGCCTACTCAATGTTAGAACATTTTGAAAATATGGGCACATAACATGCTGAAAATCCAAAATTTAGGTGCCCAAAGTCGATATGTGCATGCATCTTCTGTATAAGTTTATATCTCAAATTCAGGCTCAAAACACCCGAAAATTCGATATTTTGGTGTCCCAGAAGCAATCTGTACATGCCTACTGAATGTTAGAATATTTTCAAGATACAAGACAAAACATGCTGAAAATCCAAATTTTAGATGTCCAAAGTCGATATACATATGCATCTTCTGTATCCGTTTATATCTCAAATTCATGCTCAAAACACACAAAAATTCGATATTTTTGGGTCGCAGAAGCGATCGGTACATGCCTACTCAGTGCTAGAATGTTTTCTAAATATATATAGTCCCAAAACATGCTAAAAATCGATATTTTAGGTGTGCAAAGTCGATTTATGCATGCATCTCCTGTATCCGTTTATATCTCAAATTAAGGCTCAAAACACCCGATAATTAGATATTTTTGGGTCCCAGAAGCGATCTGTACATGCCTACTCAGTGTTAGAATATTTTCAAAGAACGGGCCCAAAACATGCTGAAAATCGATATTTTAGGTCCCCAAACATGATATGTGCATTAATCTTCTGTACCCGTTTATATAACAAATTCAGCTCAAAACACACGACAATTCGATGTTTTGGGGTCCCAGAATCGATCTGTACATGCCTACTCAGTGCTAGAATGTTTTCAAATTATAGGCCTAAAACATGCTAAAAATCGATATTTTAAGTGTCGAATGTCGATATGTGCATGCATCTTCTGTACTCGTTTATATCTCAAATTCAGGTTCAGAACACCGGAAAATTTGATATTTTTGGGTCCTAGAAGCGATCTGTACATGCCTACTTAGTGTTAGAATATTTTTAAGATACAGTTCAAAACATACTGAAAATCGATATTTTATATGGAAAAAGTCGATATGTGCAAGAATCTTCGGTACCCGTTTATATCTCAAATTCAGGCTCAAAATACCCGAAAACTCGATATTTTTTTCTCCCAGAAGCGATTTGTACATGTCTATACATTGCTATAATGTTTGCAAAATATAGGCCCAAAACAAGCAAAAATTCAACATTTTAGGTGTTTAAAGTCGATATGTGTATACATCTTCTGTACCCGTTTATATCTCTAATTCAGGCTAAAAACACCCGAACATTCGATATTTTTGCGTCCCAGAAGCGACCGGAACATGCCTACTCAGTGCTAGAATATTTTCAAAATATAGGCCCAAAACATGCTAAAAATCGGTATTTTAGGTGTTTAAAGTGGATATGTGTATCGATCTTCTGTACCCGTTTATATGTCAAGTTCAGGATCAAATTACCCGAAAGTTCGATATTTTTGGGTCCTAGAAACGATCTGTACATGCCTATTCAGTGTTAGAATATTTTCTGGATACAGGCTCAAAACATGCTGAAAATCCATATTTTAGGTGACAAAAGTCGATATACTTATGCATCTTCTGTACCCGTTTCTAGCTCAAATTCAAGCTCAAAACATTCGAAAATTCGATATATTTGGATCCCAGAAGTGATCTGTACATGCCTACTCAGTGTTAGAATACTTTCAAGATACAGGCTTAAAGCATGCTAAAAATCGAAATTTTAGATGCAAAAAGTCGATATGTATGCATCTTTTGTACCCGTTTATATCTCAAATTCTGTCTCAAAACACCCGAAAAATCGATATTTTGGGGTCTCAGAAGCGATCTGTACATGCCTACTCAGTGCTAGAATGTTTTCAAATTATAGGCCTAAAACATGCTAAAAATCGATATTTTAAGTGTCGAATGTCGATATGGGCATGCATCTTTGGTACCCGTTTATAACTCAAATTCTGGCTCAAAACACCCAAAAAATTTGATATTTTGGGGTCTCAGAAGCAATCTGTACATGCCTAGTCAGTGCTAGAATATTTTCAAAATATACGCCCAAAAGATGGTAAAAATCGATATTTTTGGTGCCCAAACCGATATGTGCATGCATCTTCTGTACCCGTTTATATCTCAAATTCAGGCTCAAAACCCCCGAAAATTCGATATTTTGGGGTCCCAGAAGCAATCTGTACATTCTTACTGAATGTTAGAATATTTTCAAGATACAAGCACAAAACACGCTGAAAATCCATATTTTAGATGTCCAAAGTCGATATACATATGCATCTTCTGTATCCGTTTATATCTCAAATTCTGGCTCAAAACAACCGAAAAATTGACATTTTGGGGTCTCAAAGCAATCTGTACATGCCTACTCGATGTTAGAACATTTTCAAAATATGGTCACATAACATGCTGAAAATCCAAAATTTAGGTGCCCAAAGTCGATATGTGCATGCATCTTCTGTACAAGTTTATATCTCAAATTCAGCCTCAAAACACACGAAAAATCAATATTTTGGGGTCCCAGAAGCAATCTGTACATGCCTACTCAATGTTAGAATATTTTCAAGATACAAGCACAAAACATGCTGAAAATCCATATTTTAGGTGACCAAAGTCGATATACATATGCATCTTCTGTACCCGTTTATATCTCAAATTCAGGCTCAAAACACCCGATAATTCGATATTTTTGGGTCCCAGAAGCGATCTGTACATGCCTACTCAATGATAGAATATTTTCAAGATACAAGCACAAAACATGCTGAAAATCCATATTATAGGTGCGCAAAGTCAATATGTGCATGCATCTTCTGTACACGTTTATATCTCAAATTCATGCTCAAAACGCCCGATAATTCGATATTTTTGGGTCCTAGAAGCGATCTGTACATACCTACTCAGTGATAGAATATTTTCAAAAAATGGGCCCAAAACATGCTGAAAATCGATATTTTAGGTCCCCAAAGTCGATATGTGCATTCACCTTCTGTACCCGTTTATATCTCAAATTCAGCTCAAAACACACGACAATTCGATATTTTGGGGTCCCAGATGCAATCTGTACATGCCTACTCAGTGCTAGAATGTTTTCAAATTATAGGCCTAAAACATGCTAAAAATCGATATTTTAAGTGTCTAATGTCGATATGTGCATTCATCTTTTGTACCCGTTTATAACTTAAATTCTGGCTCATAACACCCAAAAAATTGATATTTTGAGGTCTCAGAAGTAATCTGTACAGGCCTACTCAGTGCTAGAATATTTTCAAAATATACGCCCAAAACATGCTAAAAATCGATATTTTTGGTGCCCAAAGTTGATATGTGCATACATCTTCTGTACCCGTTTATGTCATAAATTCAGTCTGAAAACACCCGAAAATTCGATATTTTTGGGTCCTAGAAGTGAAATGTATATGCCTACTCAGTGTTATAAATTTCAAAGATACAGGCTCAAAATATACTACAAATCGATATTTTAGGTGCAAAAAGTTGATATAAGCATGCATCTTCTGTACCCGTTTTATCTCAAATTCAGGCTCAAAACACGTGAAAATTCGATCTCTTTGGGTCCCAGAATCAATCTGTACATGTCTACTCATTGTTATAATATTTTCAAGATACAGGCTCAAAACATGCTGAAAATCGATATTTTAGGTGTAAGAAGTCGATACATTCATGCATCTTCTGTACCAATTTATATCTCAAATTCAGGCTCAAAACACCCGATAATTCGATTTTTTTTGTTACCAGAAACAATCTGTACATGCCTACTCAGTATTAGAATATTTTCAAAAAACGGGCCCAAAACATGCTGAAAATCGATATTTTAGGTCCCCAAAGTCGATATGTGCATTTATCTTCTGTAGCCGTTTATATCTCAAATTCAGCTCAAAACTCACGACAATTCGATATTTTGAGGTCCCAGAAGCGATCTGTACATGCCTATTCAGTGTTAGAATATTTTCAGGATACAGGCTCAAAACATGCTGAAAATCCATATTTTAGGTGTCAAAAGTCGATATACTTATGCATCTTCTGTACCCGTTTCTATCTCAAATTCAGGCTCAAAACATTCGAAAATTCGATATATTTGGGTCCCAGAAGTGATCTGTACATGCCTACTTAGTGTTAGAATACTTTCAAGATACAGGCTTAGAGCATGCTAAAAATCGATATTTTAGATGCAAAAAGTCGATATGTGCATGCATCTTTTGTACCCGTTTATATCTCAAATTTTGGCTCAAAACACCCGAAAAATTGATATTTTGGGGTCTTAGAAGCGATCTGTACATGCCTACTCAGTGCTAGAATGTTTTCAAATTATAGGCCTAAAACATGCTAAAAATCGATATTTTAAGTGTCGAATGTCGATATGTGCATGCATCTTTGGTACCCGTTTATAACTCAAATTCAGGCTCAAAACACCCAAAAAATTGATATTTTGGTGTCTCAGAAGCAATCTGTACATGCCTACTCAGTGCTAGAATATTTTCAAAATATACGCCCAAAAGATGGTAAAAATCGAAATTTTGGTGCCCAAAGTCGATATGTGCATGCATCTTCTGTACCCGTTTATATCTCAAATTCAGGCTCAAAACACCCAAAAATTTGATATCTTTTGGTCCCAGAAGCGATCTGTACATGCCTACTCAATGTTAGAACATTTTGAAAAAATGGGCACATAACATGCTGAAAATCCAAAATTTAGGTGCCCAAAGTCGATATGTGCATGCATCTTCTGTATAAGTTTATATCTCAAATTCAGGCTCAAAACACCCGAAAATTCGATATTTTGGGGTCCCAGAAGCAATCTGTACATGCCTACTCAGTGTTAGAATATTTTCAAGATACAGGTTCAAAACATGCTGAAAATCAATATTTTATATGGAAAAAGTCGATATGTGCATGCATCTTCGGTACCCGTTTATATCTCATATTTAGGCTCAAAATACCCGAAAACTCGATTTTTTTTTCTCCCAGAAGCGATTTGTACATGCCTAATCATTGCTATAATGTTTTCAAAAAATAGGCCCAAAACAAGCAAAATTCAACATTTTATGTGTCCAAAGTCAATATGTGTATACATCTTCTGTACCCGGATATATCTCTAAATCAGGCAAAAAATTCCCAAACATTCGTTTTTTTGTTTCCTAGAAGCGATCTGTACATGCCTACTCAGTGTTAGAATATTTTCAAAATATAGGCCCAAAACATGCTAAAAATCAGTATTTTAGGTGTTTAAAGTGGATATGTGTATCGATCTCCTGTACCCGTTTATATGTCAAGTTCAGGATCAAATTACCCGAAAATTCGATATTTTTGGGTCCCAGAAACGATCTGTACATGCCTATTCAGTGTTAGAATATTTTCAGGATACAGGCTCAAAACATGCTGAAAATCCATATTTTAGGTGTCAAAAGTCGATATACTTATGCATCTTCTGTACCCGTTTCTATCTCAAATTCAGGCTCAAAACATTCGAAAATTCGATATATTTGTGTCCCAGAAGTGATCTGTACATGCCTACTTAATGTTAGAATACTTTCAAGATACAGGCTTAGAGCATGCTAAAAATCGATATTTTAGATGCAAAAAGTCGATATGTGCATGCATTTTTCGTACCCGTTTATATCTCAAATTTTGGCTCAAAACACCCGAAAAATTGATATTCTGGGGTCTCAGAAGCGATCTGTACATGCCTACTCAATGTTAGAATATTTTCAAGATACAAGCACAAAAGATGCCGAAAATCGATATTTTAGGTGCCCAAAGTCGATATGTGCATGCATCTTCTGTACACGTTTATATCTCAAATTCATGCTCAAAACACCCAAAAATTCGATATTTTGGGTCCCAGAAGCGATCTGTACATGTCTACTCAGTGCTAGAATGTTTTCAAATTATAGGCCTAAAACATGCTAAAAATCGATATTTTAAGTGTCGAATGTCGATATGTGCATGCATCTTCTGTACCCGTTTATATCTCAAATTCTGGCTCAAAACACCCGAAAATTCGATATTTTGGGGTCCCAGAAACAATCTGTACATGCCTACTGAATGTTAGAATATTTTCAAGATACAAGAAGAAACATGCTGAAAATCCATATTTTAGATGTCCAAAGTCGATATACATATGCATCTTCTGTATCCGTTTATATCTCAAATTCAAGCTCAAAACACCCAAAAATTCTATATTTTAGGGTCGCAGAAGCGATCGGTACATGCCTACTCAGTGCTAGAATGTTTTCAAAATATATATAGTCCCAAAACATGCTAAAAATCGATATTTTAGGTGTGCAAAGTCGATTTATGCATGTATCTCCTGTACCCGTTTATATCTCAAATTCAGGCTCAAAACACCCGATAATTCGATATTTTTGGGTCCCAGAAGCGATCTGTACATGCCTACTCAGTGTTAGAATATTTTCAAAGAACGGGCCCAAAACATGCTGAAAATCGATATTTTATGTCCTCAAAGTTGATATGTGCATTAATCTTCTGTACCCGTTTATATCTCAAATTCAGCTCAAAACACACGACAATTCGATGTTTTGGGGTCCTAGAATCGATCTGTACATGCCTACTCAGTGCTAGAATGTTTTCAAATTATTGGCCTAAAACATGCTAAAAATCGATATTTTAAGTGTCGAATGTCGATATGTGCATGCACCTTCTGTACCCGTTTATATCTCAAATTCAGGTTCAGAACACCCGAAAATATGATATTTTTGGGTCCTAGAAGCGATCTGTACATGCCTACTTAGTGTTAGAATATTTTTAAGATTCAGTTCAAAACATACTGAAAATCGATATTTTATATGGAAAAAGTCGATATGTGCAAGAATCTTCGGTACCCGTTTATATCTCAAATTTAGGCTCAAAATACCCGAAAACTCGATATTTTTTTCTCCCAGAAGCGATTTGTACATGCCTAATCATTGCTATAATGTTTGCAAAATATATTCTCAAAACAAGCAAAAATTCAACATTTTAGGTGTTTAAAGTCGATATGTTTATACATCTTCTGTACCCGTTTATATCTCTAATTCAGGCTAAAAATACCCGAACATTCGATATTTTTGGGTCCCAGAAGCGATCGGTACATGCCTACTCAGTGCTAGAATATTTTCAAAATATAGGCCCAAAACATACTAAAAATCGTTATTTTAGGTGTTTAAAGTGGATATGTGTATCGATCTTCTGTCCCCGTTTATATGTCAAGTTCAGGATCAAATTACCCGAAAATTCGATATTTTTGGGTCCCAGAAACGATCTGTACATGCCTATTCAGTGTTAGAATATTTTCAGGATACAGGCTCAAAACATGCTGAAAATCCATATTTTAGGTGTCAAAAGTCGATATACTTATGGATCTTCTGTTCCCGTTTCTAGCTCAAATTCAGGCTCAAAACATTCGAAAATTCGTTATATTTGGATCCCAGAAGTGATCTGTACATGCCTACTCAGTGTTAGAATACTTTCAAGATACAGGCTTAAAGCATGCTAAAAATCGATATTTTAGATGCAAAAAGTCGATATGTGCATGCATCTTTTGTACCCGTTTATATCTCAAATTCTGGCTCAAAACACCCGAAAAATTGATATTTTGGGGTCCCAGAAGCGATCTGTACATTCCTACTCAGTGCTAGAATGTTTTCAAATTATAGGCCTATAACAAGCTAAAAATCGATATTTTAAGTGTCGAATGTCGATATGTGCATGCATCTTTGGTACCCATTTATAACTCAAATTCAGGCTCAAAACACCCAAAAAATTGATATTTTGGGGTCTCAGAAGCAATCTGTACATGCCTACTCAGTGCTAGAATATTTTCAAAATATACGCCCAAAAGATGGTAAAAATCGATATTTTTGGTGCCCAAAGTCGATATGTGCATGCATCTTCTATACCCGTTTATATCTCTTATTCAGGCTCAAAACACCCGAAAATTTGATATCTTTTGGTCCCAGAAGCGATCTGTACATGCCTACTCAATGTTAGAACATTTTGAAAATATGGGCACATAACATGCTGAAAATCCAAAATTTAGGTGCCCAAAGTCGATATGTGCATGCATCTTCTGTATCCGTTTATATCTCAAATTCAGGCTCAAAACACCCAAAAATTCGATATTTTTGGGTCGCAGAAGCGATCGGTACATGCCTACTCAGTGCTAGAATGTTTTCAAAATATATATAGTCCCAAAACATGCTAAAAATCGATATTTTAGGTGTGCAAAGTCGATTTATGCATGCATCTCCTGTACCCGTTTATATCTCAAATTCAGGCTCAAAACACCCGATAATTCGATATTTTTGGGTCCCAGAAGCGATCTGTACATGCCTACTCAGTGTTAGAATATTTTCAAAGAACGGGCCCAAAACATGCTGAAAATCGATATTTTAGGTCCCCAAAGTTGATATGTGCATTAATCTTCTTTACCCGTTTATATCTCAAATTCAGCTCAAACACACGACAATTCGATGTTTTGGGGTCCAAGAATCGATCTGTACATGCCTACTCAGTTCTAGAATGTTTTCAAATTATAGGCCTAAAACATGCTAAAAATCGATATTTTAAGTGTCGAATGTCGATATGTGCATGCATCTTCTGTACCCGTTTATATCTCAAATTCAGGTTCAGAACACCCAAAAATATGATATTTTTGGGTCCTAGAAGCGATCTGTACATGCCTACTTAGTGTTAGAATATTTTTAAGATACAGTTCAAAACATACTGAAAATCGATATTTTATATGGAAAAAATCGATATGTGCAAGAATCTTCGGTACCCGTTTATATCTCAAATTCAGGCTCAAAATACCCGAAAACTCGATATTTTTTTCTCCCAGAAGCGATTTGTACATGCCTAATCATTGCTATAATGTTTGCAAAATATAGGCCCAAAACAAGCAAAAATTCAACATTTTAGGTGTTTAAAGTCGATATGTGTATACATCTTCTGTACCCGTTTATATCTCTAATTCAGGCTAAAAATACCCGAACATTCGATATTTTTGGGTCCCAGAAGCGATCGCTACATGCCTACTCAGTGCTAGAATATTTTCAAAATATATGCCCAAAACATGCTAAAAATCGGTATTTTAGGTGTTTAAAGTGGATATGTGTATCGATCTTCTGTACCCGTTTATATGTCAAGTTAAGGATCAAATTACCCGAAAATTCGATATTTTTGGGTCCCAGAAACGATCTGTACATACCTATTCAGTGTTAGAATATTTTCAGGATACAGGCTCAAAACATGCTGAAAATCCATATTTTAGGTGTCAAAAGTCGATATACTTATGCATCTTCTGTACCCGTTTCTATCTCAAATTCTGGCTCAAAACACCCGAAAAATTGATATTTTGGGGTCTCAGAAGCAATCTGTACATGCCTACTCAGTGCTAGAATATTTTCAAAATATACGCCCAAAAGATGGTAAAAATCGATATTTTAAGTGTCGAATGTCGATATGTGCATGCATCTTTGGTACCCGTTTATAACTCAAATTCTGGCTCAAAACACCCAAAAAATTGATATTTTGGGGTCTCAGAAGCAATCTGTACATGCCTACTCAGTGCTAGAATATTTTCAAAATATACGCCCAAAAGATGGTAAAAATCGATATTTTTGGTGCCCAAAGTCGATATGTGCATGCATCTTATGTACCCGTTTATATCTCAAATTCAGGCTCAAAACACCCGAAAATTTGATATCTTTTGGTCCCAGAAGCGATCTGTACATGCCTACTCAATGTTAGAACATTTTTAAAATATGGGCACATAACATGCTGAAAATCCAAAATTTAGGTGCCCAAAGTCGATATGTGCATGCATCTTCTGTATAAGTTCATATCTCAAATTCAGGCTCAAAACACCCGAAAATTCGATATTTTGGGGTCCCAGAAGCAATCTGTACATGCTTACTGAATGTTAGAATATTTTCAAGATACAAGCACAAAACATGCTGAAAATCCATATTTTAGATGTCCAAAGTCGATATACATAATTATGCATCTTCTGTATCCGTTTATATCTCAAATTCATGCTCAAAACACCCAAAAATTCGATATTTTTGGGTCGCAGAAGCGATCGGTACATGCCTACTCAGTGCTAGAATGTTTTCAAAATATATATAGTACCAAAACATGCTAAAAATCGATATTTTATGTGTGCAAAGTCGATTTATGCATGCATCTCCTGTACCCGTTTATATCTCAAATTCAGGCTCAAAACACCCGATAATTCGATATTTTTGGGTCCCAGAAGCAATCTGTACATGCCTACTCAGTGTTAGAATATTTTCAAAGAACGGGCCCAAAACATGCTGAAAATCGATATTTTAGGTCCCCAAAGTTGATATGTGCATTAATCTTCTTTACCCGTTTATATCTCAAATTCAGCTCAAAACACCCGATAATTCGATATTTTTGGGTCCTAGAAGCGATCTGTACATACCTACTCAGTGATAGAATATTTTCAAAAAATGGGCCCAAAACATGCTGAAAATCGATATTTTAGGTCCCCAAAGTCGATATGTGCATTCACCTTCTGTACCCGTTTATATCTCAAATTCAGCTCAAAACACACGACAATTCGATATTTTGGGGTCCCAGATGCAATCTGTACATGCCTACTCAGTTCTAGAATGTTTTCAAATTATAGGCCTAAAACATGCTAAAAATCGATATTTTAAGTGTCGAATGTCGATATGTGCATGCATCTTCTGTACCCGTTTATATCTCAAATTCAGGTTCAGAACACCCGAAAATATGATATTTTTGGGTCCTAGAAGCGATCTGTACATGCCTACTTAGTGTTAGAATATTTTTAAGATACAGTTCAAAACATACTGAAAATCGATATTTTATATGGAAAAAATCGATATGTGCAAGAATCTTCGGTACCCGTTTATATCTCAAATTCAGGCTCAAAATACCCGAAAACTCGATATTTTTTTCTCCCAGAAGCGATTTGTACATGCCTAATCATTGCTATAATGTTTGCAAAATATAGGCCCAAAACAAGCAAAAATTCAACATTTTAGGTGTTTAAAGTCGATATGTGTATACATCTTCTGTACCCGTTTATATCTCTAATTCAGGCTAAAAACACCCGAACATTCGATATTTTTGCGTCCCAGAAGCGACCGGAACATGCCTACTCAGTGCTAGAATATTTTCAAAATATAGGCCCAAAACATGCTAAAAATCGGTATTTTAGGTGTTTAAAGTGGATATGTGTATCGATCTTCTGTACCCGTTTATATGTCAAGTTCAGGATCAAATTACCCGAAAATTCGATATTTTTGGGTCCCAGAAACGATCTGTACATACCTATTCAGTGTTAGAATATTTTCAGGATACAGGCTCAAAACATGCTGAAAATCCATATTTTAGGTGTCAAAAGTCGATATACTTATGCATCTTCTGTACCCGTTTCTATCTCAAATTCTGGCTCAAAACACCCGAAAAATTGATATTTTGGGGTCTCAGAAGCGATCTGTACATGCCTACTCAGTGCTAGAATGTTTTCAAATTATAGGCCTAAAACATGCTAAAAATCGATATTTTAAGTGTCGAATGTCGATATGTGCATGCATCTTTGGTACCCGTTTATAACTCAAATTCTGGCTCAAAACACCCAAAAAATTGATATTTTGGGGTCTCAGAAGCAATCTGTACATGCCTACTCAGTGCTAGAATATTTTCAAAATATACGCCCAAAAGATGGTAAAAATCGATATTTTTGGTGCCCAAAGTCGATATGTGCATGCATCTTATGTACCCGTTTATATCTCAAATTCAGGCTCAAAACACCCGAAAATTTGATATCTTTTGGTCCCAGAAGCGATCTGTACATGCCTACTCAATGTTAGAACATTTTTAAAATATGGGCACATAACATGCTGAAAATCCAAAATTTAGGTGCCCAAAGTCGATATGTGCATGCATCTTCTGTATAAGTTCATATCTCAAATTCAGGCTCAAAACACCCGAAAATTCGATATTTTGGGGTCCCAGAAGCAATCTGTACATGCTTACTGAATGTTAGAATATTTTCAAGATACAAGCACAAAACATGCTGAAAATCCATATTTTAGATGTCCAAAGTCGATATACATAATTATGCATCTTCTGTATCCGTTTATATCTCAAATTCATGCTCAAAACACCCAAAAATTCGATATTTTTGGGTCGCAGAAGCGATCGGTACATGCCTACTCAGTGCTAGAATGTTTTCAAAATATATATAGTCCCAAAACATGCTAAAAATCGATATTTTATGTGTGCAAAGTCGATTTATGCATGCATCTCCTGTACCCGTTTATATCTCAAATTCAGGCTCAAAACACCCGATAATTCGATATTTTTGGGTCCCAGAAGCAATCTGTACATGCCTACTCAGTGTTAGAATATTTTCAAAGAACGGGCCCAAAACATGCTGAAAATCGATATTTTAGGTCCCCAAAGTTGATATGTGCATTAATCATCTTTACCCGTTTATATCTCAAATTCAGCTCAAAACACCCGATAATTCGATATTTTTGGGTCCTAGAAGCGATCTGTACATACCTACTCAGTGATAGAATATTTTCAAAAAATGGGCCCAAAACATGCTGAAAATCGATATTTTAGGTCCCCAAAGTCGATATGTGCATTCACCTTTTGTACCCGTTTATAACTTAAATTCTGGCTCATAACACCCAAAAAATTGATATTTTGAGGTCTCAGAAGCAATCTGTACAGGCCTACTCAGTGCTAGAATATTTTCAAAATATACGCCCAAAACATGCTAAAAATCGATATTTTTGGTGCCCAAAGTTGATATGTGCATACATCTTCTGTACCCGTTTATGTCATAAATTCAGTCTGAAAACACCCGAAAATTCGATATTTTTGGGTCCTAGAAGTGAAATGTATATGCCTACTCAGTGTTATAAATTTCAAAGATACAGGCTCAAAATATACTACAAATCGATATTTTAGGTGCAAAAAGTTGATATAAGCATGCATCTTCTGTACCCGTTTTATCTCAAATTCAGGCTCAAAACACCCGAAAATTCGATCTCTTTGGGTCCCAGAATCAATCTGTACATGTCTACTCATTGTTATAATATTTTCAAGATACAGGCTCAAAACATGCTGAAAATCGATATTTTAGGT
The DNA here is from genome assembly GCA_033782935.1 of Petrolisthes cinctipes. Classification (NCBI taxonomy): domain Eukaryota; kingdom Metazoa; phylum Arthropoda; class Malacostraca; order Decapoda; family Porcellanidae; genus Petrolisthes; species Petrolisthes cinctipes. Next base: position 9,614,950 of record JAWQEG010000069.1, read on the forward strand.
GTAAGAAGTCGATACATTCATGCATCTTCTGTACCAATTTATATCTCAAATTCAGGCTCAAAACACCCGATAATTCGATTTTTTTTGTTACCAGAAACGATCTGTACATGCCTACTCAGTATTAGAATATTTTCAAAAAACGGGCCCAAAACATGCTGAAAATCGATATTTTAGGTCCCCAAAGTCGATATGTGCATTTATCTTCTGTAGCCGTTTATATCTCAAATTCAGCTCAAAACACACGACAATTCGATATTTTGAGGTCCCAGAAGCGATCTGTACATGCCTATTCAGTGTTAGAATATTTTCAGGATACAGGCTCAAAACATGCTGAAAATCCATATTTTAGGTGTCAAAAGTCGATATAATTATGCATCTTCTGTACCCGTTTCTATCTCAAATTCTGGCTCAAAACACCCGAAAAATTGATATTTTGGGGTCTCAGAAGCGATCTGTACATGCCTACTCAGTGCTAGAATGTTTTCAAATTATAGGCCTAAAACATGCTAAAAATCGATATTTTAAGTGTCGAATGTCGTTATGTGCATGCATCTTTGGTACCCGTTTATAACTCAAATTCTGGCTCAAAACACCCAAAAAATTGATATTTTGGGGTCTCAGAAGCAATCTGTACATGCCTACTCAGTGCTAGAATATTTTCAAAATATACGCCCAAAAGATGGTAAAAATCGATATTTTTGGTGCCCAAAGTCGATATGTGCATGCATCTTATGTACCCGTTTATATCTCAAATTCAGGCTCAAAACACCCGAAAATTTGATATCTTTTGGTCCCAGAAGCGATCTGTACATGCCTACTCAATGTTAGAACATTTTTAAAATATGGGCACATAATATGCTGCAAATCCAAAATTTAGGTGCCCAAAGTCGATATGTGCATGCATCTTCTGTATAAGTTCATATCTCAAATTTAGGCTCAAAACACCCGAAAATTCGATATTTTGGGGTCCCAGAAGCAATCTGTACATGCTTACTGAATGTTAGAATATTTTCAAGATACAAGTACAAAACATGCTGAAAATCCATATTTTAGATGTCCAAAGTCGATATACATATGCATCTTCTGTATCCGTTTATATCTCAAATTCATGCTCAAAACACCCAAAAATTCGATATTTTTGGGTCGCAGAAGCGATCGGTACATGCCTACTCAGTGCTAGAATGTTTTCAAAATATATATAGTCCCAAAACATGCTAAAAATCGATATTTTATGTGTGCAAAGTCGATTTATGCATGCATCTCCTGTACCCGTTTATATCTCAAATTCAGGCTCAAAACACCCGATAATTCGATATTTTTGGGTACCAGAAGCGATCTGTACATGCCTACTCAGTGTTAGAATATTTTCAAAGAACGGGCCCAAAACATGCTGAAAATCGATATTTTAGGTCCCCAAAGTTGATATGTGCATTAATCTTCTTTACCCGTTTATATCTCAAATTCAGCTCAAAACACACGACAATTCGATGTTTTGGGGTCCAAGAATCGATCTGTACATGCCTACTCAGTTCTAGAATGTTTTCAAATTATAGGCCTAAAACATGCTAAAAATCGATATTTTAAGTGTCGAATGTCGATATGTGCATGCATCTTCTGTACCCGTTTATATCTCAAATTCAGGTTCAGAACACCCGAAAATATGATATTTTTGGGTCCTAGAAGCGATCTGTACATGCCTACTTAGTGTTAGAATATTTTTAAGATACAGTTCAAAACATACTGAAAATCGATATTTTATATGGAAAAAGTCGATATGTGCAAGAATCTTCGGTACCCGTTTATATCTCAAATTCAGGCACAAAATACCCGAAAACTCGATATTTTTTTCTCCCAGAAGCGATTTGTACATGCCTAATCATTGCTATAATGTTTGCAAAATATAGGCCCAAAACAAGCAAAAATTCAACATTTTAGGTGTTTAAAGTCGATATGTGTATACATCTTCTGTACCCGTTTATATCTCTAATTCAGGCTAAAAATACCCGAACATTCGATATTTTTGGGTCCCAGAAGCTATCGCTACATGCCTACTCAGTGCTAGAATATTTTCAAAATATAGGCCCAAAACATGCTAAAAATCGGTATTTTAGGTGTTTAAAGTGGATATGTGTATCGATCTTCTGTACCCGTTTATATGTCAAGTTCAGGATCAAATTACCCGAAAATTCGATATTTTTGGGTCCCAGAAACCATCTGTACATACCTATTCAGTGTTAGAATATTTTCAGGATACAGGCTCAAAACATGCTGAAAATCCATATTTTAGGTGTCAAAAGTCGATATACTTATGCATCTTCTGTACCCGTTTCTATCTCAAATTCTGGCTCAAAACACCCGAAAAATTGATATTTTGGGGTCTCAGAAGCGATCTGTACATGCCTACTCAGTGCTAGAATGTTTTCAAATTATAGGCCTAAAACATGCTAAAAATCGATATTTTAAGTGTCGAATGTCGATATGTGCATGCATCTTCTGTACCCGTTTCTATCTAAAATTTAGGCTCAAAATACCCGAAAATTCTTTATTTTTGGATCCCTGAAGCGATCTGTACATGCCTACACAGTGTTAGATTATTTTGAAAATACGGGCACATAACATGGTGAAAATCGAGATTTTAGGTACCCAAAGTCGATATGTGCATGCATCTTCTGTTCCAGTTTATATCTCAAATTTAGGCTCAAAATACCCGAAAATTCGATTTTTTTGGGTCCAAGAAACGATCTGTACATGCCTACTCAGTGTTAGAATATTTTCAAGATACAGGCTCAAAACATGCTGAAAATCGATATTTTAGGTTCAAAAAGTCGATATGACCATGCATCTTCTGTACCCGTTTATATCTCAAATCCAGTCTCAAAACACCCGAAAAATTGATATTTTACTTTCTGAAAAGCAATCTGTACATGCCTACTCAGTGCTAGAATATTTTCAAAATATACACCCAAAAGATGGTAAAAATCGATATTCTTGGTGCCTAAAGTCGATATGTGCATGCATCTTCTGTACCCGTTTATATCTCAAATTCTGGTTCAAAACACCCGAAATATTGATATTTTGGGGTCTCAGAAGCGATCTGTACATGCCTACTCAATGTTAGAACATTTTCAAAATATGGGCACGTAACATGCTCAAAATCCAAAATTTAGGTGCCCAAAGTCGATATGTGCATGCATCTTCTGTGCAAGTTTATATCTCAAATTCAGGCTCAAAACACCCGAAAATTCGATATTTTGGGGTCCCAGAAGCAATCTGTACATGCCTACTCAATTTTAGAATATTTTCAAGATACAAGCACAAAACATGCTGAAAATCCATATTTTAGGTGTCCAAAGTCGATATACATATGTATCTTCTGTACCCGTTTTTATCTCAAATTCCGGCTCAAAACACCCTAAAATTCGATATTTTTGGGTCCAAGAATCGATCTGTACATGCCTACTCAATGTTAGAATATTTTCAAGATACAAGCACAAAACATGCTGAAAATCGATATTTTAGGTGCGCAAAGTCGATATGTGCATGCATCTTCTGTACACGTTTATATCTCAAATTCATGCTCAAAACACCCAAAAATTCAATATTTTGGGTCCCAGAAGCGATCTGTACATGTCTACTCAGTGCTAAAATGTTTTCAAATTATAGGCCTAAAACATGCTAAAAATCAATATTTTAAGTGTCGAATGTCGATATGTGCATGCATCTTTGTAACCCGTTTATAACTCAAATTCTGGCTCAAAACACCCGAAAAATTGATATTTTGGGGTCTCAGAAGCGATCTGTACATTCCTTCTCAGTGCTAGAATGTTTTCAAATTATAGGCCTAAAACATGCTGAAAATCGATATTTTAAGTGTCGAATGTCGATATGTGCATGCATCTTTGGTACCCGTTTATAACTCAAATTCTGTCTCAAAACACCCAAAAAATTGATATTTTGGGGTCTCAGAAGCAATCTGTACATGCCTACTCAGTGCTAGAATGTTTTCAAAATATATATAGTCCCAAAACATGCTAAAAATCGATATTTTAGGTGTGCAAAGTCGATTTATGCATGCATCTCCTGTACCCGTTTATATCACAAATTCAGGCTCAAAAAACCCGATAATTCGATATTTTTGGGTCCCAGAAGCGATCTGTACATGCCTACTCAGTGTTAGAATATTTTCAAAGAACGGGCCCAAAACATGCTGAAAATCGATATTTTAGGTCCCCAAAGTTGATATGTGCATTAATTCTTCTTTACCCATTTATATCTCAAATTCAGCTCAAAACACACGACAATTCGAAGTTTTGGGGTCCAAGAATCGATCTGTACATGCCTACTCAGTTCTAGAATGTTTTCAAATTATAGGCCTAAAACATGCTAAAAATCGATATTTTAAGTGTCGAATGTCGATATGTGCATGCATCTTCTGTACCCGTTTATATCTCAAATTCAGGTTCAGAACTCCCGAAAATATGATATTTTTGGGTCCTAGAAGCGATCTGTACATGCCTACTTAGTGTTAGAATATTTTTAAGATACAGTTCAAAACATACTGAAAATCGATATTTTATATGGAAAAAGTCGATATGTGCATGCATCTTCGGTACCCGTTTATATCTCAAATTCAGGCTCAAAATACCCGAAAACTCGATATTTTTTTCTCCCAGAAGCGATTTGTACATGCCTAATCAATGCTAGAATTTTTTCAAAATATTGGCCCAAAACAAGCAAAAATTCAACATTTTAGGTGTCCAAAGTCGATATGTGTATACATCTTCAGTACCCGTTTATATCTCTAATTCAGGCTAAAAATACCCGAACATTCGATTTTTTTGTTTCCTAGAAGCGATCTGTACATGCCTACTCAGTGTTAGAATATTTTCAAAATATAGGCCCAAAACATGCTAAAAATCGGTATTTTAGGTGTTCAAAGTGGATATGTGTATCGATCTTCTGTACCCGTTTATATGTCAAGTTCAGTATCAAATTACCCAAAAATTAGATATTTTTGGGTCCCAGAAACAATCTGTACATGCCTATTCAGTTTTAGAATATTGTCCGGATACAGGCTCAAAACATGCTGAAAATCGATATTTTATGTGCCCAAAGTCGATATGTGCATGCATCTTCTGTACACGTTTATATCTCAAATTCAGGCTCAAAACACCCGAAAATTCGATATTTTTTGGTCTCAGAAGCGATCTGTACATGCCTACTCAATGTTAGAATATTTTCAAGATACAAGCACAAAACATGCTGAAAATCAATATTTTATGTGCCCATAGTCGATATGTGCATGCATCTTCTGTACCCGTTTATATCTCTAATTCAGGCTCAAAACACCCGAAAAATTGATATTTTTGGGTCCCAGAAGCGATCTGTACATGCCTACTCAGTGTTAGATATTTTTCAAGATACAGGCTCAAAACATGCTGAAAATCCATATTTTAGGTGTCGAAAGTCGATATACTTATGCATCTTCTGTACCCGTTTCTATTTCAAATTCAGGCTCAAAACACTCGAAAATGCGATATAATTGGGTCCCAGAAGTGATCTGTACATGCCTACTCAATGTTAGAATATTTTCAAGATACAAGCACAAAACATGCTGTTACAACCCCAGTTTTGGCTCGTTTATGTCTCGGGGAAGATTAGGGGTTGTGAACAGCTCGAGTTATAACTCTAGTAAATATGTTAGTGGGTCAGTGGAGTTACAACTGAAATTAAACGGGAACCTCACTCCACTCCCTCAATGGATATTTGCCCAGAAAGAGTAATGTAAACGAATGACTAAGGATTTCAACATGTATAATTTTTCCATCACCAAATTCATACAATATTTACATTTAAACAAAAACAGCAATAGGAATTACGTTAACGTTAACAGACAAAATGACAATAATTAGAAGACCAAATGATAGGACACAATTATATCAAGAGTTAAACATAACCTAGTACACAGCTCCAAGATCAGAACAGAGATGGTATGTAATTGAGTGAGAGTCTATGTCTTCACTGCCCTGGTCAGTACTACTTCTACTACTTGTTGGATTTCTTGGCTATCAACCAGAAGCATATAGCTAAAGGTCATTAAGCCATGCCATGGTCATTTTTTTTTTTTTTTTTTTTTTTTTTTTTTTTTTTTTACTGGCCTATCGACCTTGGTGTTGGTCATTAAGGCCTTTATTTTATTATATTTTATTTATTTTTGAAATTTATTTGTTATTTTATTTATTTATTATTATTTTAAATTAAACATCTTGCATATTATTTTATGCATTTATTTTTATTATTATTATTATTATTATTATTATAATTATTTCTATTACATTTAAACTTAAAATTATACTTATATACTAATTGTTTTTTGTTTTCTTTTGTAACTTTATATACAAAATTGTACATCCTATCTAATAAACTAATCTATGTGCCTACTCAACCAAGAGCTAACTAGACTAATACCTATACCAGCCAATCGCTAAACCTAGACAGACAAATCGCTAAACCTATATTAGACAATCGCTAAACCTAGCTAATACATCATAATATACAATATATACAACACATAATTTATAATATTCATAATTGAAAAATAGTCATACAAAATGGTAACAATAGAAATAAAAAGTCACATCACTCTGATCAGTTCGGTCTCCCTCAAGAAAGTCATCAATTTATCAGTCACACCACCATCCCCATCACCTAAGAGAGCTGAGAGTGTGAAGGGGACTTTTACTGCATCACAGTAACTTATGAGGGAAGCACGTTCCCCCACAAATCGCCGACAATGCAGGATGATATGACTGATAGATAACACCGCATTGCAGGTGTTACAATGCGGTGGAAAACGTTTGTCTATATATGGTTCTAGGTGTGTTATCCTGGTGCAGTTGGTTCGCACTCTTGCGAGGATTCTTTCTTCTAGTCTATTGGGCCTGTTGGAAGTGGCCCAATTACCCAGTTGAGGCTTTATGGTAGAGATGTTTAGTCTGGTCCACTGACCTTGCCACAGAAGATTAAATGATTTCTTTCCGAGGGATAGACACGACTGTAAATCACGAGGAACGTCCCAAGTAACCTCGAGCTCTACAGCCGATTTTGCAAGTAAGTCTGCCCGTTCATTGCCATCAGAGTGAAGGACTTGTTGCATAAGTGCAACTTATTAATGATGCGACCCTGGATTTCATTAGAAATAGTTTGACATGAGTTAATTGCCTGAAGGGCTGACTTGGAGTCTGAGAAAATGACTATTGAATTATGACGAGAATTCAGTGCATAGTCTATGGCTTTGTCTATAGCGAAAAGTTCTGCTGTAAACACAGATGTATGTATCGGCAATCTGTACCTATGTTCACATTCACTCGACCATACACTCGCACCCACACATTCATCTGACTTGGAGCCGTCAGTGTACACGTGATGAGACCCCAGGTGACTGCGGATGATACCACCAAACAGGTGGTGTATCTCCAACTCCGGCGCCTTTTCTTTTGATGATGGTAACCACGATGTGTTGACGCCGAAGTTGGGTGTCTCCCACGGTGGTATCTCGTTGATGGTAAACTTGTCGCAGTCCCCAAGGTCTATTTGTAGTTGTTCGGCTAGCAGGTGGAGGCGCACAGCCAGTGGCCTCCGTCTTCCGTGTTGAAGGTGGTGATGTTGTTGGAGGGAGGCACTGGCTACGTTGCCGATCTCCGACTTCCGGATCGTTGACATAGCGGTGTTGAGTGCGAGTTGATCCCGTCGAAGTCGGAGAGGAGGTATGTTCGCCTCCACCTCCATCCTAGCTACACGTGTACACTTCAGAGCTCCCAAACACACACGTAAACATTTATTCTGAAATACATCCAATCTTCCTAGTGTTGTATCTGATGCCGATCCATACACCTGTGAGCCATAGTCTAGCTTTGTACGAATAAGGGTCTTATACACCATTAATAAAGATTTCCTGTCGGCTCCCCATGTGGTACCTGATAGGTACTTAAGGACATTTAAAGGTTTTTCACAACGAACAAGCAAATTATTAACATGATGTGTAAAATTTAATCTTTGGTCAAAATGAATTCCTAAAAATTTAACAGAATTATGAAATGGTACCGGTTGGCCATCTAACGTTACGTTAATTTGAGGTACTCTACGTTTACTGAAAATTACTCCGGTACACTTAGGAACGGAAAACTTAAAGCCCCACTGTAAGGCCCATTGGTGGACAGAATCAAGCGCTGCTTGAATCCGTCCTACTGAAAACTGTGCATTAGGTGACGAGTGCCACATTGCACAATCATCAGCATACAACGAGTATTTAAGATTCCTGGGAACTAGAGCTGATGACAGAATATCATTGATCATGATGTTAAAAAGTGTTGGACTAAGCACGCTTCCCTGTGGCACCCCGTTCTCTTGGACAAAAATGTCCGATGTTACATTACAGGGAAGGGTGACAGAAAAAGTTCTGTCACGCAAAAAGTTGTTGATGAAAATGGGCAAATTACCTCTTAAACCATAACCGTGAAGCTTCATCAGAATACCGTGTCGCCATGTCATGTCATAGGCTTTATGGATGTCCAAGAACACCCCTACCATGAATTCTTTATTGGCAAATGCCTTTGAAATGCAATGTTCCAGGTTCATCAAGTGATCAACTGTGCTCCGGTGTCTCCGGAAGCCACATTGTCGATCACTCAATAAACCCTTCGCTTCTAAAACAAAAAGTAGCCTATTATTTATCATTCTTTCCATGACTTTACAGAGGCAAGAAGTCAACGCAATAGGTCGAAATGAACTGGGATTCACAAGACGACCAGACTCTTTAGGTATCGGTATGACCCACGCAAAGTGCCATGAGTTTGGGAAGGTGTTAGACACCCAAATCTCATTAAACACTGCTAGCAACTTGACCAGGTTATCCTGGCCAAGATGCCGGATCATACCGTACGTTATGGTGTCAGGTCCAGGACTGGTGTCTTTACAGGATCTTAGGGCAAGGAGAAGTTCGTCTATCGTAAACTCCCGGTTGTATGGGTAGTCTACGTCTTCTGTGGCAAAGTCTATCTCTTGTAGTTCAGCCATACGTTTGTGATGGAGAAAACGTTGGTCGTAATTGGCTGAACTACTTACTTTTGAGAAACTCCTGGCAAGTACGTTTGCTACGTCCACGGGATCGTCGTAGATGTTGTTGTCCACTTGAAGAGTGGTGATGGGAGTATACGGGTGTTTGTTATTTAATATCTTTATAGTGGACCAGACTTTTGTAAGTGGTGTAAAACGATTCACCGTGGACACAAACGACCGCCAAGAGTCCCTTTTAGCTCTATTAATTACTCTCCTTGCTTCAGCCCTCGCCCGTTTGTAAGCTATAAAGTTGTTCTGAGTGGGCTGTTTGTCAAAAATCCTGTATCTCCTATTACGCTTCCTTAATGCCTCTCGGCAATCCGTTGACCACCAATGTGCTTCACGCTTATTTCGAATTATAGAGGTTTTGGGAATAGCAACCTCAGCTGCGTGTAAAATGTTTTGTGTTACATTTCGCATCTTTTCATCTATGGTCTCCCCAGATATATCTAGGTCGACGATCCTCCCGAAAGACCCCCAATCTGCTCTCTTAAAACTAAACTTTGGTACCAAAGGGGCCGAAATAGTATGACTTGAATAAGAGAGACAGATGGGAAAGTGGTCACTACCAAGGGAGTCGGACTCAGGATGCCAAGAAAAATCCTGGTGTATATCCGGGGAGGCCAGAGACAAATCGATGGCCGAAAAGTTGCCAGAACGATCGTCAACCCTGGTGGCTTGACCATCGTTCAGGAGGCAGAGGTTGGATTGTTGTATAATGTCTGCCATCTGCCCTCCGCGAGCATCAGTTCTTAAGCTTCCCCACTGACAGTGATGGGCATTAAAGTCGCCCAGTATTAATTTTTTTGCGTGAAGTTGAGTGAATAAATTATGAAATAAATCACTGTCAATGGGGCCGCGTGGCGGACAGTAAAGAGAGCAGATGGATATGTACGTGTTGTGTAATTTCACTCTGCAAGCAACGGCTTCCAGAGTAGTGTTTAATGTTATTTGTGTCTGGGGATATGATTTGTGTGTGTATATTGCTACTCCGTGTCCATCGTTTCTCCTGTATGCGTTGTAGTGTTTAAATTGTGTTGGGTCAGAGTGATTCTCCAACCCTGTCTCCTGTAAACAGACGACGTCTGGCCTGTGTGTGTGTAATAATATTGATATGTTGTTCAATTTATTCCCAAGACTTCTACAATTCCACTGTAGTACAGTGAACATGGCGATTTAAGAGTTACGGGATCGGCCTGAGCGCTTAGTCTTCTTGTGCCGCCCGCCACGTGGCGAGTAGCTACCGGGGGACCTTTCCCGGTTCTTGCGTCCGGAGACATCCATCGCTTCCTCATCAATGGTGAGTCTCCCAGACTCCACCGAGGAAGAGCTATCCCTTCTCTCCCCCGATAAAGTGGGAGTAGGGTGTGTGCAAGGAAGTGACTTGTTTGGTTTTAGGGTGGTGTAGTTAATTTTGTCATACTTGTCTGACTTCTTCTTTTGTTTCTCTGACTGCAAAGCAGCTGCAGCCTGAGAATAGGAGTTAGTAGATTTGGTAATAGTCTTAGAGGGGGTAATAATAGTAGGTGTAGAAGTAGATTGTTCAGCCTGTTCGCTCGGCTCTGACTCAGTCTGAGTACTAATAGTACACATCACGGGTCGAGATATCACCGCCGATGCATACGAGACATTGGGTGATGGGGTCGCTTGCGATCCCATCACCGCCTTCCTCGCATCATGATAAGAGATACCTCGCAGTGCCTTCACTGAGCAGACCTCCTTCTCCAGCTTCCACTTGGGACAATCCCTCGAGGAAGTGGAGTGAGTACCCTTACAATGAAAGCAGGAGAGCTCCACTGATGTGCACTTTTCCTCAGAATGGCCAGGCGTCGCGCACCTGCCACACACTGGAGAAGAAGCCTTACAAGTACGATTTCCGTGTCCATAAATCTGACAGTTCAAGCATCTAAGAGGGTTGGGGATAAAGGGTCTTACTTTAACGATTTCATAACCAATTTTGACAGTTTCAGGAAGTGAAACTGCCAAAAGTCAAAATTAGTGTTGCAGTCTTCTTCCTTATACCATCCTCTAATCGTGTAATAAATCTAGCGTCAATTATATCTTGATTCTTCATTTCCTCAATTATTTCAGTTTCTTCCATCATCATTAAATCCCTACAGGTGATTACTCCCCTGCAGGAATTCATGGCTTGAGGAATCTTGGCTTCTACTTCATAATTGTGGATCTGACGTAATTTTAGCAAAGTGGCTACTTGTTTAGAATTGAATGTTTTTACTAGGAGGTCTCCAGATGCAAGTTTTTTTACTGATTCAACCAAACCAGCCCAGCCATCAATAACCTTTTGAACAATGAAAGGATTGAGGCCGGCTAGTGGGGCCGAACCAGTGGCATGAAGCATGACAAACGAAGCATTTTTTACGTCTATGTCGAGGGGTGTTCGAGTCTCGTATCGTCCGTCGTTTCGTGGTGGTGGTCGGTCATGGCCGCCTCCTCCGCTATACGGAGGAGGGGTTGGGAGGGAAGGCAACATAGTAACCACTTCCCCCAAGATGGGGGGAAGTGGGAAGAGGAAAAGAAAACACCAGATAAGGATAATACCAGCCCTAATTAACTAATGATTGAGATCAACCTCTCAACCCACACTAAGGTGGTCCGACTGTGTTTAATCACACCCAGAGCTATCAGTGGGGGAGTCCACCATAGGTAGGAGGCAAAGTTGATCTCAATATAAAGATATAGACACCTACTATATCTTCTACCAGCTATGGAGGGAATGAATACTAGCTAATCCTAGTGGTCACCAGAAGGGCGAAAAAAAAGAAACTACTGCCGGTGCGGCAGGCCCTGGCAGCTAGAGGAGAGAGCACAAATCATACAACCTCTCTCTCCACGACCCAGTCTCAAAGTCCGCCCTGGTCATTTTTTTTTTTTTTTTTTTTTTTTTTTTTTTTTTTTTTCCTGGCCTATCGACCTTGGTGTTGGTCATTAAGGCCTTTATTGTATTTTTTTTTTATTTTTTTTTATTTTTTTTTATTTTTGAAATTTACTTGATATTTTATGTATTTATTATTATTTGAAATTGAACTTCTTGCATATTATTTTATGCATTTATTTTTATTATTATTATTATTATTATTATTATTATTATTATTATTATTATAATAATTATTTCTATTACATATAAACTTAAAATTAAACTTATATACTAATTGTCTTTCTTTTCTTTTTGTAACTTTATACAACATTTACATCCTAGCTAATAAACTAATCTATGTGCCTACTCAACCAATAGCTAACTAGACTAATACCTATTCCAGCCAATCGCTAAATCTAGATAGACAAATCGCTAAACCTATTTTAGACAATCGCTAAACCTAGCTAATACATCATATATATACACAATACACAACACAACTCATATAATATTCATAATTGCAAAAAATACATACAAAATAGTAACAACAATAGTAATAAAAAGTCACATCACTCTGATCAGTTCGGTCTCCCTCAAGAAAGTCATCAATTTATCAGTCACACCACCATCCCCATCACCTAAGAGAGCTGAGAGTGTGAAGGGGACTTTTACTGCATCACAGTAACTTATGAGGGAAGCACGTTCCCCCACAAATCGCCGACAATGCAGGATGATATGACTGATAGATAACACCGCATTGCAGGTGTTACAATGCGGTGGAAAACGTTTGTCTATATATGGTTCTAAGTGTGTTATCCTGGTGCAGTTGGGTCGCACTCTTGCGAGGATTCTTTCTTCTAAGCGGTTGGGCCGGTTGGCAGTGGCCCAATTACCCAGTTGAGGCTTGATGGTAGAGATGTTAAGTCCGGTCCACTGACCTTGCCACAACAGATTAATTGATTTCTTTCCGAGGGATAGACACGACTGTAAATCACGAGGGACGTCCCAAGTAACCTCGAGCTCTACAGCCGATTTTGCAAGTAAGTCTGCCCGTTCATTGCCATAAATACGACAATGCCCAGGCACCCAGATCAGAGTGAAGGACTTGTTGCATAAGTGCAACTTATTAATGATGCGACCCTGGATTTCATTAGAAATAGTTTGACATGAGTTAATTGCCTGAAGGGCTGACTTGGAGTCTGAGAAAATGACTATTGAATTATAACGAGAATTTAGTGCATAGTCTATGGCTTTGTCTATAGCGAAAAGTTCAGCTGTAAACACAGATGTATGTATCGGCAATCTGTACCAAAGTTCACATTCATTCGACCATACACTCGCACCCACACTTTCATCTGACTTGGAGCCGTCAGTGTACACGTGATGAGACCCCAGGTGACTGCGGATGATACCACCAAACAGGTGGTGTATCTCCAACTCCGGCGCCTTTTCTTTTGATGATGGTAACCACGATGTGTTGAAGCCGAAGTTGGGTGTCTCCCACGGTGGTATCTCGTTGATGGTAAACTTGTCGCAGTCCCCGAGGTCTATTTGTAGTTGTTCGGCTAGCAGGTGGAGGCGCACAGCCAGTGGCCTCCGTCTTCCGTGTTGAAGGTGGTGATGTTGTTGGAGGGAGGCACTGGCTACGTTGCCGATCTCCGACTTCCGGATCGTTGACATGGCGGTGTTGAGTGCGAGTTGATCCCGTCGAAGTCGGAGAGGAGGTATGTTCGCCTCCACCTCCATCCTAGCTACACGTGTACACTTCAGAGCTCCCAAACACACACGTAAACATTTATTCTGGTACACATCCAATCTTCCTAATGTTGTATCTGATGCCGATCCATACACCTGTGAGCCATAGTCTAGCTTTGTACGAATAAGGGTCTTATACACCATTAATAAAGATTTCCTGTCGGCTCCCCATGTGGTACCTGATAGGTACTTAAGGACATTTAAAGGTTTTTCACAACGAACAAGCAAGTTATTAATATGATGTGTAAAATTTAATCTCTGGTCAAAATGAATTCCTAAAAATTTAACAGAATTATGAAATGGTACCGGTTGGCCATCTAGCGTTACGTTAATTTGAGGTACTCTACGTTTACTAAAAATTACTCCGGTACACTTAGGAACGGAAAACTTAAAGCCCCACTGTAAGGCCCATTGGTGGACAGAATCAAGCGCTGCTTGAATCCGTCCTACTGAAAACTGTGCATTACGTGACGAGTGCCACACTGCACAATCATCAGCATACAACGAGTATTTAAGATTCCTGGGAACTAGAGCTGATGACAGAATATCATTGATCATGATGTTAAAAAGTGTAGGACTAAGCACGCTTCCCTGTGGCACCCCGTTCTCTTGGACAAAAATGTCCGATGTTACATTACAGGGAAGGGTGACAGAAAAGGTTCTGTCACGCAAAAAGTTGTTGATGAAAATGGGCAAATTACCTCTTAAACCATAACCGTGAAGCTTCATCAGAATACCGTGTCGCCATGTCATGTCATAGGCTTTATGGATGTCCAAGAACACCCCTACCATGAATTCTTTATTGGCAAATGCCTTTGAAATGCAATGTTCCAGGTTCATCAAGTGATCAACTGTGCTCCGGTGTTTCCGGAAGCCACATTGTCGATCACTCAATAAACCCTTCGCTTCTAAAACAAAAAGTAGCCTATTATTTATCATTCTTTCCATGACTTTACAGAGGCAAGAAGTCAACGCAATAGGTCGAAATGAACTGGGATTCACAAGACGACCAGACTGTTTAGGTATCGGTATGATCCACGCAAAGTGCCATGAGTTTGGGAAGGTGTTAGACACCCAAATCTCATTAAACACTGCTAGCAACTTGACCAGGTTATCCTGGCCAAGATGCCGGATCATACCGTACGTGATGGTGTCAGGTCCAGGACTGGTGTCTTTACAGGATCTTCGGGCAAGGAGAAGTTCGTCTATCGTAAACTCCCGGTTGTATGGGTAGTCTACGTCTTCTGTGGCAAAGTCTATCTCTTGTAGTTCAGCCATACGTTTGTGATGGAGAAAACGTTGGTCGTAATTGGCTGAACTACTTACTTTTGAGAAACTCCTGGCAAGTACGTTTGCTACGTCCACGGGATCGTCGTAGATGTTATTATCCACTTGAAGAGTGGTGATGGGGGTATACGGGCGTTTGTTATTTAATATCTTTATAGTGGACCAGACTTTAGTTAGTGGTGTAAAACGATTCACCGTGAACACAAACGACCGCCAAGAGTCCCTTTTAGCTCTATTAATTACTCTCCTTGCCTCAGCCCTCGCCCGTTTGTAAGCTATAAAGTTGTTCTGAGTGGGATGTTTGTCAAAAATCCTGTATCTCCTATTACGCTTCCTTAATGCCTCTCGGCAATCCGTTGACCACCAATGTGCTTCACGCTTATTTCGAATTATAGAGGTTTTGGGAATAACAACCTCAGCTGCGTGTAAAATGTTTTGTGTTACATTTCGCATCTTTTCATCTATGGTCTCCCCAGATATATCTAGGTCGACGATCCTCCCGAAAGACCCCCAATCTGCTCTCTTAAAATTGAACTTTGGCACCAAAGGGGCCGAAACAGTATGACTTGAATAAGAGAGACAGATGGGAAAGTGGTCACTACCATGGGAGTCGGACTCAGGATGCCAAGAAAAATCCTGGTGTATATCCGGGGAGGCCAGAGACAAATCGATAGACGAAAAGTTGCCAGAACGATCGTCAACCCTGGTGGCTTGGCCATCGTTCAGGAGGCAGAGGTTGGATTGTAGTATAATGTCTGCCATCTGCCCTCCGCGAGCATCAGTTCTTAAGCTTCCCCACTGACAGTGATGGGCATTAAAGTCGCCCAGTATTAATTTTTTACCTGTTAGTTGACTGAATAGATTATGAAATAAATCACTGTCAATGGGGCCGCGTGGCGGACAGTAAAGAGAGCAGATGGATATGTAGGTGTTGTGTAATTTCACTCTGCAAGCAACGGCTTCCAGAGTAGTGTTTAATGTTATTTGTGTCTGTGGATGTGATTTGTGTGTGTATATTGCTACTCCGTGTCCATCGTTTCTCCTGTATGCGTTGTAGTGTTTAAATTGTGTTGGGTCAGAGTGATTCTCCAACCCTGTCTCCTGTAAACAGACGACTTCTGGCCTGTGTGTGTGTAATAATATTGATATGTTGTTCAATTTATTCCCAAGACTTCTACAATTCCACTGTAGTACAGTGAACATGGCGATTTAAGAGTTACGGGGTCGGCCTGCGTGCTTAGTCTTCTTGTGCCGCCCGCCGCGTGGCGAGTAGCTACCGGGGGACCTTTCCCGGTTCTTGCGTCCGGAGACATCCATTGCTTCCTCATCAATGGTGAGTCTCCCAGACTCCACCGAGGAAGAGCTATCCCTTCTCTCCCCCGATGAAGTGGGAGTAGGGTGTGTGCAAGGAAGTGACTTTGGTTTTAGGGTGGTGTAGTTTACTTTATCTTTCTTGTCTGACTTCTTCTTTTGTTTCTCTGACTGCATAGCAGCTGCAGCCTGAGAATAGGAGTTAGTAGATTTGGTAATAGTCTTAGAGGGGGTAATAATAGTAGGTGTAGTAGTAGAGTGATCAGCCTGTTCGCTCGGCTCTGACTCAGTCTGAGTACTGATAGTACACATCACGGGTCGAGATATCACTGCCGATGCATACGAGACATTGGGGGATGGGGTCGCTTGCGATCCCATCACCGCCTTCCTCGCATCATGATAAGAGATACCTCGCACTGCCTTCACCGAGCAGACCTCCTTCTCCAGCTTCCATTTTGGACAATCCCTCGAGGAAGTGGAGTGAGTACCCTTACAATGAAAGCAGGAGAGCTCCACTGATGTGCACTTTTCCTCAGCATGGCCAGGCGTCGCGCACCTGCCACACACTGGAGAAGAAGCCTTACAAGTACGATTTCCGTGTCCATAAATCTGACAGTTCAAGCATCTAAGAGGGTTGGGGATAAAGGGTCTTACTTTAACGATTTCATAACCAATTTTGACAGTTTCAGGAAGTGAAACTTTGCCAAAAGTCAAAATTAGTGTTGCAGTCTTCTTCCTTATACCATCCTCTAATCGTGTAATAAATCTAGCGTCAATGATATCTTGATTCTTCATTTCCTCAATTATTTCTGTTTCTTCCATCATCATTAAATCCCTACAGGTGATTACTCCCCTGCAGGAATTCATGGCTTGAGGAATCTTGGCTTCAACTTCATAATTGTGGATCTGACGTAATTTTAGCAAAGTGGCTACTTGTTTAGAATTAAATGTTTTGACTAAGAGATCTCCAGAGGCAAGTTTTTTTACAGATTCAACCACACCAGCCCAGCCATCAATTACCTTTTGAACAATGAAAGGATTGAGGCCGGCTAGTGGGGCCGAACCAGTGGCATGTAACATAACAAATGAGGCATTCTTCACGTCTATGTCAAGGGGTGTTCGAGTCTCGGTTCGTCCGTCGGTTCGTGGTGGTGGTCGGTCATGGCCGCCTCCTCCGCTATACGGAGGAGGGGTTGGGAGGGAAGGCAACATAGTAACCACTTCCCCCAAGATGGGGGGAAGTGGGAAGAGGAAAAGAAAACACCAGATAAGGATAATACCAGCCCTAATTAACTAATGATTGAGATCAACCTCTCAACCCACACTAAGGTGGTCCGTCTGTGTTTAGTCACACCCAGAGCTATCAGTGGGGGAGTCCACCATAGGTAGGAGGCAAAGTTGATCTCAATATAAAGATATAGACACCTACTATATCTTCTACCAGCTATGGAGGGAATGACTACTAGCTAAACCTATTCGTCACCAGAAGGGTGAAAAAAAAGAAACTACTGCCGGTGCGGCAGGCCCAGGCAGCTAGAGAAGAGAGCACAAAACATACGACCTCTCTCTCCACGACCCGGTCTCAAAGTCCGCCCTGGTCATTTTTTTTTTTTTTTTTTTTTTTTTTCCTGGCCTATCGACCTTGGTGTTGGTCATTAAGGCCTTTATTTTTTTTTTTTTTTATTTTTTTTTATTTTTTTTTTTTTTTTTTGAAATTTACTTGATATTTTATGTATTTATTATTATTTGAAATTGAACTTCTTGCATATTATTTTATGCATTTATTTTTATTATTATTATTATTATTATTATTATTATTATTATTATTATAATTATTTCTATTACATATAAACTTAAAATTAAACTTATATACTAATTGTCTTTCTTTTCTTTTTGTAACTTTATACAACATTTACATCCTAGCTAATAAACTAATCTATGTGCCTACTCAACCAATAGCTAACTAGACTAATACCTATTCCAGCCAATCGCTAAACCTAGATAGACAAATTGCTAAACCTATTTTAGACAATCGCTAAACCTAGCTAATACATCATATATATACACAATACACAACACAACTCATATAATATTCATAATTGCAAAAAATACATACAAAATAGTAACAACAATAGTAATAAAAAGTCACATCACTCTGATCAGTTCGGTCTCCCTCAAGAAAGTCATCAATTTATCAGTCACACCACCATCCCCATCACCTAAGAGAGCTGAGAGTGTGAAGGGGACTTTTACTGCATCACAGTAACTTATGAGGGAAGCACGTTCCCCCACAAATCGCCGACAATGCAGGATGATATGACTGATAGATAACACCGCATTGCAGGTGTTACAATGCGGTGGAAAACGTTTGTCTATAAATGGTTCTAAGTGTGTTATCCTGGTGCAGTTGGTTCGCACTCTTGCGAGGATTCTTTCTTCTAAGCGGTTGGGCCGGTTGGCAGTGGCCCAATTACCCAGTTGAGGCTTGATGGTAGAGATGTTAAGTCCGGTCCACTGACCTTGCCACAGAAGATTAATTGATTTCTTTCCGAGGGATAGACACGACTGTAAATCACGAGGGACGTCCCAAGTAACCTCGAGCTCTACAGCCGATTTTGCAAGTAAGTCTGCCCGTTCATTGCCATAAATACGACAATGCCCAGGCACCCAGATCAGAGTGAAGGACTTGTTGCATAAGTGCAACTTATTAATGATGCGACCCTGGATTTCATTAGAAATAGTTTGACATGAGTTAATTGCCTGAAGGGCTGACTTGGAGTCTGAGAAAATGACTATTGAATTATAACGAGAATTTAGTGCATAGTCTATGGCTTTGTCTATAGCGAAAAGTTCAGCTGTAAACACAGATGTATGTATCGGCAATCTGTACCAAAGTTCACATTCATTCGACCATACACTCGCACCCACACTTTCATCTGACTTGGAGCCGTCAGTGTACACGTGATGAGACCCCAGGTGACTGCGGATGATACCACCAAACAGGTGGTGTATCTCCAACTCCGGCGCCTTTTCTTTTGATGATGGTAACCACGATGTGTTGACGCCGAAGTTGGGTGTCTCCCACGGTGGTATCTCGTTGATGGTAAACTTGTCGCAGTCCCCGAGGTCTATTTGTAGTTGTTCGGCTAGCAGGTGGAGGCGCACAGCCAGTGGCCTCCGTCTTCCGTGTTGAAGGTGGTGATGTTGTTGGAGGGAGGCACTGGCTACGTTGCCGATCTCCGACTTCCGGATCGTTGACATGGCGGTGTTGAGTGCGAGTTGATCCCGTCGAAGTCGGAGAGGAGGTATGTTCGCCTCCACCTCCATCCTAGCTACACGTGTACACTTCAGAGCTCCAAAACACACACGTAAACATTTATTCTGAAATACATCCAATCTTCCTAGTGTTGTATCTGATGCCGATCCATACACCTGTGAGCCATAGTCTAGCTTTGTACGAATAAGGGTCTTATACACCATTAATAAAGATTTCCTGTCGGCTCCCCATGTGGTACCTGATAGGTACTTAAGGACATTTAAAGGTTTTTCACAACGAACAAGCAAATTATTAACATGATGTGTAAAATTTAATCTTTGATCAAAATGAATTCCTAAAAATTTAACAGAATTATGAAATGGTACCAGTTGGCCATCTAACGTTACGTTAATTTGAGGTACTCTACGTTTACTGAAAATTACTCCGGTACACTTAGGAACGGAAAACTTAAAGCCCCACTGTAAGGCCCATTGGTGGACAGAATCAAGCGCTGCTTGAATCCGTCCTACTGAAAACTGTGCATTACGTGACGAGTGCCACATTGCACAATCATCAGCATACAACGAGTATTTAAGATTCCTGGGAACTAGAGCTGATGACAGAATATCATTGATCATGATGTTAAAAAGTGTTGGACTAAGCACGCTTCCCTGTGGCACCCCGTTCTCTTGGACAAAAATGTCCGATGTTACGTTACAGGGAAGGGTGACAGAAAAAGTTCTGTCACGCAAAAAGTTGTTGATGAAAATGGGCAAATTACCTCTTAAACCATAACCGTGAAGCTTCATCAGAATACCGTGTCGCCATGTCATGTCATAGGCTTTATGGATGTCCAAGAACACCCCTACCATGAATTCTTTATTGGCAAATGCCTTTGAAATGCAATGTTCCAGGTTCATCAAGTGATCAACTGTGCTCCGGTGTTTCCGGAAGCCACATTGTCGATCACTCAATAAACCCTTAGCTTCTAAAACAAAAAGTAGCCTATTATTTATCATTCTTTCCATGACTTTACAGAGGCAGGAAGTCAACGCAATAGGTCTAAATGAACTGGGATTCATAAGACGACCAGACTGTTTAGGTATCGGTATGATCAACGCAAAGTGCCATGAGTTTGGGAAGATGTTAGACACCCAAATCTCATTGTACACTGCTAGCAACTTGACCAGGTTATCCTGGCCAAGATGCCGGATCATACCGTACGTGATGGTGTCAGGTCCAGGACTGGTGTCTTTACAGGATCTTAGGGCAAGGAGAAGTTCGTCTATCGTAAACTCCCGGTTGTATGGGTAGTCTACGTCTTCTGTGGCAAAGTCTATCTCTTGTAGTTCAGCCATACGTTTGTGATGGAGAAAACGTTGGTCGTAATTGGCTGAACTACTTACTTTTGAGAAACTCCTGGCAAGTACGTTTGCTACGTCCACGGGATCGTCGTAGATGTTATTATCCACTTGAAGAGTGGTGATGGGGGTATACGGGCGTTTGTTATTTAATATTTTTATAGTGGACCAGACTTTAGTTAGTGGTGTAAAACGATTCACCGTGGACACAAACGACCGCCAAGAGTCCCTTTTAGCTCTATTAATTACTCTCCTTGCCTCAGCCCTCGCCCGTTTGTAAGCTATAAAGTTGTTTTGAGTGGGCTGTTTGTCAAAAATCCTGTATCTCCTATTACGTTTCCTTAATGCCTCTCGGCAATCCGTTGACCACCAATGTGCTTCACGCTTATTTCGAATTATAGAGGTTTTGGGAATAGCAACCTCGGCTGCGTGTAAGATGTTTTGTGTTACATTTCGCATCTTTTCATCTATGGTCTCCCCGGTCATATCTAGGTCGACGATCCTCCCGAAAGACCCCCAATCTGCTCTCTTAAAATTGAATTTTGGTACCAAAGGGGCCGAAATAGTATGACTTGAATAAGAGAGACAGATGGGAAAGTGGTCACTACCATGGGAGTCGGACTCAGGATGCCAAGAAAAATCCTGGTGTATATCCGGGGAGGCCAGAGACAAATCGATAGACGAAAAGTTGCCAGAACGATCGTCAACCCTGGTGGCTTGGCCATCGTTCAGGAGGCAGAGGTTGGATTGTTGTATAATGTCTGCCATCTGCCCTCCGCGAGCATCAGTTCTTAAGCTTCCCCACTGACAGTGATGGGCATTAAAGTCGCCCAGTATTAATTTTTTTCCGTGAAGTTGAGTGAATAAATTATGAAATAAATCACTGTCAATGGGGCCGCGTGGCGGACAGTAAAGAGAGCAGATGGATATGTAGGTGTTATGTAATTAAACTCTGCAAGCAACGGCTTCCAGAGTAGTGTTTAATGTTATTTGTGTCTGTGGATATGATTTGTGTGTGTATATTGCTACTCCGTGTCCATCGTTTCTCCTGTATGCGTTGTAGTGTTTAAATTGTGTTGGGTCAGAGTGATTCTCCAACCCTGTCTCCTGTAAACAGACGACGTCTGGCCTGTGTGTGTGTAATAATATTGATATGTTGTTCAATTTATTCCCAAGACTTCTACAATTCCACTGTAGTACAGTGAACATGGCGATTTAAGAGTTACGGGGTCGGCCTGAGCGCTTAGTCTTCTTGTGCCGCCCGCCGCGTGGCGAGTAGCTACCGGGGGACCTTTCCCGGTTCTTGCGTCCGGAGACATCCATCGCTTCCTCATCAATGGTGAGTCTCCCAGACTCCACCGAGGAAGAGCTATCCCTTCTCTCCCCCGATGAAGTGGGAGTAGGGTGTGTGCAAGGAAGTGACTTGTTTGGTTTTAGGGTGGTGTAGTTAATTTTGTCATACTTGTCTGACTTCTTCTTTTGTTTCTCTGACTGCAAAGCAGCTGCAGCCTGAGAATAGGAGTTAGTAGATTTGGTAATAGTCTTAGAGGGGGTAATAATAGTAGGTGTAGTAGTAGAGTGATCAGCCTGTTCGCTCGGCTCTGACTCAGTCTGAGTACTGATAGTACACATCACGGGTCGAGATATCACCGCCGATGCATACGAGACATTGGGTGATGGGGTCGCTTGCGATCCCATCACCGCCTTCCTTGCATCATGATAGGAGATACCTCGCACTGCCTTCACTGAGCAGACCTCCTTCTCCAGCTTCCACTTGGGACAATCCCTCGAGGAAGTGGAGTGAGTACCCTTACAATGAAAGCAGGAGAGCTCCACTGATGTGCACTTTTCCTCAGCATGGCCAGGCGTCGCGCACCTGCCACACACTGGAGAAGAAGCCTTACAAGTACGATTTCCGTGTCCATAAATCTGACAGTTCAAGCATCTAAGAGGGTTGGGGATAAAGGGTCTTACTTTAACAATTTCATAACCTATTTTGACAGTTTCAGGAAGTGAAACTTTGCCAAAAGTCAAAATGAGTGTTGCAGTCTTCTTCCTTATACCATCCTCTAAACGAGTTATGAATCTAGCATCAATAATATCTTGGTTCCTCATTTCCTCAATTATTTCCGTTTCTTCCATCATCATTAAATCCCTACAGGTGATTACTCCCCTGCAGGAATTCATGGCTTGAGGAATCTTGGCTTCAACTTCATAATTGTGGATCTGACGTAATTTCAGCAAAGTGGCTACTTGTTTTGAATTAAATGTTTTTACTAGAAGGTCTCCAGATGCAAGTTTTTTAACTGATTCAACCACACCAGCCCAGCCATCAATTACCTTTTGAACAATGAAAGGATTGAGGCCGGCTAGTGGGGCCGAACCAGTGGCATGAAGCATGACAAACGAAGCATTTTTTACGTCTATGTCGAGGGGTGTTCGAGTCTCGTATCGTCCGTCGTTTCGTGGTGGTGGTCGGTCATGGCCGCCTCCTCCGCTATACGGAGGAGGGGTTGGGAGGGAAGGCAACATAGTAACCACTTCCCCCAAGATGGGGGGAAGTGGGAAGAGGAAAAGAAAACACCAGATAAGGATAATACCAGACCTAATTAACTAATGTTTGAGATCAACCTCTCAACCCACACTAAGGTGGTCCGACTGTGTTTAATCACACCCAGAGCTATCAGTGGGGGAGTCCACCATAGGTAGGAGGCAAAGTTGATCTCAATATAAAGATATAGACACCTACTATATCGTCTACCAGCTATGGAGGGAATGAATACTAGCTAAGCCTAGTGGTCACCAGAAGGGCGAAAAAAAAGAAACTACTGCCGGTGCGGCAGGCCCTGGCAGCTAGAGGAGAGAGCATAAAAACATACAACCTCTCTCTCCACGACCCAGTCTCAAAGTCCCCTCCCTGGTCACTACTACTACTACTTGTTGGATTTCTTGGCTATCAACCAGAAGCATATAGCCAAAGGTCATTAAGCCATTGGATCCATTTTATTATATCAATCTATATAAGGTCATAAAGTTTTGTCTCCCTCAGAAAACTCATTAATTTGTTTATAATATTCTTGTCATCTGATAAAATATTTTCTATGGTGAAAGCTATATTTTTAAGTTGACAATATTTTTTAATTTTAAGTCTTTGAGCAGTATATTCATTACAATGAATGAGCAAATGATTGATGGACATTATGGATGTGCATGATGGGCACTCAGGGGGAAAATTTCTATTTATATAGGGCTCTAGGTGGGTAATTCTGGTAGCGTTGACCCGAAGACGAGCCAACACCACCTCGTCCCTGCGACTACGCCATGATGACGTAGCCCAGGGTTCAATAACTGTTTTGACTTTATTCCTGATGTCTAATCCGGTCCACTGCCTTTGCCACAGGAGACGAATTCGAGACTTAATGAGGGAAACAAAACACCTGAGATCCGTACGGACTATGCTAATGTCCAGATCAACAGTTGACCCGGCTAGTATATCAGCCTGTTCATTGCCATAGATACCATAATGTGAAGGTACCCATATTAGCTTGATTGATTTATTGGCACAAAACAGCTTACTAATGATATTACCCTGTATTTCGTTGTTAGTTGTATTTAAGGATTTAATAGCTTGAAGTGAACTTAATGAATCTGTAAAAATAACTATCCTATCGTGGGTCGTCGATAGGGCAAAATCCAAAGCTTTATTAATAGCAAAAAGTTCAGCAAGAAAAATAGATGTATGAATCGGCAGTCTGAATCTTAACTGGCATTCAGTCGACCACACACCTGCACCCACACATTCATCCGTCTTGGAACCGTCGGTATACAGATGGAAATATGAAAGATGTTGAACAATTATCTCACGAAACCTCTGGTGTACCTCCACCTCCGGCACCCGGGATTTAACCCCTGGTAGCCAGGAATCCACTATAGTGAAGGGGGGTGTTACCCAGGGTGCAATATTTACTAAAACCAGGGAATCGATTGTTGATAATTCTATACCGACACACTCTACGAGGTCGTGGAGTCTTGCTCTGAGGGACCTCACGCCAGTACCCTCCGGGGCCGTGCGACGCCCAGGCGGATAACTCGGCCCTTCCGGGGGCCTATCGCCATGGCCCCCCGGCTGCAAATGCCTCACCAAGGCATTACCGGGAGGATGACTCGGCTCCCCGGGTACCTGAACTTGGGGCCTGGTCCCCATTGGCCTCACGCCAGTGCCCCCTGGGGCGCAGGGGTTCCCGGACGGACGACTCGGTCCCTCTGCCAGGGGCCTAGCGCCATGGCCCCCCGGGTGCTGTTGCCGAAGCAAGGCATTCCCGGGAAGATGACTCGGCACCCTGGATTTCTTAGCACAGTATACTAATAGTAGTTGATCTCGTCTCAATCGGAGGGGAGGCACTTGTGACTCCACCTCTAGACGCTCGATTCGAGTGCAGCGTAGGGCTCCAAGACACACACGCAAACACGCATTCTGCACAACATCCAAACCTTTCAACACAGACTCAGATGCCGAACCATACACTATTGACCCATAATCTACTCTAGATCTAATCAGGGATTTATATAGCATTAGCAATGACTTCCTATCTGCTCCCCATTGAGTACCAGAAATGCACTTCAGCAAATTGAGTGCTTTTAAACATTTAATTTTTAACTGACTGACATGGACTCGCCATGTCAGTCGACTGTCAAAATGCAGTCCAAGAAATTTAGTAGAATTTTGAATAGGTAGGGGGTTGACACCCATAGTCAGCCTGACGTCTGGCTTCTTCCTATGAGTGAAAATAACCCCTACACTCTTTCTTACTGAAAACTTAAAACCCCACTGGAGGCCCCAATTGTGAATCAAATCCACTGCCAATTGGATCCGAGTTGCCGAAAACTCTGCATTACAGCTGGAGTGCCATATCGCACAGTCGTCGGCGTACAGTGAGTATTTAAGATTTCGAGGAGGAGCTGGTAGAATGTCATTGATCATACATAGAAATAAGGTCGGAGACAGAACACTCCCCTGGGGCACCCCATTTGCCTGGACAAATATGTCCGAGAAAGTT
This sequence comes from Petrolisthes cinctipes, assembly GCA_033782935.1. Taxonomy (NCBI): domain Eukaryota; kingdom Metazoa; phylum Arthropoda; class Malacostraca; order Decapoda; family Porcellanidae; genus Petrolisthes; species Petrolisthes cinctipes. Next base: position 9,640,969 of record JAWQEG010000069.1, read on the forward strand.
ACTGTGTCCGAAAAAAGCTTGACAGAGAAAGTTCTGTCAGAAATGAAATTCTTAACAAAAAAGGGCAGGTTACCGCGTAATCCCATCGCATATAGTTTCCTGAGGAGGCCATGTCGCCAAGTCATGTCGTAGGCTTTTTCAATGTCTAAAAATACTGCAATCAAAAATTGTTTTTTGGCAAATGCCTCTTGAATTCGTTCCATGACCTTGCATAAGCAACTTGTGAGCGCAATAGGGCGATACGATGAAGTCGATCTGGGGTCCCCCCCTCCTTTCGGTATGGGAATGACATGTGCAAAGTGCCACGAGTTTGGAAAGGTGTGACCCCTCCAAATCTCGTTAAACACTTGCAACATCTTGACCATGGAATCATGATCAAGATGCTTTATCATCTCATACCGAATCTCATCGGGTCCTGGGGATGTCCCACTACAGGCTCCTAGGGCTTGGACAAGCTCTTGCATTGTTAGATCACTGTTGTAATCTAATTCATCTCCTGTGGCAAAGTCAATATGCTGCAGCTCTGATGCTTCCTTGATGGGCAGGAAAGCTGGATGGTAATTTTCAGAGCTGCTAGCAAAAGAGAACTGCCTGGCGAGGGCGTTAGCAATGTCTCTAGGTTCGTCATAATTGATGTTATTAAAAGTGATGTTGGTAATTTTATTAGAGATTTTTTTCTTATTTAATTTTCTTACAGTGGACCAGACTTGGGAAATTGATGTTTCACTGTTTATACAAGAGACAAAGCATCGCCAGGAGTCTCGTTTGGCTTGTCTGATGGTTCGACGAGCCCTAGCTCTCGCAAGTTTATACTTGCGAAAGTTCTCATCACTAATGCGATTTTTGAAAAGCCTGTAGGCTCTATTCCTCTCACACAGTACCCTGCGGCAATCTGGCGTCCACCATGGAACTCTATGCTTTGCGCTATCTACCGAAGTCTTAGGAATTGTTGCCATTGCGGCTTTGAGGATATTATCTTGAATATTATTTACTTTATCATCAATGGTTTCTCCAACAATTTCAATATTGACACCCTTTGTGAAGGACACCCAGTCTGCTTTTTTTACGTTAAATTTAGGTGCTGAAGGCTCTTTAATAGTGTCGCTTTTAAATTTAATCACAATAGGAAAATGGTCGCTTCCCAAAGAGTCATCAATGGGTAGCCACTGGCAAGAGGCTGCAATTGATGGGGAGACCAGAGATAGGTCAAGGACGCTAAAATTACCAGTATTATCATCAACTCTCGTCGGACTACCGTCGTTCAGAAGAACCAAATTGGAATCACTGATTAGCCTAGCCATCTGTTCCCCCTTTCTGTCATCCTGCAGGGAACCCCATAACGTATGATGAGCATTAAAATCACCTACAATTAATTTTCTACAGGGCAGACTGTCCTGTAGATCAAAAACATCATCATAAGTTACTGTATCAGGAGGACAGTAGACAGAACAGATAGTCAGGTAGGTGCCACCGAATTTTACTCTGCAAGCGACACTTTCCAGAGGAAAATTACAGGGCACATCAGTGAAAGGGAGGTTATGGCGGATGTAGATTGCCACTCCACCTCCACCCCTCCCCCCACGGTCCCTCCTAATTAACTTGTAGTTCCGAAGCTGAACAACCTCGTCTTCGACTTGGTCGTTCAGATGACCCGTTTATGTCTCAAATTCAGGCTGAAAACACCTAAAAATTCGATATTTTTGGGTGACAGAAGCGATCTGTACATGCCTACATAGTGGTAGAAAATTTTGAAAATACGGGCACATAACTTGGTGAAAATCGAGATTTTAGGTACCCAAAGTCGATATGTGCATGCATCTTCTGTACCAGTTTATATCTCAAATTCAGGCTCAAATACCCGAAAATTCTTTATTTTTGATTCCCAGAAGCGATCTGTACATGCCTACACAGTGGTAGAACATTTTGAAAATACGGGCACATAACATGGTGAAAATCGAGATTTTAGGTTCAAAAAGTCGATATGTGCATGCATCTTCTGAACCCGTTTATATCTCAAATTCTGGCTCAAAACACCCTAAAATTTGATTTCTTTTGGTCCCAGAAGCGATCTGTACATGCCTACTCAATGTTAGAACATTTTCAAAATATGGGCACATAACATGCTAAAAATCCAAAATTTAGGTGCCCAAAGTCGATATGTGCATGCATCTTCTGTACAAGTTTATATCTCAAATTCAGGCTCAAAACACCCGAAAATTCGATATTTTGGGGTCCCAGAAGCAATCTGTACATGCCTACTCAATGTTAGAAGATTTTCAAGTTACAAGCACAAAACATGCTAAAAAACCATATTTTAGGTGTCCAAAGTCGATATACATATGCATCTTCTGTACCCGTTTATATCTCAAATTCAGGCTCAAAACACACGAAAATTCTATATTTTTGGGTCACAGAAGCGATCGGTACATGCCTACTCAGTGCTAGAATGTTTTCAAAATATAGTCCCAAAACATGCTAAAAATCGATATTTTAGGTGTCCAAAGACGATTTATGCATGCATCTCCTGTACCCGTTTATATCTCAAATTCAGGCTCAAAACACCTAAAAATTCGATATTTTTAGGTCCCAGAAACGATCTGTACATGCCTACTCAGTGTTAGAATATTTCAAAAACCGGCCCCAAAACATGCTGAAAATCGATATTTTAGGTCCCCAAAGTCGATATGTGCATTAATCTTCTGTACCCGTTTATATCTCAAATTCAGCTCAAAACACACGACAATTCGATATTTTGGGGTCCCAGAAGCGATCTGTACATGCCTAATCAGTGCTAGAATGTTTTCAAGTTATTGGCCTAAAACATGCTAAAAATCGATATTTCAAGTGTCGAATGGCGATATGTGCATGCATCTTCTGTACCCGTTTATATCTCAAATTCAGGTTCAGAACACCTGAAAATTAGATATTTTTGGGTCCCAGAAGCAATCTGTACATGCCTACTCAGTGTTAGAATATTTTTAAGATACAGGTTCAAAACATGCTTAAAATCGATTTTTTATATGGAAAAAGTCGATATGTGCATGCATATTCGGTACCCGTTTATATTTCAAATTCAGGCTCAAAATACCCGAAAACTCGATATTTTTTTCTCCCAGAAGCGATTTGTACATGCCTAATCATTGCTAGAATTTTTTCAAAATATAGGCCCAAAACAAGCAAAAATTCAACATTTTAGGTGTCCAAAGTCGATATGTGTATACATCTTCTGTACCCGTTTATATCTCTAATTCAGGCTAAAAATACCCGAACATTCGATTTTTTTGTTTTCTAGAAGCGATCTGTACATGCCTACTCAGTGTTCAAATATTTTCAAAATATGGGCCCAAAACATGCTGAAAATCGATGTTTTAGGTGCCCAAAGTCGATATGTGCATGCATCTTCTGTACCCGTTTATATCTCTAATTCAAGCTAAAAATACCCGAACATTCGATTTTTTTGTTTTCTAGAAGCGATCTGTATATGCCTATTTAGTGTTAGAATATTTTCAGGATACAGGCTCAAAACATGCTGATAATCGATATTTTAGGTGCCCAAAGTCGATATGTGCATGCATCTTCTGTACCCGTTTATATCTCAAATTCAGGCTCAAAACACCCGAAAATTCGATATTTTTGGGTCCCAGAAGTGAACTGTAAATGCCTACTCAATGTTAGAATATTTTCAAGATTGAAGCTCAAAACATGCTGAACGTCGATATTTTAGGTGCCCAAAGTCGATATGTGATGCCATGCATCTTCTGTACCCGTTTATATCTCAAATTCAGGCTCAAAACACCCGAAAATTTGATATTGTTGGGTCCCAGAAGCGATCTGTACATGCCTACTCAGTGTTAGATATTTTTCAAGATACAGGCTCAAAACATACTGAAAATCCATATTTTAGGTGTCAAAAGTCGATATACCTATGCATCTTCTGTACCCGTTTCTATCTCAAATTCAGGCTCAAAACCCTCGAAAATTCGATATATTTGGGTGCCAGAAGTGATCTGTACATGCCTACTCAATGTTAGAATATTTTCAAGATTGAAGCTCAAAGCATGCTGAAAATCGATATTTTAGATGCAAAAAGTCGATATGTGCATGCATCTTTTGAACCCGTCTATATCTCAAATTCAGGCTCAAAACACCCGAAACATTGATATTTTTGGGTCTCAGAAACAATCTGTACATGCCTACTCAGTGCTAGAATATTTTCAAAATATACGCCCAAAACATACTAAAAATCGATAATTTTGGTGAACAAAGTCGATATGTGCATGCATCTTTTGTACAAGTTTATATCTCAAATTCAGGCTCAAAACACCCGAAAATTCGATATTTTGGGGTCCCAGAAGCAATCTGTACATGCCTACTCAGTGTTAGAATATTTTTAAAATACAGGCTTAAAACATAGTGAAAATAGATATTTTAGATGCAAAAAGTCGATATGAGCATGCATCTTCTGTACCCGTTAATATCTCAAATTCTGGCTCAAAACACTCGAAAATTCGATATTTTGGGGTCCCATAAGCGATCTGTACATGCCTACTTAGCGAAATAATGTTTTCAAAATATATTCCCAAAACATGCTAAAAATCGATATTTTAGGTTTCCAAAGTCGATATATGCCTGCATCTTCTGTACTAGTTTATATCTTATATTCAGGCTCAAAACACTCGAAAATTCGATATGTTTGGGTCCCAGAAGTGATCTGTACATGCCTACACAGTGTTAGAATATTTTTAAAATACGAGCCCAAAACACGGTGAAAATCGATATTTTTAGTGCCCAAAGTCTATATGTGCATAGATCTTCTGTACCCGTTTATAACTTAAGTTCAGGCCCAAAAATCCCGAAAATTCCATATTTTTGGGTCCTAGAAGCGATCTGTACATGCTTACTCATTGCCAGAATATTTTTAAAGTACAGGCCTAAAACATGATGAAAATCGATATTTTAGGTGCCTAAAGTAGATATGTGCATGCATCTTCTGTACCCATTTATATCTCAAATTTAGGCACAAAATACAAGAAAATTCGATATTTTTGGGTCCCAGAAGCGATCTGTACATGCCTACTCAATTTTGGAATATTTTCAAGATACAAGCACAAAACATGCTGAAAATCGATATTTTAGGTGTCAAAAGTCGATATACTTATGCATCTTCTGTACCCGTTTCTATCTCAAATTCAGGCTCAAAACACTCGAAAATTCGATATATTTGGGTCCCAGAAGTGATCTGTACATGCCTACTCAATGTTAGAATATTTTCAAGATTGAAGCTCAAAACATGCTGAAAGTCGATATTTTAGGTGCAAAAAGTCGATATGTGCATGCATCTTTTGAACCCATTTATATCTCAAATTCAGGCTCAAAACACCCGAAAAATTGATATTTTGGGGTCTCAGAAGCAATCTGTACATGCCTACTCAGTGCTAGAATATTTTCAAAATATACGCCCAAAACATGCTAAAAATCGATATTTTAGGTGACCCGTTTATGTCTTAAATTCAGGCTGAAAACACCCGAAAATTCGATATTTTTGGGTCCCAGAAGTGACCTGTATATGCCTACTCAGTGTTATGAAATTTCAAGATACAGGCTCAAAACATGCTGAAAATCGATATTTTAGGTGTAAGAAGTCAATACGTTCATGCATCTTCTCTACCCGTTTCTATCTCAAATATAGGCTCAAAATACCCAAAAATTCTTTTTTTTTTTGGTGACAGAAGCGATCTGTACATGCCTACAAAGTGGTAGAAAATTTTTAAAATACGGGCACATAACATGGTGAAAATCGAGATTTTAGGTACCCAAAGTCGATATGTGCATGCATCTTCTGTACCCGTTTATATCTTAAATTCTGGCTCAAATACCCGAAAATTCTTTATTTTTGGATCCCAGAAGCGATCTGTACATGCCTACACAGTGGTAGAACATTTTGAAAATACGGGCACATAACATGGTGAAAATCGAGATTATAGGTTAAAAAAGTCGAGATGTGCATGCATCTTCTGTACAAGTTTATGTCTCAAATTCAGGCTCAAAACACCCGAAAAATTGATATTTTGGGGTCTCAGAAGCGATCGGTACATGCCTACTCAGTGCTAGAATGTTTTCAAAATATAGTCCCAAAACATGCTACAAATCGATATTTTAGGTGTCCAAAGTCGATTTATGCATGCATCTCCTGTACCCGTTTATATCTCAAATTCAGGCTCAAAACAACCGAAAATTCGATATTTTTGGGTCCCAGAAGCAATCTGTACATGCCTACTCAATGTTAGAAGATTTTCAAGATACAAGAACAAAACATGCTGAAAATCCATATTTTAGGTGTCCAAAGTCGATATACATATGCATCTTCTGTACCCGTTTATATCTCAAATTCAGGCTCAAAACACACGAAAACTTGATATTTTTGGGTCCCAGAAGCGATCGGCACATGCCTACTCAGTGCTAGAATGTTTTCAAAATATAATCCCAAAACAAGCTAAAAATCGATATTTTAGGTGTCCAAAGTCGATTTATGCATGCATCACCTGTACACGTTTATATCTCAAATTCAGGCTCAAACCACCCGATAATTCGATATTTTTGGGTCCCAGAAACGATCTGTACATGCCTACTCAGTGTTAGAATATTTTCAAAAAACGGGCCCAAAACATGCTGAAAATCGATATTTTAGGTCCCCAAAGTCGATATGTGCATTCATCTTCTGTACCCGTTTATATCTCAAATTCAGCTCAAAACACACGACAATTCGATATTTTGGGGTCCCAGAAGCGATCTGTACATGTCTACTCAGTGCTAGAATGTTTTCAAGTTATTGGCCTAAAACATGCTAAAAATCGATATTTTAAGTGTCGAATGTCGATATGTGCATGCATCTTCTGTACCCGTTTATATCTCAAATTCAGGTTCAGAACACCCGAAAATTTGATATTTTTGGGTCCCAGAAGCGATCTGTACATGCCTACTCAGTGTTAGAATATTTTTAAGATACAGGTTTAAAACATGCTTAAAATCGATATTTTATATGGAAAAAGTCGATATGTGCATGCATCTTCGGTACCCGTTTATATCTCAAATTCAGGCTCAAAATACCCGAAAATTCGATATTTTTTTCTCCCAGAAGCTATTTGTACACGCCTAATCATTGCTAGAATTTTTTCAAAATATAGGCCCAAAACAAGCAAAAATTCAACATTTTAGGTGTCCCAAGTCGATATGTGTATACATCTTCTGTACCCGTTTATATCTCTAATTCAGGCTAAAAATACCCGAACATTCGATTTTTTTGTTTTCTAGAAGCGATCTGTACATGCCTACTCAGTGTTCGAATATTTTCAAAATATGGGCCCAAAACATGCTGAAAATCGATGTTTTAGGTGCCCAAAGTCGATATGTGCATGCATCTTCTGTACCCGTTTATATCTCAAATTCAGGCACAAAACACACGAAAATTCGATATTTTTGGGTCCCAGAAGCGATCTGTACATGCCTACTCAATGTTTGAATATTTTCAAGATTGAAGCTCAAAACATGCTGAAAGTCAATATTTTAGGTGCCCAAAGTCGATATGTGATGCCATGCATCTTCTGTAGCCATTTATATCTCAAATTCAGGCTCAAAACACCCGAAAATTAGGTATTTTGGGGTCCCAGAAGCGATCTGTACATGCCTACTCAATGTTAGAATATTTTCAAGATACAAGCACAAAACATGCTGAAAATCGATATTTTAGGTGCCCATAGTCAATTTGTGCATGCATCTTCTGTACCCGTTTATATCTCAAATTCAGGCTCAAAACACCCGAAAATTTGATATTGTTGGGTCCCAGAAGCGATCTGTACATGCCTACTCAGTGTTAGATATTTTTCAAGATACAGGCTCAAAACATGCTGAAAATCCATATTTTAGGTGTCAAAAGTCGATATACTTATGCATCTTCTGTACCCGTTTCTATCTCAAATTCAGGCTCAAAACACTCGAAAATTCGATATATTTGGGTCCCAGAAGTGATCTGTACATGCCTACTCAGTGTTAGAATATTTTTAAGATACAGGTTTAAAACATGCTTAAAATCGATATTTTATATGGAAAGAGTCGATATGTGCATGCATCTTCGGTACCCGTTTATATCTCAAATTCAGGCTCAAAATACCCGAAAACTCGATATTTTTTTCTCCCAGAAGCGATTTGTACACGCCTAATCATTGCTAGAATTTTTTCAAAATATAGACCCAAAACAAGCAAAAATTCAACATTTTAGGTGTCCCAAGTCGATATGTGTATACATCTTCTGTACCCGTTTATATCTCTAATTCAGGCTAAAAATACCCGAACATTCGATTTTTTTGTTTTCTAGAAGCAATCTGTACATGCCTACTCAGTGTTCGAATATTTTCAAAATATGGGCCCAAAACATGCTGAAAATCGATGTTTTAGGTGCCCAAAGTCGATATGTGCATGCATCTTCTGTACCCGTTTATATCTCAAATTCAGGCACAAAACACACGAAAATTCGATATTTTTGGGTCCCAGAAGCGATCTGTACATGCCTACTCAATGTTTGAATATTTTCAAGATTGAAGCTCAAAACATGCTGAAAGTCAATATTTTAGGTGCCCAAAGTCGATATGTGATGCCATGCATCTTCTGTAGCCATTTATATCTCAAATTCAGGCTCAAAACACCCGAAAATTAGGTATTTTGGGGTCCCAGAAGCGATCTGTACATGCCTACTCAATGTTAGAATATTTTCAAGATACAAGCACAAAACATGCTGAAAATCGATATTTTAGGTGCCCATAGTCAATTTGTGCATGCATCTTCTGTACCCGTTTATATCTCAAATTCAGGCTCAAAACACCCGAAAATTTGATATTGTTGTGTCCCAGAAGCGATCTGTACATGCCTACTCAGTGTTAGATATTTTTCAAGATACAGGCTCAAAACATGCTGAAAATCCATATTTTAGGTGTCAAAAGTCGATATACTTATGCATCTTCTGTACCCGTTTCTATCTCAAATTCAGGCTCAAAACACTCGAAAATTCGATATATTTGGGTCCCAGAAGTGATCTGTACATGCCTACTCAGTGTTAGAATATTTTTAAGATACAGGTTTAAAACATGCTTAAAATCGATATTTTATATGGAAAGAGTCGATATGTGCATGCATCTTCGGTACCCGTTTATATCTCAAATTCAGGCTCAAAATACCCGAAAACTCGATATTTTTTTCTCCCAGAAGCGATTTGTACACGCCTAATCATTGCTAGAATTTTTTCAAAATATAGACCCAAAACAAGCAAAAATTCAACATTTTAGGTGTCCCAAGTCGATATGTGTATACATCTTCTGTACCCGTTTATATCTCTAATTCAGGCTAAAAATACCCGAACATTCGATTTTTTTGTTTTCTAGAAGCAATCTGTACATGCCTACTCAGTGTTCGAATATTTTCAAAATATGGGCCCAAAACATGCTGAAAATCGATGTTTTAGGTGCCCAAAGTCGATATGTGCATGCATCTTCTGTACCCGTTTATATCTCAAATTCAGGCACAAAACACACGAAAATTCGATATTTTTGGGTCCCAGAAGCGATCTGTACATGCCTAGTCAGTGTTAGAATATTTTCAAAATATAGGCCCAAAACATGCTAAAAATCGGTATTTTAGGTGTTTAAACTGGATATGAGTATCGATCTTCTGTACCCGTTTATATGTCAAGTTCAGGATCAAATTGCCCGAAAATTCGATATTTTTGGGTGCCAGAAACAATCTGTACATGCCTATTCATTGTTAGAATATTTTCAGGATACTGGCGCAAAACATGCTGAAAGTCAATATTTTAGGTGTCAAAAGTCGATATGTGATGCCATGCATCTTCTGTACCCGTTTATATCTCAAATTCAGGCTCAAAACACCCGAAAATTTGATATTGTTGTGTCCCAGAAGCGATCTGTACATGCCTACTCAGTGTTAGATATTTTTCAAGATACAGGCTCAAAACATGCTGAAAATCCATATTTTAGGTGTCAAAAGTCGATATACTTATGCATCTTCTGTACCCGTTTCTATCTCAAATTCAGGCTCAAAACACTCGAAAATTCTATATATTTGGGTCCCAGAAGTGATCTGTACATGCCTACTCAATGTTAGAATATTTTCAAGATTGAAGCTCAAAACATGCTGAAAGTCGATATTTTAGGTGCCATGCATCTTCTGTAGCCGTTTATATCTTAAATTCATGCTCAAAACACCCGAAAAATTGATATTTTTGTGTTCCAAAAACAATCTGTACATGCCTACTCTGTGTTAAAATACTTTCAAGATACAGGCTCAAAGCATGCTGAAAATCGATATTTTAGATGCAAAAAGTCGATATGTGCATGCATCTTTTGAACCTTTTTATATCTCAAATTCAGGCTCAAAACACCCGAAACATTGATATTTTTGGGTTTTAGAAGCAATCTGTACATGCCTACTCAGTGCTAGAATATTTTCAAAATATACGCCCAAAACATGCTGAAAATCGATAATTTTGGTGAACAAAGTCGATATGTGCATGCATCTTCTGTACCCGTTTATATCTCAAATTCAGGCTCAAAACACCCGAAAATTCGATATTTTTTGTTCCCAAAGCAATCTGTACATGCCTACTCAGTGTTAGAATATTTTTAAAATACAGGCTTAAAACATAGTGAAAATCGATATTTTAGATGCAAAAAGTCGATATGAGCATGCATCTTCTGTAGCCGTTTATATCTCAAATTCATGCTCAAAACACCCGAAAAATGGATATTTTTGTGTTCCAAAAACAATCTGTACATGCTTACTCAGTGTTAGAAGTACTTTCAAGATACAGGCTCAAAGCATGCTGAAAATCGATATTTTAGATGCAAAAAGTCGATATGTTCATGCATCTTCTGTACCCGTTTCTATCTCAAATTTAGGCTCAAAATACCCAAAAATTCTTTATTTTTGGGTGACAGAAGCGATCTGTACATGCTTACACAGTGGTAGAAAATTTTGAAAATACGGGCACATAACATGGTGAAAATCGAGATTTTAGGTACCCAAAGTCGATATGTGCATGCATCTTCTGTACCAGTTTATATCTAAAATTTAGGCTCAAATACCCGAAAATTCTTTATTTTTGGTTCCAAGAAGCGATCTGTACATGCTTACACGGTGGTAGAACATTTTGAAAGTACGAGCACATAACATGGTGAAAATCGAGATTTTAGGTTCAAAAAGTCGATATGTGCATTCTTCTTTTGAACCCGTTTATATCTCAAATTCAGGCTCAAAACACCCGACAATTTGATATCTTTTGGTCCCAGAAGCGATCTGTACATGCCTACTCAATGTTAGAACATTTTCAAAATATGGGCACATAACATGCTAAAAATCCAAAATTTAGGTGCCCAAAGTCGATATGTACATGCATCTTCTGTACAAGGTTATATCTCAAATTCATGCTCAAAACAACCGAAAATTCGATATATTTGGGTCCCAGAAGCAATCTTTACATGCCTAAACAATGTTAGAAGATTTTCAAGATACAAGCACAAAACATATTGAAAATCCATATTTTAGGTGTCCAAAGTCGATATACATATGCATCTTATGTGCCCGTTTATATCTCAAATTCAGGCTCAAAACACCCGAAAATTCGATATTTTGGGGTCCCAGAAGCGATCTGTACATGCCTACTCAGTGTTAGAATATTTTTAAGATACAGGTTCAAAACATGCTAAAAATCGATGTTTTATATGGAAAAAGTCGATATGTGCATGCATCTTCGGTACCCATTTATATCTGAAATTCAGGCTCAAAATACCCAAAAACTCGATATTTTTTTCTCCCAGAAGCGATTTGCACATGCCTAACCATTGCTAGATTTTTTTTCAAAATATAGGCCCAAAACAAGCAAAAATTCAACATTTTAGGTGTCCAAAGTCGATATGTGTATACATCTTCTGTACCCGTTTATATCTCTAATTCAGGCTAAAAATACCCGAACATTCGATTTTTTTGTTTCTTAGAAACGATCTGTACATGCCTACTCAGTGTTCGAATATTTTCAAAATATGGGGCCAAAACATGCTGAAAATCGATGTTTTAGGTGCCCAAAGTCGATATGTGCATGCATCTTCTGTACTCGTTTATATCTCAAATTCCGGCTCAAAACACCCGAAAATTCGATATTTTTGGGTCCCAGAAGCGATCTGTACATGCCTACTCAATGTTAGAACATTTTAAAGATACAAGCACAAAACATGCTGAAAATCGATATTTTAGGTGCTCATAGTCGATTTGTGCATGCATCTTTTGTACAAGTTTATATCTCAAATTCAGGCTCAAAACACCCGAAAATTCGATATTTTTGGGTCCCAGAAGCAATCTGTACATGCCTACTCAGTGTTAGAATATTTTTAAAATACAGGCTTAAAACATAGTGAAAATAGATATTTTAGATGCAAAAAGTCGATATGAGCATGCATCTTCTGTACCCGTTAATATCTCAAATTCTGGCTCAAAACACTCGAAAATTCGATATTTTGGGGTCCCATAAACGATCTGTACATGCCTACTTAGCGATATAATGTTTTCAAAATATATTCCCAAAACATGCTAAAAATCGATATTTTAGGTTTCCAAAGTCGATATATGCATGCATCTTCTGTACTAGTTTATATCTTATATTCAGGCTCAAAACACTCGAAAATTCGATATGATTGGGTCCCAGAAGCGATCTGTACATGCCTACACAGTGTTAGAATATTTTTAAAATACGAGCCCAAAACACGGTGAAAATCGATATTTTTAGTGCCCAAAGTCTATATGTGCATGGATCTTCTGTACCCGTTTATAACTCAAATTTAGGCACAAAATACAAGAAAATTCGATATTTTTTGGGTCCCAGAAGCGATCTGTACATGCCTACTCAATTTTAGAATATTTTCAAGATACAAGCACAAAACATGCTGAAAATCGATATTTTAGGTGCCCATAGTCGATTTGTGCATGCATCTTCTGTACCAATTTATATCTCAAATTCAGGCTCAAAACACCCGAAAATTCGATATTTTTGGGTCCCAGAAGCGATCTGTACATGCCTACTCACTGTTAGATATTTTTCAAGATACAGGCTCAAAACATGCTGAAAATCCATATTTTAGGTGTCAAAAGTCGATATACTTATGCATCTTCTGTACCCGTTTATATCTCAAATTCAGGCTCAAACCACTCGGAAATTCGATATATTTGGGTCCCAGAAGTGATATGTACATGCCTACTCAATGTTAGAATATTTTCAATATTGAAGCTCAAAACATGCTGAAAGTCGATATTTTAGGTGCCCAAAGTCGATATGTGCATGCATCTTTTGAACCCATTTATATCTCAAATTCAGGCTCAAAACACCCGAAAAATTGATATTTTGGGGTCTCAGAAGCAATCTGTACATGCCTACTTAGTGCTAGAATATTTTCAAAATATACGCCCAAAACATGCTAAAAATCGATATTTTTGGTGCCCAATGTTGATATGTGCATGCATCTTCTGTACCCGTTTATGTCTTAAATTCAGGCTGAAAACACCCGAAAATTCGATATTTTTGGGTCCCAGAAGTGACCTGTATATGCCTACTCAGTGTTATGAAATTTCAAGATACAGGCTCAAAACATGCTGAAAATCGATATTTTAGGTGTAAGAAGTCGATACGTTCATGCATCTTCTCTACCCGTTTCTATCTCAAATATAGGCTCAAAATACCCGAAAATTCTTTTTTTTTGGGTGACAGAAGCGATCTGTACATGCCTACAAAGTGGTAGAAAATTTTGAAAATACGGGCACATAACATGGTGAAAATCGAGATTTTAGGTACCTAAAGTCGATATGTGCATGCATCTTCTGTACCCGTTTATATCTTAAATTCTGGCTCAAATACCCGAAAATTCTTTATTTTTGGATCCCAGAAGCGATCTGTACATGCCTACACAGTGGTAGAACATTTTGAAAATACGGGCACATAACATGGTGAAAATCGAGATTATAGGTTAAAAAAGTCGAGATGTGCATGCATCTTCTGTACAAGTTTATGTCTCAAATTCAGGCTCAAAACACCCGAAAAATTGATATTTTGGGGTCTCAGAAGCGATCGGTACATGCCTACTCAGAGCTAGAATGTTTTCAAAATATAGTCCCAAAACATGCTACAAATCGATATTTTAGTTGTCCAAAGTCGATTTATGCATGCATCTCCTGTACCCGTTTATATCTCAAATTCAGGTTCAAAACAACTGAAAATTCGATATTTTTGGGTCCCAGAAGCAATCTGTACATGCCTACTCAATGTTAGAAGATTTTCAAGATACAAGAACAAAACATGCTGAAAATCGATATTTTAGGTGTCCAAAGTCGATATACATATGCATCTTCTGTACCCGTTTATATCTCAAATTCAGCTCAAAACACACGACAATTCGATATTTTGTGGTCCCAGAAGCGATCTGTACATGCCTACTCAGTGCTAGAATGTTTTCAAGTTATTGGCCTAAAACATGCTAAAAATCGATATTTTAAGTGTCGAATGTCGATATGTGCATGCATCTTCTGTACCCGTTTATATCTCAAATTCAGGTTCAGAACACCCGAAAATTTGATATTTTTGGGTCCCAGAAGCGATCTGTAGATGCCTACTCAGTGTTAGAATATTTTTAAGATACAGGTTCAAAACATGCTTAAAATCGATATTTTATATGGAAAAAGTCGATATGTGCATGCATCTTCGGTACCCGTTTATATCTCAAATTCAAGCTCAAAATACCCGAAAACTCGATATTTTTTTCTCCCAGAAGCGATTTGTACACGCCTAATCATTGCTAGAATTTTTTCAAAATATAGGCCCAAAACAAGCAAAAATTCAACATTTTATGTGTCCCAAGTCGATATGTGTATACATCTTTAGTACCCGTTTATATCTCTAATTCAGGCTAAAAATACCCGAACATTCGATTTTTTTGTTTTCTAAAAGCGATCTGTACATGCCTACTCAGTGTTCGAATATTTTCAAAATATGGGCCCAAAACATGCTGAAAATCGATGTTTTAGGTGCCCAAAGTCGATATGTGCATGCATCTTCTGTACCCGTTTATATCTTAAATTCAGGCACAAAACACACGAAAATTCGATATTTTTGGGTCCCAGAAGCGATCTGTACATGCCTAGTCAGTGTTAGAATATTTTCAAAATATAGGCCCAAAACATGCTAAAAATCGGTATTTTAGGTGTTTAAACTGGATATGAGTATCGATCTTCTGTACCCGTTTATATGTCAAGTTCAGGATCAAATTGCCCGAAAATTCGATATTTTTGGGTGCCAGAAACAATCTGTACATGCCTATTCAGTGTTAGAATATTTTCAGGATACAGGCGCAAAACATGCTGAAAATCGATATTTTAGGTGCCCAAAGTCGATATGGGCATGCACCTTCTGTACCCGTTTATATCTCAAATTCAGGCTCAAAACACCCGAAAATTCGATATTTTTGGGTCCCAGAAGCGATCTGTACATGCCTACTCAATGTTAGAATATTTTCAAGATTGAAGCTCAAAACATGCTGAAAGTCGATATTTTAGGTGCCATGCATCTTCTGTAGCCGTTTATATCTCAAATTCATGCTCAAAACACCCGAAAAATTGATATTTTTGTGTTCCAAAAACAATCTGTACATGCCTACTCAATGTTAGAATATTTTCAAGATACAAGCACAAAACATGCTGAAAATCGATATTTTAGGTGCCCATAGTCAATTTGTGCATGCATCTTCTGTACCCGTTTATATCTCAAATTCAGGCTCAAAACACCCGAAAATTTGATATTGTTGGGTCCCAGAAGCGATCTGTACATGCCTACTCAGTGTTAGATATTTTTCAAGATACAGGCTCAAAACATGCTGAATATCCATATTTTAGGTGTCAAAAGTCGATATACTTTTGCATCTTCTGTACCCGTTTCTATCTCAAATTCAGGCTCAAAACACTCGAAAATTCGATATATTTGGGTCCCAGAAGTGATCTGTACATGCCTACTCAATGTTAGAATATTTTCAAGATTGAAGCTCAAAACATGCTGAAAGTCGATATTTTAAGTGCCATGCATCTTCTGTAGCCGTTTATATCTCAAATTCAGCCTCAAAACACCCGAAAATTCGATATTCTTTTGTTCCCAAAGCAATCTGTACATGCCTACTCAGTGTTAGAATATTTTTAAAATACAGGCTTAAATCATAGTGAAAATCGATATTTTAGATGCAAAAAGTCGATATGAGCATGCATCTTCTGTACCCGTTAATATGTCAAATTCTGGCTCAAAATACCCGAAAATTCGATATTTTGGGGTCCCATAAGCGATCTGTACATGCCTACTTAGCGATATAATGTTTTCAAAATATATTACCAAAACATGCTAAAAATCGATATTTTAGGTTTCCAAAGTCGATATGTGCATGCATCTTCTGTACTAGTTTATATCTCATATTCAGGCTCAAAACACCTGAAAACTCGATATGTTTGGGTCCCAGAAGCGATCTGTACATGCCTACACATTGTTAGAATATTTTCAAAATACGGGCCCAAAACAAGGTGAAAATCGATATTTTTAGTGCCTAAAGTAGATATGTGCATGCATCTTCTGTACCCATTTATATCTCAAATTTATGCACAAAATACAAGAAAATTCGATATTTTTGGGTCCCAGAAGCGATCTGTACATGCCTACTCAATGTTAGAATATTTTCAAGATACAAGCACAAAACATGCTGAAAATCGATATTTTAGGTGCCCATAGTCGATTTGTGCATGCATCTTCTGTACCAATTTATATCTCAAATTCAGGCTCAAAACACCCGAAAATTCGATATTTTTGGGTCCCAGAAGCGATCTGTACATACCTACTCAGTGTTAGATATTTTTCAAGATACAGGCTCAAAACATGCTGAAAATCCATATTTTAGGTGTCAAAAGTCGATATACTTATGAATCTTTTGTACCCGTTTCTATCTCAACTTCAGGCTCAAAAAACTCGAAAATTCGATATATTTGGGTCCCAGAAGTGATCTGTACATTCCTACTCAATGTTAGAATATTTTCAAGATTGAAGCTCAAAACATGCTGAAAGTCGATATTTTAGGTGCCCAAAGTCGATATGTGCATGCATCTTCTGTAGCCGTTTATATCTCAAATTCATGCTCAAAACACCCGAAAAATGGATATTTTTGTGTTCCAAAAACAATCTGTACATGCTTACTCAGTGTTAGAATACTTTCAAGATACAGGCTCAAAGCATGCTGAAAATCTATATTTTAGATGCAAAAAGTCGATACGTTCATGCATCTTCTGTACCCGTTTCTATCTCAAATTTAGGCTCAAAATACCCCAAAATTCTTTATTTTTGGGTGACAGAAGCGATCTGTACATGCCTACACAGTGGTAGAAAATTTTGAAAATACGGGCACATAACATGGTGAAAATCGAGATTTTAGGTACCCAAAGTCGATATGTGCATGCATCTTCTGTACCAGTTTATATCTAAAATTTAGGCTCAAATACCCGAAAATTCTTTATTTTTGGTTCCAAGAAGCGATCTGTACATGCTTACACGGTGGTAGAACATTTTGAAAGTACGGGAACATAACATGGTGAAAATCGAGATTTTAGGTTCAAAAAGTCGATATGTGCTTTTTTCTTTTGAACCCGTTTATATCTCAAATTCAGGCTCAAAACACCCGACAATTTGATATCTTTTGGTCCCAGAAGCGATCTGTACATGCCTACTCAATGTTAGAACATTTTCAAAATATGGGCACATAACATGCTAAAAATCCAAAATTTAGGTGCCCAAAGTCGATATGTGCATGCATCTTCTGTACAAGTTTATATCTCAAATTAATGCTCAAAACAACCGAAAATTCGATATTTTTGGGTCCCAGAAGCAATCTTTACATGCCTAATCAATGTTAGAAGATTTTCAAGATACAAGCACAAAACATGTTGAAAATCCATATTTTAGGTGTCCAAAGTCGATATACATAAGCATCTTATGTGCCCGTTTATATCTCAAATTCAGGCTCAAAACACCCGAAAATTCGATATTTTGGGGTCCCAGAAGCGATCTGTACATGCCTACTCAGTGTTAGAATATTTTTAAGATACAGGTTCAAAACATACTAAAAATCGATATTTTATATGGAAAAAGTCGTTATGTGCATGCATCTTCTGTACCCGTTTATATCTCAAATTCAGGCTCAAAATACCCAAAAACTCGATATTTTTTTCTCCCAGAAGCGATTTGTACATGCCTAATCATTGCTGGAATTTTTTCAAAATATAGGCCCAAAACAAGCAAAAATTCAACATTTTAGGTGTCCAAAGTCGATATGTGTATACATCTTCTGTACCCGTTTATATCTCTAATTCAGGCTAAAAATACCCGAACATTCGATTTTTTTGTTTCTTAGAAACGATCTGTACATGCCTACGCAGTGTTCGAATATTTTCAAAATATGGGCCCAAAACATGCTGAAAATCGATGTTTTAGGTGCCCAAAGTCGATATGTGCATGCATCTTCTGTACCCGTTTATATCTCAAATTCAGGCTCAAAACACCCGAAAATTCGATATTTTTGGGTCCCAGAAGTGACCTGTATATGCCTACTCAGTGTTATGAAATTTCAAGATACAGGCTCAAAACATGCTGAAAATCGATATTTTAGGTGTAAGAAGTCGATACGTTCATGCATCTTCTCTACCCGTTTCTATCTCAAATATAGGCTCAAAATACCCGAAAATTCTTTTTTTTTGGGTGACAGAAGCGATCTGTACATGCCTACAAAGTGGTAGAAAATTTTGAAAATACGGGCACATAACATGGTGAAAATCGAGATTTTAGGTACCTAAAGTCGATATGTGCATGCATCTTCTGTACCCGTTTATATCTTAAATTCTGGCTCAAATACCCGAAAATTCTTTATTTTTGGATCCCAGAAGCGATCTGTACATGCCTACACAGTGGTAGAACATTTTGAAAATACGGGCACATAACATGGTGAAAATCGAGATTATAGGTTAAAAAAGTCGAGATGTGCATGCATCTTCTGTACAAGTTTATGTCTCAAATTCAGGCTCAAAACACCCGAAAAATTGATATTTTGGGGTCTCAGAAGCGATCGGTACATGCCTACTCAGAGCTAGAATGTTTTCAAAATATAGTCCCAAAACATGCTACAAATCGATATTTTAGGTGTCCAAAGTCGATTTATGCATGCATCTCCTGTACCCGTTTATATCTCAAATTCAGGCTCAAAACAACCGAAAATTCGATATTTTTGGGTCCCAGAAGCAATCTGTACATGCCTACTCAATGTTAGAAGATTTTCAAGATACAGGAACAAAACATGCTGAAAATCGATATTTTAGGTGTCCAAAGTCGATATACATATGCATCTTCTGTACCCGTTTATATCTCAAATTGAGCTCAAAACACACGACAATTCGATATTTTGGGGTCCCAGAAGCGATCTGTACATGCCTACTCAGTGCTAGAATGTTTTCAAGTTATTGGCCTAAAACATGCTAAAAATCGATATTTTAAGTGTCGAATGTCGATATGTGAATGCATCTTCTGTACCCGTTTATATCTCAAATTCAGGTTCAGAACACCCGAAAATTTGATATTTTTGGGTCTCAGAAGCGATCTGTACATGCCTACTCAGTGTTAGAATATTTTTAAGATACAGGTTCAAAACATGCTGAAAATCGATATTTTATATGGAGAAAGTCGATATGTGCATGCATCTTCGGTACCCGTTTATATCTCAAATTCAAGCTCAAAATACCCGAAAACTCGATATTTTTTTCTCCCAGAAGCGATTTGTACACGCCTAATCATTGCTAGAATTTTTTCAAAATATAGGCCCAAAACAAGCAAAAATTCAACATTTTATGTGTCCCAAGTCGATATGTGTATACATCTTTTGTACCCGTTTATATCTCTAATTCAGGCTAAAAATACCCGAACATTCGATTTTTTTGTTTTCTAGAAGCGATCTGTACATGCCTACTCAGTGTTCGAATATTTTCAAAATATGGGCCCAAAACATGCTGAAAATCGATGTTTTAGGTGCCCAAAGTCGATATGTGCATGCATCTTCTGTACCCGTTTATATCTTAAATTCAGGCACAAAACACACGAAAATTCGATATTTTTGGGTCCCAGAAGCGATCTGTACATGCCTAGTCAGTGTTAGAATATTTTCAAAATATAGGCCCAAAACATGCTAAAAATCGGTATTTTAGGTGTTTAAACTGGATATGAGTATCGATCTTCTGTACCCGTTTATATGTCAAGTTCAGGATCAAATTGCCCGAAAATTCGATATTTTTGGGTGCCAGAAACAATCTGTACATGCCTATTCAGTGTTAGAATATTTTCAGGATACAGGCGCAAAACATGCTGAAAATCGATATTTTAGGTGCCCAAAGTCGATATGTGCATGCACCTTCTGTACCCGTTTATATCTCAAATTCAGGCTCAAAACACCCGAAAATTCGATATTTTGGGGTCCCATAAGCGATCTGTACATGCCTACACATTGTTAGAATATTTTCAAAATACGGGCCCAAAACACGGTGAAAATCGATATTTTTAGTGCCTAAAGTAGATATGTGCATGCATCTTCTGTACCCATTTATATCTCAAATTTATGCACAAAATACAAGAAAATTCGATATTTTTGGGTCCCAGAAGCGATCTGTACATGCCTACTCAATGTTAGAATATTTTCAAGATACAAGCACAAAACATGCTGAAAATCGATATTTTAGGTGCCCATAGTCGATTTGTGCATGCATCTTCTGTACCAATTTATATCTCAAATTCAGGCTCAAAACACCCGAAAATTCGATATTTTTGGGTCCCAGAAGCGATCTGTACATACCTACTCAGTGTTAGATATTTTTCAAGATACAGGCTCAAAACATGCTGAAAATCCATATTTTAGGTGTCAAAAGTCGATATACTTATGAATCTTTTGTACCCGTTTCTATCTCAACTTCAGGCTCAAAAAACTCGAAAATTCGATATATTTGGGTCCCAGAAGTGATCTGTACATTCCTACTCAATGTTAGAATATTTTCAAGATTGAAGCTCAAAACATGCTGAAAGTCGATATTTTAGGTGCCCAAAGTCGATATGTGCATGCATCTTCTGTAGCCGTTTATATCTCAAATTCATGCTCAAAACACCCGAAAAATGAATATTTTTGTGTTCCAAAAACAATCTGTACATGCTTACTCAGTGTTAGAATACTTTCAAGATACAGGCTCAAAGCATGCTGAAAATCGATATTTTAGATGCAAAAAGTCGATATGTGTATGCATCTTTTCAACCCGTTTATATCTCAAATTCAGGCTCAAAACACCCGAAACATTGATATTTTGGGGTCTCAGAAGCAATCTGTACATGCCTACTCAGTGCTAGAATATTTTCAAAATATACGCCCAAAACATGCTAAAAATCGATATTTTTGGTGCCCAAAGTTGATATGTGCATGCATCTTCTGTACCCGTTTATGTCTTAAATTCAGGCTGAAAACACCCGAAAATTCGATATTTTTGGGTCCCAGAAGTGACCTGTATATGCCTACTCAGTGTTATAAAATTTCAAGATACAGGCTCAAAATATGCTGAAAATCGATATTTTAGGTGTAAGAAGTCGATACGTTCATGCATCTTCTGTACCCGTTTCTATCTAAAATTTAGGCTCAAATACCCGAAAATTCTTTATTTTTGGTTCCAAGAAGCGATCTGTACATGCTTACACGGTGGTAGAACATTTTGAAAGTACGGGAACATAACATGGTGAAAATCGAGATTTTAGGTTCAAAAAGTCGATATGTGCTTTTTTCTTTTGAACCCGTTTATATCTCAAATTCATTCTCAAAACACCCGACAATTTGATATCTTTTGGTCCCAGAAGCGATCTGTACATGCCTACTCAATGTTAGAACATTTTCAAAATATGGGCTCATAACATGCTAAAAATCCAAAATTTAGGTGCCCAAAGTCGATATGTGCATGCATCTTCTGTACAAGTTTATATTTCAAATTCATGCTCAAAACAACCGAAAATTCGATATTTTTGGGTCCCAGAAGCAATCTTTACATGCCTAATCAATGTTAGAAGATTTTCAAGATACAAGCACAAAACATGTTGAAAATCCATATTTTAGGTGTCCAAAGTCGATATACATAAGCATCTTATGTGCCCGTTTATATCTCAAATTCAGGCTCAAAACACCCGAAAATTCGATATTTTGGGGTCCCAGAAGCGATCTGTACATGCCTACTCAGTGTTAGAATATTTTTAAGATACAGGTTCAAAACATACTAAAAATCGATATTTTATATGGAAAAAGTCGATATGTGCATGCATCTTCTGTACCCGTTTATATCTCAAATTCAGGCTCAAAATACCCAAAAACTCGATATTTTTTTCTACCAGAAGCGATTTGTACATGCCTAATCATTGCTGGAATTTTTTCAAAATATAGGCCCAAAACAAGCAAAAATTCAACATTTTAGGTGTCCAAAGTCGATATGTGTATACATCTTCTGTACCCGTTTATATCTCTAATTCAGGCTAAAAATACCCGAACATTCGATTTTTTTGTTTCTTAGAAACGATCTGTACATGCCTACGCAGTGTTCGAATATTTTCAAAATATGGGCCCAAAACATGCTGAAAATCGATGTTTTAGGTGCCCAAAGTCGATATGTGCATGCATCTTCTGTACCCGTTTATATCTCAAATTCAGGCTCAAAACACCCGAAAATTCGATATTTTTGGGTCCCAGAAGCGATCTGTACATGCCTACTCAATGTTAGAACATTTTCAAGATACAAGCACAAAACATGCTGAAAATCGATATTTTAGGTGCCCATAGTCGATTTGTGCATGCATCTTCTGTACCCGTTTATATCTCAAATTCAGGGTTAAAACACCCGAAAATTCGATATTTTTGGATCCCAGAAGCAATCTGTACATGCCTATTCAGTGTTAGATATTTTTCAAGATACAGGCTCAAAACATGCTGAAAATCCATATTTTAGGTGTCAAAAGTCGATATATATAATTATGCATCTTCTGTACCCGTTTCTATCTCAAATTCAGGCTCAAAACACTCGAAAATTCGACATATTTGGGTCCCAGAAGTGATCTGTACATGCCTAGTCAGTATTAGAATACTTTCAAGATACAGGCTCATAGCATGCTGAAAATCGATATTTTAGATGCAAAAAAGTCGATATGTGCATGCATCTTTTGAACCCGTTTATATCTCAAATTCATGCTCAAAACACCCGAAAAATTGATATTTTGGGGTCTCAGAAGCAATCTGTACATGCCTAGACAGTGCTAGAATATTTTCAAAATATATGCCCAAAACATGCTGAAAATCGATAATTTTGGTGACCAAAATCGATATGTGCATGCATCTTCTGTACCCGTTTATATCTCAAATTCAGGCTCAAAACACCCGAAAATTCGATATTTTTTTGTTCCCAAAGCAATCTGTACATGCCTACTCAGTGTTAGAATACTTTTAAGATACAGGCTCAAAACATAGTGAAAATCGATATTTTAGATGCAAAATGTCGATATGAGCATGCATCTTCTGTACCCGTTAATATGTCAAATTCCGGCTCAAAACACCCGAAAATTCGATATTTTTGGGTCCGATAAGCGATCTGTACATGCCTACTTAGCGATATAGTGTTTTCAAAATATATTCCCAAAACATGCTAAAATCGATATTTTAGGTTTCCAAAGTCGATATGTGCATGCATCTTCAGTAATAGTTTATATCTCATATTCAGGCTCAAATCACCCGAAAATTCGATATGTTTGGGTCCCAGAAGCGATCTGTACATGCCTACACAGTGTTAGAATATTTTCAGAATACGGGCCCAAAACATGGTGAAAATCGATATTTTTAGTGCCCAAAGTCTATATGTGCATGGATCTTCTGTACCCGTTTATAACTTAAATTCAGGCCCAAAAATCCCGAAAATTCCATATTTTTGGGTCCCAGAAGCGACCTGTACATGCTTACTCATTGCTAGAATATTTTTAAAGTACAGGCCTAAAACATGATGAAAATCGATATTTTAGGTGCCTAAAGTAGACATGTGCATGCATCTTCTGTACCCATTTATATATCAAATTCAGGCACAAAACATCCAAATATTCGATATTTTTGGTTACAAGAACCGATCTGTACATGCCTTCACAGTGTTAGAACATTTTCAATATATATGTCCAAAACATGCTGGAAATCGAAAATTTAGGTGCCCAAAATCGATTTGTGCATGCATCGTCTGTACTCGTTTATTTCCCAAATTCAGGCTCAAATCATCCGAAAATTCGTTATTTTTTGGACACAGAAGGAATCTGTACATGCCTACTTAATGCTAGAATATTTTCATAATACAGGACCAAAAACATGGTGAAATTCGATATTTTAGGTGCCTAAAGTCGATATGTGCATGCATCTTCTGTACCCATTTATATCTCAAATTCAAGCACAAAACATCCAAATACTCGATATTTTTGGTTACAAGAACCGATCTGTACATGCCTTTACAGTGTTAGAACATTTTCAATATATATGCCCAAAACATGCTGGAAATCGATAATTTAGGTGCCCAAAATCGAGATGTGCATGCATCGACTGTACTCGTTTATATCCCAAATTCAGGCTCAAAACACACGAAAATTCGGTATTTTTGGGTCACAGAAGGAATCTGTACATGCCTACTTAGTGCTAGAATAATTTCAAAATACAGGACCAAAAACATGGTGAAATTCGATATTTTAGGTGACCAAAGTACAGTAGATATGTAAATGTATCTCCTGTACCCTTTTATATCCCAAATACAGGCTCAAAACATGAGAAAATTTGATATTTTTTGGTCCCAGAAGCGATGTGTACATACTTACTCAATGCTTGAATATTTCTAAATACAGGCCCAAAACATGATGAAAATAGATATTTTAGGTGCCCAAAGTAGATATGTGCATGCATCATCTGTACCCGTTTATATCCCAAATTCAGGCTCAAAGCAGCCGAAAATTCGATATTTTTGGGACCCAGAAGGAATCTGTACATGCCTACTCAGTGCTAGAATATTTTCAAAATATAGGCCTAAGACGTGCTAAAAATCGATATTTTTGGTCCTCAAATTAGATATGTGCGTGCATCTTCTGTACACGTTTATATCCCAAATTCAGGCTCAAAACACCAGAAAATTCGATGTTTTTGGGTCCCAGAAGCTATCTGTACATACCTACTGATTGCTAGAATATTTTCAAAATATAGGCCAAAAACATGCTAAAAATAGATAATTTTGTGCCTGAAGTCGATATGTGCATGCATCTTCTGTACCCATTTATATCTCAAATTCAGGCACAAAACATCTAAATATTTGATATTTTTGGTTTGTAGAACCCATCTGTACATTAATACTCAGTGTTAGAATATTTTCAAAATTCAGGCCGAAAACATGCTGAAAATCGATATTTTAGGTGCCCAAAGTCAATATGTGCATTATTCTTTTATACCCATTTATAACACAAATTCAGGCTAAAAACACCCGAAAATTCGATATTCTGGGGTCCCAGAAGCGATCTGTACATGCCTACTCAGTATTAGAACATTTTCAGAATATAGGCCCAAAACATGCTAAAAATCGATATTTTTGTTGCCCAAATTAGATATGTGAGTGCATCTTCTGTACCCGTTTATATCCCAAATTCAGGCTCAAAACACAAAAAAAAAATCGATATTTTTGGGTCCCAGAAGCGATCTGTACATACCTACTCAGTGCTAGAATATTTTCAAAATATAGTTCTCAAATATGCTAAAAATAGATATTTTTGGTGCCCAAAGTCGATATGTGCATGCATCATCTGTACCCGTTTATATCCCAAATTCAGGTTAAAAACACAAAAAAAAATCGATATTTTGTTGTCCCAGAAGCGATCTGTACATGACTACTCAGTGCTAGAATATTTTCAAAAAATAGGCCCAAAACATGCTAAAAATCAATATTTTTGGTGCCTAAAGTCCATATGTGCATGCATCTTATGTTCTCGTTTATATCTCAAATTCAGGCTCAAAACACCCGAAATCTCGATATTTTTAAATCCAACAAGCTATCTGTACATGCATAATCAGTGCTAGAATATTTTCAAAATAAAGGCCCAAAACATGCTAAATTCGATATTTTAGGTGCTCAGAGTCGATATGTGAATGCATATTCTGTACCCGTTTATATCCCAAATTCATGCTCAAAAGATCTGAAAATTCGATATTTTTGGGTCCCAGAAGCGATCTGAACATGCCTAGTCAGTGCTAGAATATTTTCAAAATATAAGCCTAAAACATGCTAAAAATCGATATTTTAAGTGCCCAAAGTTAATATGTGCATGCATCATCTGTACTCGTTTATATCCCAAATTCAGGCTAAAAACAGTCGAAAATTTGATGTTTTTGGGTTCCAGAAGCAATCTGTACATGCCTACTCAGTGCTTGAATGTTTTCAAAATACAGGCCCAAAACATGCTAAAAATCGATATTTAAGGTGCCCAAAGTCAATATGTGAATCAATCTTCTGTACCCGTTTATATCACAAATTCAGGCTCAAAACACCCGAAAATTCGATTATTTTGGATCCCAGAAGCTTTCTGTACATGCCTACTCAGTTTTAGAATATTTTGAAAATATAGGCCCAAAACATGCTGAAAATCGATATTATAGGTGCTGAATGTCAATATGTACATATATCTTCTATAGCCTTTTTTATAACAAATTCAGGCTCAAAACACCCGAATATTCGATATTTTTTGGTCTTAGAAGCGATCTGTACATGCCTTCTCAGTGTTAGAAAATTTTCAAAATATAAGCCCAAACCATGCTAAAAATCGATATTTTTGGTGCCCAAAGTCGATATGTGTATGCATTTTATGTACCCGTTTATATCCCAAAATCAGGCTCAAAATACCCGAAAACTCGATGTTTTGGGGTCCCAGAAGCGATCTGTATATGTCTACTAAGTGCTAGAGTAATTTCAAAATATTGCCCCTAAACATGCTGAAAATCGATATTTTAGGTGACCAAAATCGATATGTGCATGCATCTCTGTACTCGATTATATCCCAAATAAAGGCTTAAAACACACACAAATTCGCTATTTATGGGTCCCAGGAGGAATCTGTACATATCTATTCAGTGCTAGAATATTTTCAAAATACAGGACCAAATCATGGTGAAAATCGATATTTTAGGTGCCCTAAATTCAGTCTCAAAACATGAGAAAATTCCATATTTTTGGGTCCCAGTAGTGATCTGTACATGCTTACTCAGTGCTAGAATATTTTTATAGTACAGGCCTAAAACATGATGAAAATCGATATTTTAGGTGGCCAAAGTAGATATGTGCATGTATCTTCTGTACCCGTTTGTATCCCATATTCAGGCTCAAAGCACCCGAAAATTCGATATTTTTGGGACCCAGATGGAATCTGTACATGCCTACTAAGTGCTAGAATATTTTCAAAATATAGGCCCAAGACATGCTATAAATCGATATTATAGGTGCCCAAATTAGATATGTGCATGCATCTTCTGTACCCGTTTATATCCCAAGTTCAGGCTCAAAACACGAAAAAAAATCGATACTTTTGGGTCCCAGAAGCGATCTGTACATACCTACTCAGTGCTACAATATTTTCAAAATATAGGCCCAAAACATGATAAAAATAGATAATTTTGGTGCCTAAAGTCGATATGTGCATGCATCTTCTGTACCCATTTATATCTCAAATTCAGGCACAAAACAACCGAATATTCGATATTTTTGGTTCCCAGAACCGATCTGTACATGCCTTCACAGTGATAAAACATTTTCAAAATATATGCCCAAAACATGCTAAAAATCGATATTTTTGGTGCCCAAAGTCGATATGTGCATGCATCTTCTGTATCTGGTTATATTCCAAATTCAAGCTCAAAATACACAAAAATTCGATGTTTTTGGGTTCCAAAAGCGATCTGTACATGTCTGTTCAGTGCTAGAATATTTTCAAAATATTGCCCCTAAACTTGCTGAAAATCGATATTTTAGGTGCCCAAAATCGACATGTGCATGCATCGTCCGTTCTCGTTTATATCCCAAATTCAGGCTCAAAACACACGAAAATTCGGTATTTTGGGGTCCCAGAAGGAATCTGTACATGCCTACTCAGTGCTAGAATATTTTCAAAATATAGGCCCAATACATGCTGAAAATTGATATTTTAGGCGCCCAAATCAGATATGTGCGTGCATCTTCTGTACCCGTTTATATCCCAAATTCAGGCTCAAAATACCCGAAAACTCGATATTTATGGATCCCAGAAGCGACCTGTTCATACCTACTCAGTGCTAAAATATTTTCAAAATATAGGCCCAAAACATGCTAAAAATAGATATTTTTCGTGCCCAAAGTTGATATGTGCATGCATCTTCTGTACCCATTTATATCTCAAATTCAGGCACAAAACGCCCGAAAATTCGATATTTATGGGTCCCACAAGCGATCTGTGCATGCCTACCTAGTTATAGAATATTTTCAAAATACAGGCCCAATACATGTTGAAAATCGATATTTTACGTGCCCAAAGTCAATATGTGCATGCATCTTCTGTTCTCGTTTATATCTCTCAGGCTCAAAACACCCGAAATCTCGATATTTTTAGGTCCCAGAAGCTATCTGTACATTCATAGTCAGTGCAAGAATATTTTTAAAACATAGGCCCAAAACATGCTGAAATTCGATATTTTAGGGGCCCAGAGTTGATATGTGCATGCATCTTCTGTAACCGTTTATATCCCAAATTCAGGCTCAAAACACCCGAAAATTCAATATTTTGGGGACCCAGATGCGATCTGTACATGCATACTCAGTGCTAGAATATTTTCAAAATATAGGCCCAAAATATGCTAAAAATTGATATTTTTGGTGCCCAAAATCGATATGTGCATGCATCTTATGTTCTCGTTTAAATCACAAATTCAGGCTCAAAACACCTGAATATTCAATATTTTTGGGTCCCATAAGCGATATGTACATGCCTTCTCAGAGTAAGAACATTTTCAAAATATATTCCCAAAACATGCTGAAAATCGATATTTTAGGTGCTCAATGTCAATATGTGCATACATATTCTATAGCCGTTTATACAACAAATTCAGGCTCAAAACACCCGAATATTCGATATTTTGGGTCTAAGAAGCGATCTGTACATGCCTTCTCCGTGTTAGAAAATTTTCAAAATATAGCCCCAAAACATGCTAAAAATCGATATTTTTTGTGCCCAAAGTTGATATGCGCCTTTTTTTTTTTTATATATATATCTCTCGACACTGGACATAGGCTTCATCAAGCCCGTTACCGTGGCCCAGGTCAACTGCTGCTCACACACACACACGTCACGACTTTCGAACTGGTACCCAGCCACAGAGGGAGGGAAGTGAGGGAAATTCCCAAATACTGCAGCTGGTATGATACCAGCGAGGGTGTTTTGCGACGTTCGGTGACCTTATAATTAGTGCCTTAAACTCAAATCGGATGAGTAAATATTCTCAGGCCCTCACCTAAGAGGATCGATCTTCCGACCTCCAGGTTACGAGTCCAGAATACTAACCACTCGGCATCTGTACCAGTTTATATCTCAAATTCAGGCTCAAAGCACCCAAATATTCGATATTTTTAAGACCCAGAAGTAATCTGTACATGCACACTCAGTGCTAGAATATTTTCAAAATATAGGCCCAAAATATGCTAAAAATCGATATTTTTGGTGCTCAAAATCGATATGGGCATGCATCTTATGTTCTCGTTTATATCACAAATTCAGGCTCAAAACACCTGAATATTCAATATTTTTGGGTCCCATAAGCGATATGTACATGCCTTCTCAGTGTAAGAACATTTTCATCATATATGCCCAAAACATGCTAAAAATAGATATTTTTGGTGCTCAAAGTCGATATGTGCAAGCATCTTCTGTACCCGTTTATATCCCAAATTCAGGCTCAAAACACACGAAAATTCGATATTTTGGGGTCCCAGAAGCGATCTGTACATGCCTACTCAGTGCTAGAATATTTTCAAAATACAGGACCAAAACATGCTGAAAATCGATATTTTAGGTGCCCAATGTAGATATCTGCATGCATCTTCTCTACACGTTAATATCTCAAATTTAGGCTCAAAGCACCCGAAAATTCGATATTTTTCGGACCCAGAAGTAATCTGTACATACCTACTCAGTGTTAGAATATTTTCGAAACATAGGCCCAAAATATACTAAATATCAATATTTTTGGTGCCCAAATTAGATATGTGCTTGCATCTTTTGTACCCGTTTATATCCCAAATTTATGCTCAAAACACTAAAAAAATCGATAATTTTGGGTCACAGAAGCGATATGTACATGCCTACTCAGTGTTAGAACATTTACAAAATATATGCCCAAAACATGCTAAAAATCGATATTTTTGGTGCCCAAAGTCGATATGTGCATGCATCTCCTGTACCCGTTTATATCACCAATTCAGGCTCAAACCACTCGCAAATTTGATATTTTTTGTTGTCCCAGAAGCAATCTGTACATGCCTACTCAGTGCTTGAACATTTAAAAAAAATAGCCCCAAAACATGCTGAAAATCGATATTTTTGGTACCCAAAGTCGATATGTGCATGCATCTTATGTTCTCGTTCATATCTTAAATTTATGCTCAAAACACCCGAAAATTCGATATATTTGGCTCCCAGAAGCGATCTGTACATGCTTACTCAGTGTTAGAATATTTTCAAAATACAGGCTCAAAACATGCTAAAAATCGATATTTTTGGTGTCTAAAGTCGATATGTGCATGCATCTTCTTGTCTCGTTTATATCTCACAGGCTCAAAACACCCGAAATCTCGATATTTTTAAGTCCCCAAAGCTATCTGTACATTCATAGTCAGTGCAAGAATATTTTTAAAATATAGGCCTAAAATATGCTGAAATTCGATATTTTAGTGTCCCAGAGTCGATATGGGCATGCATCTCCTGTACCCGTTTATATCCCAAATTCAGGCTCAAAACACTCGAATATTCGATATTTTTGGGTCCAAGAAGCGATCTGTACATGTTTACTCAGTGCTAGATTATTTTTAAAATACAGGCCAAAAACAAGATGAAAAATGATATTTTAGGTGCCCAAAGTAGATATGTGCAGGCATCTTCTCTACACGTTAATATCTCAAATTCAGGCTCAAAGCACCCGAAAATTCGATGATTTTGGGACCCAGAAGGAATCTGTACATGCGTACTCAGTGCTAGAATATTTTCAAAATATATGCCCAAACCATGCTAAAAATAGATATTTTTCGTGCCCAAAGTGGATATGTGCAAGCATCTTCTGTACCCATTTATATCTCAAATTCAGGCTCAAAACACCCGAATATTCAATATGTTTGGGTCCCACAAGCGACCTGTACATGCCTACTCAGTGTTAGAATATTTTCAAAATACAGGCCCAATACATGTTGAAAATCGATATTTTAGGTGCCCAAAGTCAATATGTGCATGCATCTTCTGTTCTCGTTTATATCTCTCAGGCTCAAAACACCCGAAATTTCGATATTTTTATGTCCCCGAAGCTATCTGTACATTCATAGTCAGTGCAAGAATAATTTTTAAATATAGTCCCAAAACATGCTGAAATTCGATATTTTAGGGGCCAAGAGTCGATTTGTGCATGCATCTTCTGTAACCGTTTATATCCCAAATTCATGCTCAAAACACCCGAAAATTCGATATTTTGGGGTTCCAGAAGCGATCTGTACATTCCTACTCAGTGCCAGAATATTTTCAAAATACAGACCCAAAACATGCTGAGAATCAATATTTTAGGTGCCCAAAGTCAATATGTGCATACATCTTCTGTACACGTTTATATCACAAATTCAGGCTCAAAACACCCAAATAATTGATATTTTTGGGTCCAAGAAGCGATCTGTACATGCTTACTCAGTTTTAGAATATTTTTAAAATACAGGCCTAAAACATGATGAAAATCGATATTTTAGGTGCCCAATGTAGATATGTGCAGGCATCTTCATTATACGTTAATATTTCAAATTCAGGCTCAAAGCACCCAAAAATTCGATATTTTTGGGTCCCAGAAGCGATCTGTACATGCTTACTCAGTATTAGAATATTTTCAAAATATAAGCTCAAAACATGCTAAAAATCGATATTTTTGGTGCCTAAAGTCGATATGTGCATGCATCTCCTATACCTGTTTATGTCACAAATTCAGGCTCAAAACTACCGAAAACTCGATATTTTTGAGTCCCATGAGCGATCTGTACATGCCTACTCAGTGCCAGAATATTTTCAAATTATAGGCCCAAAATATGCTAAAAATCGATATTTTTTGGTGTCTAAAGTCGTTATGTCCATGCATCTTCTGTTCTCGTTTATATCTCTACTTCAGGCTCAAAACACCCGAAATCTTGATATTTTTATGTCCCCGAAGCTATCTGTACATTCATAGTCAGTGCAAGAATATTTTTAAAACATAGGCCCAAAACATGCTGAAATTCGATATTTTAGGTGAACAAACTCAATATGTGCATGCATCTTCCATACCCGTTTAAATCCCAAATTCATGCTCAAAACACCCGAAAATTCGATATTTTTGGGTCCCAGAAGTGACCTGCATATGCCTACTCAGTGTTATAAATTTTCAGGATACAGGCTCAAAATATGCTAAAAATCGATATTTTAGGTGCAAAAAGTTGATATGAGCATGCATCTTCTGTACCCGTTTTATCTCAAATTCAGGCTCAAAACACCCGAAAATTCGATCTCTTTGGGTCCCAGAAGCAATCTGTACATGTCTACTCATTGTTATAATATTTTCAAGATGTTCCGGTTAAACCTACATTTAAGAGGCTACTTATAATCACTTATACTCACTTACAAGAGTGAGTCACACATCTCATGATGCCGTGAAACTGCTAGCGTAGGCTTGGATACAAACCCTAGCTCACTGTGGGAACCATTAACACGTTAGCAGATAGTGACGACATAGGTCATGTGACCTACCAAGCGACGCCTTGTTCCCGCTCCTTCAGCCTCAGTTAGCTATTGATAACCATACACTCAACAAGGTTACCTTAGCATATAATCTCTCTCTATAAAGTTAGCTCAAGTCTAACCTAACCCCAACATATTGTGAAACTGTACTCACTCGGGTTATCAATAAATTGTGTAAACTACAGAAGCTTGCTACCTCTCCTACGCCATATAATTATAGAAAACCTTATAATTAAAATCAAACTCCGAAGAGACGCCAAAGACAAAGACTAATAAAAAGACCAAACCCCTTACTTGGTAAATGCACAGTTGTAGGCTTGGGGACTACAAGGGTCAGTGACTCACAGAGTAGACTGGCAGGCACTGTCAAAAGTACGGTACATTTACCAAGTAAGGGGTTTGCTATCATAAAGGTGCAAGTGAAAAGTGATAATAACTATGAAGGAAATGAAATCATATCTTTAAGTGAAACATGTAGAATAAATAATATTGGTATGGAATCCATATTCTCTCTGATACAAAAAGACAACTTCATCGAAACTCTAATTTTTAACAAGGTTGATCTGGCAGTGAACATTAAACCAGGTACTTACATAGGTGACTTTCTTGTGATTCTTAAACCCATACAAGTGGAAAAAGAATCTCCTCCCTTAGCCAACATACACATTGTTGATGAATTACAACTTAGGCAAACTACTAAGGAATTATGTGAGCATGTAAAAGTAAATGATTTTCCTTCACGTCGCACACAGCTTTTACACACATTAGCAAATCACAGGTCGGCTATTGCCTTACCTGGTGAGCGGTTGGGGAAAACAACACTAGTTAAACATCACATAAAATTAACTGACACAGATCCAGTATATGTGAAAGGTTACAGATTACCTCATAGTCAGAGACAAATAATGAATAAAATGGTGGATGATATGTCAGCAGAAGGAATCATTGAATTTTCAAACAGTCCTTATAACAGCCCATTATTCTTAGTTACTAAGAAAACAGGTGATTTCCGTCCTGTTATTGATTTTAGGAAGATAAATGAGAAAACTGTCAAGGATAGGTACCCATTACCTGTACTTAAAGATATCCTCATGGAGATTGGGGAAAATAACGGAGTCTTTACTAGTCTTGACCTAATTAGTGGTTATTGGCAAGTAGAATTAGATGACCAATCCAAACCTATTACTGCTTTTAGCACCCCAAATGGTCATTGACAATTTGTCAGAATGCCCTTTGGATTATCCAATGCCCCCTTAACATTCCAAAGGATGATAAATACTAATTTCAGCGACATGACTCAAGACGTTGTTGCATACTTAGATGACTTAATTATTGTCAGCCCTGATGTCAATTCACACCTACAAAAACTAGACAGAGTCTTACAACGACTGCAGGATGTTGGATTA
Organism: Petrolisthes cinctipes; assembly: GCA_033782935.1. Lineage (NCBI taxonomy): Eukaryota > Metazoa > Arthropoda > Malacostraca > Decapoda > Porcellanidae > Petrolisthes > Petrolisthes cinctipes. Next base: position 9,675,649 of record JAWQEG010000069.1, read on the forward strand.
AAGGTTAAACTGTCAAAATGTACATTCCTTAAGGCTGAAATAGAACTTTTGGGTCATAAAGTAAATAGTAAAGGAATTCACACTTTGGATTCCAAGATTAAAGCAGTAAAGGAATTCCCTCAACCTACTACAGTAAAGCAAATAAGGAGTTTCCTTGGATTATGTTCATACTACAGGTCATTCATAATGAATTTTGCTAAAATAGCCAGCCCACTAACAAGACTCCTAAAGAAAAATATCGAATTTAAGTGGTCACAGACAGAGCAAGATAGTTTTGATCAATTAAAACTTAAACTCACAACTGCTCCAATTTTAAGTTATCCAAACTATAACCTCCCATTTTCTCTCTGTACTGACGCATCACAGGATGGTCTAGGTGCAGTGCTTATGTAGCATTCCACTGAGGGTCGTTGCAAGGTTTGTGCATATGCCAGTCGTGTTGTGAACGATGCAGAGAAGAAATATAGCGTCACAAACCTAGAGGCTATGGCGGTAGTTTGGGCTTTAAAGACCTTCAGGGAAATAATTCTGGGGTATCCTATCACCATATATACAGATCATCAACCTGTGTGTGGTCTCTTCAATGGTAAAATTTGACAGGTCAGTTAGCCAGATGGTACCTAACAATCTCAGAATTTCAACCTACAATTAAATATCTTCCTGGGCGTTTTAATAGAGTTGCAGATGCTTTATCTCGCAATGTATCAGCTGCTGCTGTTATTCCCACTTATAGTGATGTAGACTTCAATGTGAAACTTGTTAAGACTGAACAAAAGAAAGACAAATTTTGGTCACGGGTCATTTATGCTTTGGTTTCAGGTGACGAGACTAACCTACCAGAGTTACCAATCCCACTAACACAGTTTGAGGTAATAGATGACACTTTGTTCAGGAAGCTTGAGAAACAAACTAACATTTTTTCACAGGTGGTAGTCCCTGATACACTAATTAAGATTGTACTAACACTTATGCATAATCATCCACAAGCCGGACATCCGGGAAGAGATCGCTGTATAGCAGAAACTAGACAAAAATATTATTGGTTCACTCTCCGCGCAGACGTGGAGAAACATATCAAGAATTGTGAATCATGTCATGCTCATAAAGGTAATACAATGGGCCCAGCCCCTATGTTAAATTACCCAATACCTGAACAGCCATGGGATGTTGTTGGTATAGATATTCTAAGCTTACCAATGAGTCATCAAGGCTTCAAATATTGTCTTGTATGTGTAGACCATTTCTCACGTTATGTGGTCATTACTCCTTTGCAGACAAAGACAGCAGAAGAGGTTGCACACAAGCTCGTAACAAATTTACTTTGCCAGTACACCACTCCTAAGGTGATACTAACAGACAATGGTAAAGAATTTACTAATAATTTGTTACGTAACATATGTGATCAATATCATATAAAACAAACTTTTATTACAGCATATCATCCAGCCAGCAACGGTCTCACAGAAAGAGCAAATCGTAAAATACTTGAAGTTTTGCGACATGTGGCTAATCCTATCCAAGGATCATGGGAAGACTGGATATCCTTTACAGCTGCCTCCATTAACGGTTCCATAAATTCATCAGTGGGCAAGTCCCCGCATTATATTCTATATAGAACAGACAAAAGACTTCCATATGACATAATAACTGGAAATTCTCCTCCAGCATATAATATGGATGACTATTCCATTAGACAACTACAAGTGTTTAATAACATCCATAAGGAAGTCAGGAAACACCTAGAAGGTAGCAGGCAGGAGATGATGATCAAACAACATACTCAAGCTGTGAAGATAGATGTTGCTGTAGGGGAGAATGTCATGGTAAAATCCCCAGAAAGAGTATCAAAGTTAACTCCAAAGTTTGTTGGTCCATATGAAATAATTGACATTGCCCATGGAAATAAAATAAAAATACAGGATATAAAAACGGGGAAGGTAGAAATAGTACATGTGGATAGGTGTAAAAAGATAAACTTAAATGAACCACCTATAACACACACAACACAATCACAAGAAATAATAAACTCCACTCCCACATCAAGTAAAAGAAATACATACAGACAAAAACTTAGGTCTGCAAAACAAACTAAATAATGACATTTATTTCAGATGGGGAACAAGACTCTATTACTGTTTTTGCTGGGCACAGCGCTTGTTACACTTGCCCAACAAACAGCAGTTCCAGCCCAAGTACTGAAGACAGGTGCTTTGGTTGAACATAGAGGAAAAGTCTTGATAGTGGAAGATTTAGTTACTGTACAACTGGAAGTTCACGGATTGCTTGATATGCCAGAGATAATCTATAACCTTGGACAGCATGTATCAAAATTACACAGACATGTAGAAGCTGTCACAACACAAGTAAATAATTTTTACAATAACCAGGATATGAATGCTAGTTCTGATGTTAAAACTAACCCACTTCTAGCCTACTTCTATAATAATACTAGACCTGTAAAAATGACTCTACAGTTACAAACTAACAGGGGAGATAGGATAGTAACAATAATACATGATATGAAGTTATCATTTCCTGAAGAACCACATAAAGTGAGGCAATCTGCCCACGCTCGTCGTCAGAGACGTGGCTTTTTCAATTTCATGGGACTGTTAAGTAAACAATTGTTTGGCACAGCAATGGCCGACGATGTAACTGCATTAGGAAAGAAATTAGGAGAAGTAACCATTGCCCTGGGACAACAGAATAGAATAGTTATTCAAACCTACGAGGCTCTCCAACACCTAAAACAGAAAACTCATGAAATAATAGAAACAACTAACCAATTGACTTCTGTGGTAAACAAATTAATTGGAATAATACCTAACATTGAACAAATCCAATTAATTAATGAGTACATAGCAACCATTGAGATAGCTGTTAAGGAACTAAATGATTTAAATGAATTAGTAATAAGTGACCTAGTAGATGCTGGATTGGGTAGAGTGAACTCTAAGTTGTTACCTCTACGGCAGTTGCAAGCAGCAGTGGAAATAGCTATAAATACTTATAAGCTAACCCCCATATTTACCATATCTGACGTGGAATATTATTACCCCATCATTGGATCAATCCTAACTGAATCAAGTATCTTATTAAATATTCCTTTTAAGTCAAAAACGTCATTTAATATTTGGGAATTACGACCTTTTCCAATTAGAGTAAATAATACCCTGCTGGTTGTTGACAAGTCACGTCAGTACATAGTCGCATCTGAGGATTATACTGCCATAGAAACCTTAGAAAAACATTCATTGGATGACTGTCTCACCTCGTACTTACACTTGTATGTATGTCCTGCGTATATGTTTACCTTCAGTTTAACAAACAAGGCACAGTGTGAACTTTCATTCATAATTCCTGAATCAACTCTCCCAACATCTTACTGTACTTTCAAAACTGTAAGTAATAATACTTCCTACCATGAGCGCTTCGGTACTAACCACTACTACTATTTCCAAAAGAGACCAAGCGTGACATTAATTTGCAATGTTAAAGTCCAACACATTTGGGTGGATGGTTATTATATGGCACCTGACCATTGTGAGATTAGGAATGAAAATTTCCTTAACTTACCTACTCATCACCATAAAGCATTTGTGTCTACACTTTCTACAGAGTTAAAATCACTTAACCTTGTAGCAAACATCTCTTTAGATAAAATCACTATTGTTTCAGACAAAATCAAGTTCCTTCAGTATTTAAATGACTCAGAATTTACCTCAACATTGGATGAATTGTTACCTGTACATCTCTCAAGAGAAGTTGTATTCCCTCTACACATCATACCTGCACTAACGTTGATTGTTTGTACTATTGTGTTTAGCTGGTGTATACGGAAGGTGTACGCTCGGTACCGACAATTATCGGCTCGCAAACGACAAGTGTCAGAAGGTAATGAGGATACAAACGTATAGGTTAGTTACACACTCCTACACATTTAGATAGGATGTATTTTACCATAATATATATTGTACATGTTATAATCATTATTATCTGTAGACATAAAATAAAATAAAACTATCTACAGATTGCATGTGTTAAAATAAGAATATATATATTATGTATATGTGTAATATTCCTTCGAGGGCGAAGGATGGTAGTGGCCGAGCATTGTTCCGGTTAAACCTACATTTAAGAGGCTACTTATAATCACTTATACTCACTTACAAGAGTGAGTCACACATCTCATGATGCCGTAAACTGCTAGCGTAGGCTTGGATACAAACCCTAGCTCACTGTGGGAACCATTAACACGTTAGCAGATAGTGACGACATAGGTCATGTGACCTACCAAGCGACGCCTTGTTCCCGCTCCTTCAGCCTCAGTTAGCTATTGATAACCATACACTCAACAGGGTTACCTTAGCATACAATCTCTCTCTATAAAGTTAGCTCAAGTCTAACCTAACCCCAACATATTGTGAAACTGTACTCACTCGGGTTATCAATAAATTGTGTAAACTACAGAAGCTTGCTACCTCTCCTACGCCATATAATTATAGAAAACCTTATAATTAAAATCAAACTCCGAAGAGACGCCAAAGACAAAGACTAATAAAATGACTCAGACCACGAACCAGTCGCCAGCTACACATCATCACTCACCATCAATCATCACATGTCTGGAGTAAGTAAGGTCTTTCTTGCCCCAGAACAAAGATACAGGCTCAGAACGTCGATATGTGCATGTATCTTCTGTACCCGTTTATATCTCAAATTCAGGCTCAAAACACCCAAAAATTCGATATTTTAGGGTCCCAGAAGCGATCTGTACATGCCTACACAGTGTTAGAACATTTTGAAAATAAGGGCACATAACATGGTGAAAATCGAGATTTTAGGTGCCCAAAGACGATATGTGCATGCATCTTCTGTACCAGTTTATATATCAAATTCAGGCTCAAAATACCCGAAAATTCGATATTTTTGGGTCCCAGAAACGATCTGTACTTGCCTACTCAGTGTTAGAATATTTTCAAGATACAGGCTCAAAACATGCTGAAAATCGATATTTTAGGTGCAAAAAATCGATATGACCATGCATCTTCTGTACCCGTTTATATCTCAAATTCAGTCTCAAAACACCCGAAAAATTGATATTTTAGGTTCTGAGAAGCAACCTGTACATGCCTACTCAGTGCTAGAATATTTTCAAAATATACGCCCAAAAGATGGTAAAAATCGATATTTTTGATGCCCAAAGTCGATATGTGCATGCATCTTCTGTACCCGTTTATATCTCAAATTCTGGCTCAAAACACCCGAAAATTTGACTTCTTTTGGTCCCAGAAGCGATCTGTACATGCCTACTCAATGTTAGAACATTTTCAAAATATGGGCACATAACATGCTGAAAATCCAAAATTTAGGTGCCCAAAGTCGATATGTGCATGCATCTTCTGTACAAGTTTATATCTCAAATTCAGGCTCAAAACATCCGAAAATTCGATATTTTGGGGTCCCAGAAGCAATCTGTACATGCCTACACAATGTTAGAATATTTTCAAGATACAAGCACAAAACATGCTAAAAATCGATATTTTAGGTCCCCAAGGTCAAAATGAGCATGCATCTTCCTTACCCGTTTATATCTCAAATTCAGGCTCAAAACACCCGAAAATCCGTAATTTCTGTGTTCCTAAAGCGATCTGTACATGCTACTCAGTGTTAAAATATTTTCACAATACAGACTCAAAACATAGTGAAAATCGATATTTTAGGTGCAAAAAGTCGATATGTGCATGGACCTTCTGTACCCGTTTATATCTCAAATTCAGGCCCAAAATACCCGAAAATTTGATATTTTTGGGTCCCAGAAGCGATTTGTACATGCCTACTGAGTATTAAAATATTTTCAAAATAAGGCTCAAAAACATGCTGAAAATCTATATTTTAGGTGCAAAATGTTGATATGAGCATGCATCTTCTGTACCCGTTTATATCTCAAATTCAGGGTCAAAACACCCGAAAACTCGATATTTTTGGGTCCCAGAAACGATCTGTACTTGCCTACTCAGTGTTAGAATATTTTCAAGATACAGGCTCAAAACATGCTGAAAATCGATATTTTAGGTGCAAAAAATCGATATGACCATGCATCTTCTGTACCCGTTTATATCTCAAATTCAGTCTCAAAACACCCGAAAAATTGATATTTTAGGTTCTGAGAAGCAACCTGTACATGCCTACTCAGTGCTAGAATATTTTCAAAATATACGCCCAAAAGATGGTAAAAATCGATATTTTTGATGCCCAAAGTCGATATGTGCATGCATCTTCTGTACCCGTTTATATCTCAAATTCTGGCTCAAAACACCCGAAAATTTGACTTCTTTTGGTCCCAGAAGCGATCTGTACATGCCTACTCAATGTTAGAACATTTTCAAAATATGGGCACATAACATGCTGAAAATCCAAAATTTAGGTGCCCAAAGTCGATATGTGCATGCATCTTCTGTACAAGTTTATATCTCAAATTCAGGCTCAAAACATCCGAAAATTCGATATTTTGGGGTCCCAGAAGCAATCTGTACATGCCTACACAATGTTAGAATATTTTCAAGATACAAGCACAAAACATGCTAAAAATCGATATTTTAGGTCCCCAAGGTCAAAATGAGCATGCATCTTCCTTACCCGTTTATATCTCAAATTCAGGCTCAAAACACCCGAAAATCCGTAATTTCTGTGTTCCTAAAGCGATCTGTACATGCTACTCAGTGTTAAAATATTTTCATAATACAGACTCAAAACATAGTGAAAATCGATATTTTAGGTGCAAAAAGTCGATATGTGCATGGACCTTCTGTACCCGTTTATATCTCAAATTCAGGCCCAAAATACCCGAAAATTTGATATTTTTGGGTCCCAGAAGCGATTTGTACATGCCTACTGAGTATTAAAATATTTTCAAAATAAGGCTCAAAAACATGCTGAAAATCTATATTTTAGGTGCAAAATGTTGATATGAGCATGCATCTTCTGTACCCGTTTATATCTCAAATTCAGGGTCAAAACACCCGAAAACTCGATATTTTTGGGTCCAAGAAGCGATCTGTACATGCCTACTCAGTCCTAGAATGTTTTCAAAGTATAGGTCAAAAATATGCTAAAAATCGATATTTTAGGTATCCAAAGTCGGTGTGCATGCATCTTCTGTACCCGCTTATATCTCAAATTCAGGCTCAAAAACACCCGAAAATTCGATATTTTGAGGTCCCTGAAGCGATCTGTACATACCTACTCACTGCTAGAATATTTTTTAAGATACAGGCACAAAACATGCTGAAAATCAATATTTTAGGTGCAAAAAGTCGATATGTGCATAGACCTTTTGTACCCGTTTATATCTCAAACTTAGGCTCAAAATACTCGATAATTTGATATTTTTGGGTCCCAGAAGCGATTTGTACATGCCTACTGAGTATTAAAATATTTTCAAAATAAGGCTCAAAAACATGCTGAAAATCTATATTTTAGGTGCAAAATGTTGATATGAGCATGCATCTTCTGTACCCGTTTATATCTCAAATTCAGGGTCAAAACACCCGAAAACTCGATATTTTTGGGTCCCAGAAACGATCTGTACTTGCCTACTCAGTGTTAGAATATTTTCAAGATACAGGCTCAAAACATGCTGAAAATCGATATTTTAGGTGCAAAAAATCGATATGACCATGCATCTTCTGTACCCGTTTATATCTCAAATTCAGTCTCAAAACACCCGAAAAATTGATATTTTAGGTTCTGAGAAGCAACCTGTACATGCCTACTCAGTGCTAGAATATTTTCAAAATATACGCCCAAAAGATGGTAAAAATCGATATTTTTGATGCCCAAAGTCGATATGTGCATGCATCTTCTGTACCCGTTTATATCTCAAATTCTGGCTCAAAACACCCGAAAATTTGACTTCTTTTGGTCCCAGAAGCGATCTGTACATGCCTACTCAATGTTAGAACATTTTCAAAATATGGGCACATAACATGCTGAAAATCCAAAATTTAGGTGCCCAAAGTCGATATGTGCATGCATCTTCTGTACAAGTTTATATCTCAAATTCAGGCTCAAAACATCCGAAAATTCGATATTTTGGGGTCCCAGAAGCAATCTGTACATGCCTACACAATGTTAGAATATTTTCAAGATACAAGCACAAAACATGCTAAAAATCGATATTTTAGGTCCCCAAGGTCAAAATGAGCATGCATCTTCCTTACCCGTTTATATCTCAAATTCAGGCTCAAAACACCCGAAAATCCGTAATTTCTGTGTTCCTAAAGCGATCTGTACATGCTACTCAGTGTTAAAATATTTTCATAATACAGACTCAAAACATAGTGAAAATCGATATTTTAGGTGCAAAAAGTCGATATGTGCATGGACCTTCTGTACCCGTTTATATCTCAAATTCAGGCCCAAAATACCCGAAAATTTGATATTTTTGGGTCCCAGAAGCGATTTGTACATGCCTACTGAGTATTAAAATATTTTCAAAATAAGGCTCAAAAACATGCTGAAAATCTATATTTTAGGTGCAAAATGTTGATATGAGCATGCATCTTCTGTACCCGTTTATATCTCAAATTCAGGGTCAAAACACCCGAAAACTCGATATTTTTGGGTCCAAGAAGCGATCTGTACATGCCTACTCAGTCCTAGAATGTTTTCAAAGTATAGGTCAAAAATATGCTAAAAATCGATATTTTAGGTATCCAAAGTCGGTGTGCATGCATCTTCTGTACCCGCTTATATCTCAAATTCAGGCTCAAAAACACCCGAAAATTCGATATTTTGAGGTCCCTGAAGCGATCTGTACATACCTACTCACTGCTAGAATATTTTTTAAGATACAGGCACAAAACATGCTGAAAATCAATATTTTAGGTGCAAAAAGTCGATATGTGCATAGACCTTTTGTACCCGTTTATATCTCAAACTTAGGCTCAAAATACTCGATAATTCGATATTTTTGGGTCCCAGAAGCGATCTTTATATGCCTATACAGTGTTAGAACATTTTCTATATGGGCACATAACATGCTGAAAATCCATATATTAGGTGCCCAAAGTCGTTATGTGCAAGCATCTTCTGTACCAGTTTATATCTCAAATTCAGGCTCAGAACACCTGAAAATTCGATATTTTGGGGTCCCACAAGCGATCTGTACATGCCTACTCAGTGTTAGAATATTTTCAAATTATAGGCCCAAAACATGCTAATAATCGATATTTTAGGTGTACAAAGTGGATATGTGTATGAATCTTCTGTACCCTTTTATATGTCAAGTTCAGGATCAAAATTTCCGGAAATTCGATATTTTTTGGTCCCAGAAGCGATCTGTACATGCCTACTCAATGTTAGAATATTTTCAAGATACAAGCACAAAACATGCTGAAAATCGATATTTTAGGTGCCCAAAGTCGATATGTGCATGCATCTTCTGTACCCGTTTCTATCTCTAATTCAGGCTCAAAACACCCGAAAATTCGATATTTTTGGGTCCCAGAAGCGATCTGTACTTGCCTACTCAGTGTTAGAATATTTAAATAAAAAAGGCCCAAAACATGCGGAAAATCGATATTTTAGGTGCCCAAAGTCGATATGTGCATGTATTTTCTGTACCCGTTTATATCTCAAATTCAGGCTCAAAACACCCGAAAATTCGATATTTTTGGGTTCCAGAAGCGATCTGTACATGCCTACTCAATGTTAGTATATTTTCAAGATACAAGCTAAAAACATGCTGAAAATCGATATTTTAGGTGCGCAAAGTCGATATGTGCATGCGTCTTCTTTACCCGTTTATATCTCAAATTCATACTCAAAACATCCGAAAATTCGATATTTTTGGGTCCCAGAAGCAATTTGTACATGCCTACTCAGTGCTAGAATGTTTTCAAAATATAGTCCCAAAACATGCTAAAAATCGATATTTTAGGTGTCCGAAGTCGAGTTATACATGCATCTCCTGTACCCGTTTATATCTCAAATTCATGCTCAAAACACCCGATAATTCAATATTTTTGGGTCCCAGAAGCGATCTGTACATGCCTACTCAGTGTTAGAATATTTTCAAAAAACGGGCCCAAAACATGCCTGAAAATCGATACTTTAGGTCCCCAAATTCGATATGTGCATTCATCTTCTATACTCGTTTATATCTCAAATTCAGCTCAAAACACACGACAATTCGATTTTTGGGAGTCCTCGACGCGATCTGTACATGTTTACTCAGTGCTAAAATGTTTTCAAATTATAGGCCTAAAACATACTAAAAATCGATATTTTAAGTGTCGAATGTCGATATGTGCATGCATCTTCTGTACCCGTTTATATCTCAAATTCAGGTTCAGAACACCCTAAAATTTGATATTTTTGGGTCCCAGAAGTGATCTGTACATGCCTACTCAGTGTTAGAATATTTTTAAGATACAGGTTCAAAACATGCTGAAAATCGATATTTTATATGGAAAAAGTCGATATGTGCATGCATCTTCGGTACCCGTTTATATCTCAAATTCAGGCTCAAAATACCCGAAAACTCGATATTTTTGGGACCCAGAAGGAATCTGTACATGCCTACTCAGTGCTAGAATATTTTCAAAATATAGGCCAAAAACAAGCTAAAAATAGATAATTTTGGTGCCTAAAGTCGATATGTGCATGCATCTTCTGTACCCATTTATATCTCAAATTCAGGCACAAAACATCTAAAAATTAGATATTTTTGGTTTTTAGAACCAATCTGTACATGAATACTCAGTGTTAGAATATTTCTAAAATTCAGGCCGAAAACATGCTGAAAATCGATATTTTAGGTGCCCAAAGTCAATATGTGCATTATTCTTTTATACCCATTTATAACCCAAATTCAGGCTCAAAACACCCGAAAATTCGATATTCTGGGGTCCCAGAAGCGATCTGTACATGCCTACTCAGTATTAGAACATTTTCAGAATATAGGCCAAAAACATGCTAAAAATTGATATTTTTGTTGCCCAAATTAGTTATATGAGTGCATCTTATGTACCAGTTTATATCCCAAATTCAGGCTCAAAACACACACACAAAAAAAATCGATATTTTTGGGTCCCAGAAGCGATCTGTACATACCTACTCAGTGCTAGAATATTTTCAAAATATAGTTCTCAAAAATGCTAAAAATAGATATTTTTGGTGCCCATAGTCGATATGTGCATGCATCATCTGTACTCGTTTATATCCCAAATTCAGGCTCAAAACAGTCGAAAATTAGATGTTTTTGGGTTCCAGAAGCAATCTGTACATGCCTACTCAGTGCTAGAATGTTTTCAAAATACAGGCCCAAAACATGCTAAAAATCGATATGTAAGGTGCCCAAAGTCAATATGTTACTACATCTTCTGTACCCGTTTATATCACAAATTCAGGCTCAAAACACCCGAAAATTCGATATTTTTAAATCCAACAAGCTATCTGTACATGCATAGTCAGTGCTAGAATATTTTCAAAATATAGGCCCAAAACATGCTAAAAATAGATATTTTTGGTGCCCAAAGTCGATATGTGCATGCATCATCTGTACACGTTTATATCCCAAATTCAGGCTCAAAACACAAAAATAATTGATATTTTGTTGTCCCAGAAGCGATCTGTACATGACTACTCAGTGCTTGAATATTTTCAAAAAATAGGCCCAAAACATAATAAAAATCAATATTTTTTGTGCCTAAAGTCCATATGTGCATGCATCTTATGTTCTCGTTTATATCTCAAATTCAGGCTCAAAACACCCGAAATCTCTATATTTTTAAATCCAACAAACTATCTGTACATGCATAGTCAGTGCTAGAATATTTTCAAAATATAGGCCCAAAACATGCTAAATTCGATATTTTAGGTGCTCAGAGTCGATATGTGCATGCATCTTCTGTACCCGTTTATATCCCAAATTCATGCTCAAAACATTTGAAAATTCGATATTTTTGGGTCCCAGAAGCGATCTGAACATGCATAGTCAGTGCTAGAATATTTTCAAAATATAAGCCTAAAACATGCTAAAAATCGATATTTTAGGTGCCCAAAGTTGATATGTGCATGCATCATCTGTACTCGTTTATATCCCAAATTCAGGCTCAAAACAGTCGAAAATTAGATGTTTTTGGGTTCCAGAAGCAATCTGTACATGCCTACTCAGTGCTAGAATGTTTTCAAAATACAGGCCCAAAACATGCTAAAAATCGATATTTAAGGTGCCCAAAGTCAATATGTTACTACATCTTCTGTACCCGTTTATATCACAAATTCAGGCTCAAAACACCCGAAAATTCTATTATTTTGGATCCCAGAAGCGTTCTGTACGTGCCTACTCAGTTTTAGAATATTTTGAAAATATAGGCCCAAAACATGCTGAAAATCGATATTATAGGTGCTCAATGTCAATATGTACATATATCTTCTATAGCCGTTTATATAACAAATTCAGGCTTAAGACACCCAAAAATTCGATGTTTTGGGGTCCCAGAAGCGATCTGTATATGTCTACTAAGTGCTAGAGTAATTTCAAAATATTGCCCCTAAACATGCTGAAAATCGATATTTTAGGTGACCAAAATCGATATATGCATGCATCTCTGTACTCAATTATATACCAAATTCAGGCTGAAAACACACACAAATTCGCTATTTTTGGGTCCCAGAAGGAATCTGTACATGTCTACTCAGTGCTAGAATATTTTCAAAATACAGGACCAAATCATGGTGAAATTCGATATTTTAGGTGCCCTAAATTCAGGCTCAAAACATGAGAAAATTCCATATTTTTGGGTCCCAGAAGTGATCTGTACATGCTTACTCAGTGCTAGAATATTTTTAAAGTACAGGCCTAAAACATGATGAAAATCGATATTTTAGGTGGCCAAAGTAGATATGTGCATGCATCTTCTGTACCCGTTTGTATCCCATATTCAGGCTCAAAGCACCCGAAAATTCGATATTTTTGGGATCCAGATGGAATCTGTACATGCCTACTAAGTGCTAGAATAATTTCAAAATATAGGCCCAAGACATGCTATAAATCGATATTTTAGGTGCCCAAACTAGATATGTGCATGCATCTTCTGTACCCGTTTATATCCCAAGTTCAGGCTCAAAACACAAAAAAAATCGATACTTTTGGGTTCCAGAAGCGATCTGTACATACCTACTCAGTGCTACAATATTTTCAAAATATAGGCCCAAAACATGATAAAAATAGATAATTTTGGTGCCTAAAGTCGATATGTGCATGCATCTTCTGTACCCATTTATATCTCAAATTCAGGCACAAAACATCCAAATATTCGATATTTTTGGTTCCCAGAACCGATCTGTACATGCCTTCACAGTGATAGAACATTTTCAAAATATATGCCCAAAACATGCTAAAAATCGATATTTTTGGTGCCCGAAGTCGATATGTGCATACATCTTCTGTATCTGGTTATATCCCAAATTCAAGCTCAAAATACACAAAAAATCTATGTTTTTGGGTTCCAAAAGCGATCTGTACATGTCTATTCAGTGCTAGAATATTTTCAAAATATTGCCCCTAAACTTGCTGAAAATCGATATTTTAGGTGCCCAAAATCGATATGTGCATGCATCGTCCGTTCTCGTTTATATCCCAAATTCAGGCTCAAAACACACAAAAATTCGGTATTTTTGGGTCCCAGAAGGAATCTGTACATGCCTACTCAGTGCTAGAATATTTTCAAAATACAGGCCAAATACATGCTGAAAATTGATATTTTAGGTGCCCAAATCAGATATGTGCGTGCATCTTCTGTACCCGTTTATATCCCAAATTCAGGCTCAAAACACCCGAAAACTCGATATTTATGGGTCCCAGAAACGACCTGTTCATACCTACTCAGTGCAAGAATATTTTCAAAATATAGGCCCAAAACATGCTAAAAATGGATATTTTTTCGTGCCCAAAGTTGATACGTGCATGCATCTTCTGTACCCATTTATATCTCAAATTCAGGCTCAAAAAACCCGAAAATTCGATATTTATGGGTCCCACAAGCGATCTGTGCATGCCTACCTAGTGTTCGAATATTTTCAAAATACAGGCCCAATACATGTTGAAAATCGATATTTTAGGTGCCCAAAGTCAATATGTGCATGCATCTTCTGTTCTCGTTTATATCTCTCAGACTCAAAACACCCGAAATCTCTATATTTTTAGGTCCCAGAAGCTATCTGTACATTCATAGTCAGTGCAAGAATATTTTTAAAACATAGGCCCAAAACATGCTGAAATTCGATATTTTAGGGGCCCAGAGTTGATATGTGCATGCATCTTCTGGAACCGTTTATATCCCAAATTCATGCTCAAAACACCCGAAAAATAGATATTTTTGGGTCCCAGAAGCGATCTGTACATTCCTACTCAGTGCTAGAATATTTTCAAAATACTGGCCCAAAACATGCTGAAAATCGATATTTTAGGTGTTTAAAGTCCATATGTGCATGCATCTTCTGTACCCGTTTATATCCTTAATTCAGGCTCAAAACACCCGAAAACTCGATATTTATGGGTCCCAGAAACGACCTGTTCATACCTACTCAGTGCAAGAATATTTTCAAAATATAGGCCCAAAACATGCTAAAAATGGATATTTTTTCGTGCCCAAAGTTGATACGTGCATGCATCTTCTGTACCCATTTATATCTCAAATTCAGGCTCAAAAAACCCGAAAATTCGATATTTATGGGTCCCACAAGCGATCTGTGCATGCCTACCTAGTGTTCGAATATTTTCAAAATACAGGCCCAATACATGTTGAAAATCGATATTTTAGGTGCCCAAAGTCAATATGTGCATGCATCTTCTGTTCTCGTTTATATCTCTCAGACTCAAAACACCCGAAATCTCTATATTTTTAGGTCCCAGAAGCTATCTGTACATTCATAGTCAGTGCAAGAATATTTTTAAAACATAGGCCCAAAACATGCTGAAATTCGATATTTTAGGGGCCCAGAGTTGATATGTGCATGCATCTTCTGGAACCGTTTATATCCCAAATTCATGCTCAAAACACCCGAAAAATAGATATTTTTGGGTCCCAGAAGCGATCTGTACATTCCTACTCAGTGCTAGAATATTTTCAAAATACTGGCCCAAAACATGCTGAAAATCGATATTTTAGGTGTTTAAAGTCCATATGTGCATGCATCTTCTGTACCCGTTTATATCCTTAATTCAGGCTCAAAACATCCGAAAATTCGATATTTTTGGTCTTACAAGCGATCTGTGCGTGCATAGTCAGTGTTAGAATATTTTTAAAATATAGGCAAAAAACATGCTAAAAATCGATATTTTAGGTGAACAAACTCGATATGTGCATGCATCATCTGTACTCGTTCATATCCCAAATTCAGGCTCAAAACATCCGAAAATTCGATTTTTTTGGGTCCCAGAAGCTCTCTGTTCATGCTTACACAGTGCTAAAATATTTTTAAAGTACAGTCCTAAAACATGATAAAAATCGATATTGTAGGTGCCCAAAGTAGATATGTGTGTGCATCTTCTGTACACGTTTATATCCCAAATTCAGGCTCAAAACACAAAAAACTTTGATATTTTTGGGACCCAGAAGGAATCTGTACATGCCTATTCAGTGCTAGAATATTTTCAAAATATAGGCCCAAAATATGCTAAAAATCGATATTTTTGGTGCCCAAATCAGATATGTGCGTGCATCTTCTGTACCCGTTTATATCTCAAATTCAGGCTCAAAACACCCGAAAACTCGATATTTATGGGTCCCAGAAGCGACCTGTTCATACTTACTCAGTGCTTGAACATTTTAAAAAAATAGCCCCAAAACATGCTGAAAATCGATATTTTTTGTACCCAAATTCGATATGTGCATGCATCTTATGTTCTCGTTCATATCTTAAATTCATGCTCAAAACACCCGAAAATTCGATATATTTGGCTCCCAGAAACGATCTGTACATGCTTACTCAGTGTTAGAATATTTTCAAAATACAGGCTCAAAACATGCTAAAAATCGATATTTTTGGTGTCTAAAGTCGATATGTGCATGCATCTTCTGTTCTCGTTTATATCTCTCAGGCTTAAAACACCCGAAATATCGATATTTTTAGGTCCCCGAAGCTATCTGTACATTCATGGTCAGTGCAAGAATATTTTTAAAATATAGGCCTAAAACATGCTGAAATTCGATGTTTTAGTGGCCCAGAGTCGATATGGGCATGCATCTCCTGTACCCGTTTATATCCCAAATTTAGGCTCAAAACACCCGAATATTCGATATTTTTGGGTCCAAGAAGCGATCTGCACATGCTTACTCAGTGCTAGAATATTTTTAAAATACAGGCCTAAAACAAGATGAAAATCGATATTTTAGGTGCCCAATGTAGATATGTGCAAGCATCTTCTCTACATGTTAATATCTCAAATACGGGCTCAAAGCACCCGAAAATTCGATGATTTTGGTACCCAGAAAGAATCTGTACATGCCTACTCAGTGCTAGAATATTTTCAAAGTATAGGCCCAAAATATGCTTAAAATCGATTTTTTTGGTGCCCAAATCAGATATGTGCGTGCATCTTCTGTACCCGTTTATATCCAATATTCAGGCTCAAAACACCCGTAACCTCGATATTTATGGGTCCCAGAAGCGACCTGTTCATACCTACTCAGTGCTAGAATATTTTCAAAATATAAGATCAAAACATGCTAAAAATAGATATTTTTCGTGCCCAAAGTCGATATGTGCAAGCATCTTCTGTACCCATTTATATCTCCAATTCAGGCTCAAAACACCCGAATATTCGATATTTTTGGGTCCCACAAGCGACCTGCACATGCCTACTCAGTGTTAGAATATTTTCAAAATACAGGCCCAATACATGTTGAAAATCGATATTTTAGGTGCCCAAAGTCAATATGTGCATGCATCTTCTGTTCTCGTTTATATCTCTCAGGCTCAAAACACCCGAAATCTCGATATTTTTAGGTCCCCGAAGCTATCTGTACATTCATAGTCAGTGCAAGAATATTTTTTAAATATAGGCCTAAAACATGCTGAAATTCAATATTTTAGGGGCCCAGAGTCGATTTGTGCATGCATCTTCTGTAACCGATTATATCCCAAATTCATGCTCAAAACACCCGAAAATTCGATATTTTGGGGACCTAGCAGCAATCTGTACATTCCTAC
Source organism: Petrolisthes cinctipes (assembly GCA_033782935.1). Taxonomy (NCBI): domain Eukaryota; kingdom Metazoa; phylum Arthropoda; class Malacostraca; order Decapoda; family Porcellanidae; genus Petrolisthes; species Petrolisthes cinctipes. The sequence continues at coordinate 9,692,872 of JAWQEG010000069.1, forward strand.
TCAGTGTCAGAATATTTTCAAAGTACAGACCCAAAACATGCTGAGAATCAATATTTTAGGTGCCCAAAGTCAATATGTGCATACATCTTCTGTACACGTTTATATCACAAATTCAGGCTCAAAACACCAGAATAATCGATATTTTTGGGTCCAAAAAGTGATCTGTACATGCTTACTCAGTGTTAGAATATTTTTAAAATACAGGCCTAAAACATGATGAAAATCGATATTTTAGGTGCCCAAAGAAGATATGTGCAGGCATCTTCATTATACGTTAATATTTCAAATTCAGGCTCAAAACACCCGAAAATTCGATATTTTTGGGTCCCAGAAGCGACCTGTACATACCTACTGAGTGCAAGAATATTTTCAAAATATAGGCCCAAAACATGCTGAAATTCGATATTTTAGGGGCCCAAAGTATATATGTAAATGCATCTTCTGTACCCGTTTATATCCAAAATTCATGCTTAAAACACTCGAAAATTCTATATTTTTGGGTCCCAGAAGCGACCTGTACATACTTATTGAGTGCTAGAATATTTTCAAAGTATAGGCCCAAAACATGCTAAAATTATATATTTTTGGTGTCCAAAGTCGATATGTGCATGCATCTTCTGTACCCGTTTATATCTCATATTCAGGCTCAAAACATCCGAAAAATCGATATTTTTGGGTCCCAGAAGCGATCTGTATATGCTTACACAGTGCTAGAATATTTTTTAAGTATAGTCCTAAAACATGATGAAAATCGATATTTTAGATGCCCATAGTAGATTTGAGCAAGTATCTTCTGTACCCGTTTATATCCCAAATTCAGTCTCAAAGCACCCGAAAATTCGATATTTTTGAAACTGAGAAGGAATCTATACATGCCTACTCAGTGCTAGAATATTTTCATAATATAGGACAAAAGCATGCTAAAAATCTATATTTTTCGTGCCAAAATTAGAAATGTGCGTGCATCTTCTGTACCCGTTTATATACCAATTTCAGGTTCAAAACACTCGAATATTCGATATTTTTTATTCCAAGAAGCGATCAGTACATGCCTTCTCAGTGCTAGAATATTTTCCAAATATAGGCCCATAACACGCTAAAAATCGATATCTTTGGTGCCCAAATTAGATATGTGATTGCATCTTCTGTACCCGTTTATATCACAAATTCAGGCTCAAAACACCCGAAAATTCAATATTTTTGGGTCCTAGAAGCGGCCTGTACATACCTACTGAGTACTAGAATATTTTCAAAATATATGCCCAAAGCATGCTAAAAATATAATTTTTTTGGTGCCCAAAGTCGATATGTGCATGCATCTTCTGTACCCGTTTATATCCAAAATTCATGCTTAAAACACTCGAAAATTCTATATTTTTGGGTCCCAGAAGCGACCTGTACATACTTATTGAGTGCTAGAATATTTTCAAAGTATAGGCCCAAAACATGCTAAAATTATATATTTTTGGTGTCCAAAGTCGATATGTGCATGCATCTTCTGTACCCGTTTATATCTCATATTCAGGCTCAAAACATCCGAAAAATCGATATTTTTGGGTCCCAGAAGCGATCTGTACATGCATAGTCAGTACTAGAATGTTTTCAAAATATAGTCCCAAAACATGCTAAAAATCGTTTTTTTTGGTGCCCAAAGTCGATATGTGCATGCATCTTCTGTACCCATTTATATCTCAAATTCAGGTTCAAAACACCTGAAAATTCGATATATTTGGGTCCCATAAGCGATCTGTACATGCCTACTCAGTGTTAGAATATTTTCAAAATACAGGCCCAATACATGCTGAAAATCGATATTTTAGGTGCCCAAAGTCAATAGATGCATGAATTTTCTGTACACGTTTATATCCCAAATTCAGGCTCAAGAACTCCCGTAAATTCGATATTTTGTTGTCGCAGAAGCGATCTGTACATGCCTACTCAGTGCTTGAACATTTTTAAGAAATAGGCCTAAAACATGCTAAAAATCGATATTTATGGTATTCAAAGTCGATATGTGCATGCATCATATATTCTCGTTCATATCTGAAATTCATGCTCAAAACACCCGAAAATTCGATATATTTGGCTCCCAGAAGCGATCTGTACATACCTACTCAGTGCTAAAATATTTTTAAAATATAGGCCCAAAACATGATGAAAATAGATATTTTTGGTGCCCAAGGTCGGCATGTGCATGTATCTTCTGTATACGTTTATATCCCAAATTCAGGCGGAAAACACCCGAAAATTCGATATTTTTGGGTCCCATAAGCGATTTGTGCATATCTACTCAGTGCTACAATATTTTCAAAATATAGGCCCAAATTATGCTGAAAATCATTATTTTTTGGGCCTAAAATCGATATGTGCATGCATCTTCTATTTCTCGTTTATATCTCAAATTCAGGGTCAAAAAACCCGAAATCTCGATATTTTTAGGTCCCAGAAGCAATCTGTACATGCATAGTCAGAGCTAGAATATTTTCAAAATATAGGCCCAAAACATGCTTAAATTCGATATTTTATGTGCCCAGAGGCGATATGTGCATTAATCTTCTATACCCGTTTATATCCCAAATTCAGGCTCAAAACACAAAAAAAATCGATATTTTTGGGTCCTAGAAGCGATCTCTACATACTTACTCAGTGCTAGAATATTTTCAAAATATAGGCCCAAAACATGCTAAAAATAGATATTTTTGGTGCTAAAAATAGATATTTTTGGTGCCCAAAGTCGATGTGTGCATGCATCTTCTGTACCCATTTATATCTCAAATTCAGGCTCAAAACACTCGAAATTTCAATATTTTTGGATCCCACAAGCGATCTGTATATGCCTACTCAGTGTTAGAATATATTTTAAAAATACGGCCCCAAAACATGCTGAAAATCGATATTTTTGGTGCCCAAAGTCAATATGTGCATGCATCTTCTGTACTCGTTTAGATCCCAAATTCAGGCTCAAAACACACGATTGATTGATTTATTTAATGATGCCATTAGGCATCTGGCGGCGCAACAACAATAGTCATATATCGCCCACCATAAAAAGGTCATCTACATCATTAATAAAATATGTACAAAGATTAATTAATTTTCACTACCTCAAAAGGGAGAAGCAACATGAATAAAACCCACGTCTTCCAAAAAATCATATATTAATGAAAAAACATACTTAAGTTAGTTATATAAAATAATTGAAATATTAACGAAAGAAACATTAAACTTTAACTACCTAAAAATTAATAGACATAAATACAATAAAATTCACAATTTGTGGAGAAGGCCAGCCTCCTCCACATAGGAGAGGGTGTTCCCTCCCACACTACAAGCCTCCTCCTCCGAGCAACTGGGAGAGACTGTAAGAACCGTCACCCTTCTGGTACTCGGAGAGGTGCCTACGACAAAGGTCGCCAAGGCTGGGACACTCGACAATAAGATGACGTACTGTCAAAGGGACCAGACAATCATCACAGTAGGGAGGGTAAGCCCTCTCCATTAAAAAGCCATTAGTCAATAATGTGTGGCCAATGCGGAGACAGACAAGAGCCGTCTCCCACCGGCGGGACAGGCCACTGTAGCTCCAAAAACCAAGGTGCTGGCGGATGTCGCGGAGCTTGTTAGCCCCGACGGTGTCCCATCTGTCCTGCCAGCAGGAACGAACGGTAGCATCTATGTAGGGTCGAAGGTCCACTGCAGGAACAGGATAACGCCTGGCAGGAGGCCGGGAATTGGAGACCACAGCCTTAGCCAGGGCGTCAGCCCGCTCATTCCCATCAACACCCACATGGGCCGGCACCCAACAAAAAGTGACTTTGCGGCCACGACAACCCAGGAGGACAAGCCACTCAAGAATGGCCAACACCAGGTGATGGAAAGAGTTAAAATTGCACAAGGCCTGCAAGGCACTACAGGAATCGCTAAAAATAGTATACGAAGGCTAAAGGAGAGTAAAAATTGCTTGGAGGGCATATAAAATGGCCGAGAGCTCAGCAGTAATGGACATGACAGAAGGGAGCCTGCCTCCACGGCAAAAGTCAGGAAAGACAACTCCAATACCAACTCCAGCATCAGACTTTGACCCATCAGTGTGCACAGGGAGGGACTCCCTGTGAGTGAAGGCATGTTCTAAAAAGAAGGAACGAGCCACTGGAGGAGGAAGAGATTCCTTCTTGTCTGTAAAGCAGGTGCAAAGGAAAACTTCTCGAAGAAGCCATGGAGCCACCCTGGGGACCCTCACAGGACAAATCTGGAAGTCATCTATGCCCATCTCCTCCATAGCCTTCCTGACCCGGAATCCAAAGGGCCAAGGTGCATGAGAATGTAAAAGGTAGTACTGAGACATGATATCAGATGACACCGCCAAGCAAGGTAGGGTGTCAGGAAGTCGATGTAATCGATGCCAACAACGAACCATCAAGGACTGGCGACGGAGATCAAGAGGTGGCTCATTAGCGTCTACCAGGAGACTGGGGATTGGGGACGAGCTGAAGGCTCCGGTCGCCAGACGTACTCCAGCATGATGAACAGGGTCTAAAACTCTGAGACGGGCATCGGTGGCCGAAGAGTACACCTCACCCCCATAGTCGAGTTTTGACCTAATAAGAACATAGTATAGGCGGAGGAGGGTGGCCCGATCAGCCCCCCAGGATGTATGGCTCAGGACCCTCAACAGGTTAAGAGCCTTGAGACAAGAGACCTTAAGTGTATGTAAGTGGGGAACCCAAGTCAAACGTTTGTCAAAAAGGAGACCCAAAAAGCGAGTCTTCTCGACACATCGTATCCGATGACCATACATGAATAAGTCCGGATCTGGGTGGACGCCTCGGATGTGGCAGAAGTGCATAGCAACTGTCTTGGAAGGAGAAAATCGAAACCCATGAGAACCAGTCCAACGTGACACCCTGTCAAGGGCAAGCTGCATGCGCCGCTCCGCCACTGACATACGGGAAGCAGCAAACCAGACTGCTAGGTCGTCAACGTACATCGAGTTAGCTATACCGTCTGGAAGGGATGAGGCAATGGCATTAATTGCTACTGCAAACAATGTGACACTGAGGACGCTTCACTGGGGGACGCCCTCCTCCTGTGCAACAGATGCTGAGTGGGTTGTACCAACCCTCACAGAAAAACTGCGACCACTGAGAAACTCCTTAAGAAAGCGTGGAAGGCAACCCCGCAGGCCATATAAATGGAGTTGCTGCAGGATGCCATATTGCCATGTAGTGTCATAGGCTTTCTCTAAATCAAAGAATACATAGACAAGGTGTTGATGTCATGCAAAGGCCTCACATGCAGCAGATTCCAACCTGACCAGAGCATCTGTAGTGGAACGGTGTTTACGAAAGCCAGACTGGGACGGAGACAGAAAATCACCCGGTTCCAAGAAGTATACCAGTCTGACATTCACCATCTTTTCAAATAGTTGATAGAGACAGGAGGTCAAGGCAATTGGTCGATAATTGAGGGCAACACCAGAGTCCTTACCCGGCTTGAGAAAAGGAAGGATAGTAGCAACCCTCTACCCAGAAGGGAAGACACCCTCCAGCCAGATTCTGTTATATATAGCTAAAAGAAATGAGATCGCCTTCTCACCCAAGTGTCGTAACATTGCATATGGGATGTTGTCTGGCCCAGGAGAAGTGTCGCTGCAGAGAGAGAGAGCAGAATGCAGGTCTCTCAGGGTGAATATATGGTTATAACTTTCATTCTCGTTCCCTGAGAAATCCAGGACAGTACGCTCCTTGGCTCTTAACTCATGCCTGACAGCCAGAGGTCGAGAGTCACGGGTGGAGACCTTTGCAAAAGCCTCCGCAATGGTATTGGCCACTGTCAAACCATCCATGATCTTAATTCCATTGACCTTAAGTACCGGTGGAGAACTAGGAGAAAACTTCCCCGCCATCTTACGGACTCTCCTGAACACTTGGGTGAGTGGAGTTTTAGTATTAATTGAAGACACATAGGCCTTCCAAGATGCACGTCGGGCCTCTTTTAAAACTCGTCTAGTCCGAGCCCTTGCCCGTCGGAAGTCCTCTAAAAGAGTTGGGTCCCCACGATTGCGACGAAGGCGAGAGAAAGCAGCGCGCTTCTCCCGCACAGCAGTGGTGCAGACTGGTGACCACCAAGGGACAGGACGTTTGGGAAAGTAGCCAGAAGTTCTAGGGATAGAGTTGAGAGCAGCAGAGTGGAGCATATCAGTGAAATATGTTACAGCCTCGTCAGAGCTACCGAAATCGGCTACAGAAGAGACCGAAGAAGTTAGCTCTCTAAAAAACTGCCAGTCAGCCTTCTCTAATTTCCACCTAGGAAGACGAGACTGTGGTTCGTACCTGTTACCTTCTAAAAGTATAGGGAAATGGTCACTGCCATATAAGTCAGGCAACACTCTCCAAGTAAAATCCAACAGAGCACTGGGTGTGCAAAGGGAAATGTCAATAGCGGTAAAAGTCCCAGTAGGGCTATTAAAATGTGTCACATCTCCCGTATTTAAAACCCCTAATCCCTCATCCTCAATAAAAGAAGCCAATAAAACACCCCTGGGGTTGACCGAACTGTCACCCCACAGAGGATGACGACCATTAAAATCACCCAATAAAATAAAGGGAGATGGAAGGTCCCGTACAAGATGGTTGAGATCACCCCTCTCAACTGTAACACTGGGAGGAAGGTATAGATTGCACACAGTGTACGGGCGGTCCATAAAAACCTTGACTGCAACAGCCTGGAGGGGAGTGTCAAGCTCCAGGCTCGTGCATGGAATATCTCGGCGAACTAGGATGGCAGAGCCACCATGATGACCCTGCCCTTCAAATGAATTGGAATAAAATGTTGAGTATGCTAGAGGACTGGCAAGAATGTAGTCCCCAAGCATTGTCTCTTGGAGAGAAACACATGCAGGAGAGAAGCTAGAGAGAAGAATGCGCAGTTCCTCCCAAGAAGCACGCAAGCCACGGCAATTCCACTGAAGGACCTTGAACGGTGTTACTTTAGTACTGATTTTTGGGAAGCCTCACGGAGGTACTTCCCACTACCACCTCGACCTGAGGGTTTACTCAAACAATAAGATTTGTCTAATCCTGGGCCACTAGAAGAAGAGCGAACCCGAGGAGTAGTACTTGGGGCAGTAATTGGGACCCGTAGACGAGTCCCTGAAGCATCTGATATGTTAGAAGAAGATGGGAAGGATGTTTGCGCTCATGTTTATCATTATTCCCCTCCTACTTTTCGCTGGTCTATTAATTCCACTCCTATTCCTTGCCAGACCAAATATCAGATCTGTAAAACACTGATTGTTAAGGAGCAAGCCATAAAATGCATTATGGTGTTAGGTTCAACGTAGCCTATGCTTTGATAAGACCATGATTGACTGAATAAGTTCCGACTGATGTAAATTATGACAGAGATGAAATACAGTATGTCACGAATGGAATGATCTAACATTTGGAAATGGTCATGAATCAATACAAATAAGTTCATTATCTTTATAACGGTAATTCATAATATGGATGTTGAGAGCATCTTTACACTTGCATCCTATCAGTAGGAGGAAGTCTTGACAATAACACATTAACAATTAACTCTTAAAACATTTAAAACATTATATAACTTAACTAGATAACTTACTACATAACATTTAAATGCATCGTGTATAAGAAAACATCATAGAAAAGTTATAATTAGGTTCGTAACACTGTAAAATGTATAAAATACTCACAAACATTATAATATTATATAAGTTGGGGCATAGAATATTTTATAAAGCCAATCAAAAGTATGTCATTGGCTTTATTTTTCAGCATACATCCTTCTCTACCCGCTGCTGGAGCCACACTGAGTCAGTCCGAGTGTGTTCTGCACAGTGTATATACTCATACTATGAGTATATACACTGTGGTGTTCTGTGAGTGCATAACGCCGTGAGTCCCGTGACTGTGAGGAACTCCGTGAAAACACACACGTTGCCAACGCAGAGGCAATTTTCATAGCACAAATAATGCTTTTAGCATTCACACGTTACTTTCTGTCATTTTCAATATTTCATTATAAGAATATGGGACTAAAAAACTATAAAATTATGGCAAATTACACAAATTATTGAATACTTCCTGGCAAGAAATACCAAATATGGCAGTACGTGGCAACTCTCCTCCAGCCAGCCAATGGAATAGATTTACCAACCCTACATAGCACTAGCAATAGGAGTGGTTCCAAAACTTTTTTTGCAGACTTTACATAAAATAATACATATACATTCTTTAAATAATGTGAAATTAACTTTTTGCAAAGTGTGTGCGATGTAATATGGTGTGATAGATTGGTGAATGGATGAGTACGTGTGTCAAGTAGTGTTGATATTGTAGTGTCGCCACATGAACCACTCCTATATCCGTGGTCTATTAATAGCCGGCCAGGTAGAATCCAGTCCCTCGGGCCCAGCTTATCGCTCACACTTGGAAGTCCAGCCTCTCTCCAGCCATGATTCATAGGGGTGCAGCACCAGGTGTAGGGGCTTGATCACGTGATGGACGCCTGCTGGAACCGTGGGCATAAATAGGGAAGTTGAGCCTAGTGTGACACACTTCCTGCAAGCTACAGAAACAGAAGGACCAGCCATTCCCGCCATCGTCTCACACCTGCAGTACAAGTGTCCCCTCTCCGACCACACGTCGTACCTCTGCTCTACACTACTACACAAGCGACACTGCAACTACCGACTCTCCACGACGCTACACGGCAGGCTGGCCTTTCTTATACTTATACATACTGAGTACTTGTACATTACCAATAAACTGTAGCGTGTATTCTAGAGTCTGTTCACCCGGGTAGATGCATAAGGAGCTTCCATAGGGTTTCAATTGGTGACCCCGTTACAGCTCTAGTAGACTAAACGTAGTAGTATACCATCACGTAAGTCTCAACACGTCTCCAAGCAACTCCAAGCTACGCAACTCCATCACTCCATACCACGTGTTGCCGCTGGAACATTCTCCAAACTACGCAACTCTACCACTCCACTCTCCACCCCACGTGGACCACTCTCCAGCCCCACATCACGAGCTCCACCGCGCCACTCTACACTTTTTTGTTGTTCCACCGCTCCACTCTCCACTCTATGCCTCTACCCCACCCACGACGTCGCCACCAGGACACGAGGTATATATTTTTTGACACAAACAATGTACATTATTGTAAAGGGAAGACGAGCAGTATATACGATTTCACCTTCTTCCCATGAACCCAGGCAAGTCTGAACAAGATGATAGTAAGGAACCGTGGGTTGAGATAAACAACAAACACAATTAGTAGAGTATATTACCAGACTGTTCACTGAATTACTCTTATCACACCACAAATAATCACATATGTACAAAATATGCCAGAGCAACAGAATGTCCACTGTATCACCCTAACACACCAGAATATTCACTCGTGCACAATAGCCCAGAGTAACAGAATGTTCACTGTATCACTCTTAACACAACGGAATATTCACGAGACCACAATATAACAGGAGTAACAGAAATATTTGAGAGCAAAGACAGCCAGCGAGGAGAACAGCTTGCTTGGGGTGAAGCTGTGAGCGCTCTGCCGACTGAAGGTAAGAGAAGTACTGTAGTACCCTCGGTTGAGCTTCTGATGGGATGAATCGGGACACTGAGGTTTCAATAAATCTCGTAATAAGAAGAGTCGAGCATATCTTCAGACCCGTCCAACTACCACTCAAGAGTCAGGAGGAGTAAACTGGTGTTTCGCCCTTACACGATTCCCCCCTCAGAAGTCTACCATAAGTAGACTTAGGTAAGGAACACCACCTGGAATGGATAGGACATTGAGAAATATTATGATCGACTCAGCATGTCTGCCCCGATGTTATCCGCCCCAGCCACGTGAATTACTCTGAACTTGTAAGCTTGGAGATTTAGAGCCCAACGGAGTAACCTGTCGTTCTTCCCCCGAGAGGTTTGCAGATAAGTAAGAGGCTTGTGGTCAACCTCCAAGATGAACTCTTTTCCACGTAGGTAGTAATCAAATCTTAAGATACCAAAAATAATAGCCAAGCACTCACGTTCAATTGTGGAGTACCTCGTCTCGCGGGGAAGAAGTTTCCGACTGGCATATGCAACAGGATGGGGGCAACCAAGGTGATATTGGAATAGGACGGCCCCTAGACCCCTGTTGGAGGCATCAGTCCTTAGAACAAAGGTGAGGCTGGCATCTGGGAGACGAAGGACAGGTTGACAGGATAAGACACACTTGAGTCGACTGAAGCAGGCTCGCAATTCCTCAGTCCAAGGAAGGGGTTCCCGTACCGACCTCTTAAGTAAGTCCGATAATGGGGCAGTTAAGTCAGCAGCCTGCGGGATGAAACTGTTATAAAAACTCACCATACCCAAAAACCTACGCAGGAGCTTCTTCGTCTGTGGGGGATGCATACGACATAAGGCTTCCACTTTGTCGGGTTGAGGCTGGAGGCAGTTCCCACCGAGGATGAATCCTAAATACATGATGGATGGGAAACCATAATGGCACTTTGAGCTCTTAAGGGTAAGACCATGGGACCTGACCCTGTCGAAAACATCTCGTAGTGTGGAACAGTGTTGAGCCCAGTCTGAGGAATATACAGAAATATTGTCAAAATAAAATGAGACATTTGACAAACCAGCGAGAACAATTCGCATTAACCGGACATAGGTGGCACAGGCATTGACGAGACCGAAGGGGAGACGGCAGAATTCCAGGAGTCCGAGGTGAGTAGGAAATGCTGTAAGTGGTTTAGCCCCCTCTGAAAGAGGGCCTGGTAATATGCTTTACATAAATCTAACTCAGAAAGGAAAATGGCTCCATGAAATCTGTACAAATCTTCTTCTATGTTGCAACCTGGCTCAGCATGGAAAACTGTAACTGCATTCAACTGGCGGTAATCAATAGCCATACGGTACGAGCCATCAGTTTTCGCTACCATCACAACTGGGGAATAATGCTGAGAATGAGATCTCTGAATAATACCTTGTTCGAATAGTTGCTCCACTTCCTTTTCAAAGAATGGCTTCAGGTGAATGGGCACCGGGTAGACCTTGGAGCGAATTCGACCAGTGGTATCCAGAATGATGTCGTGCTCGATGGTAGTTGTATAGCCTGGAATCTCTGAAAAGATGTCACCTGCAGGAGTTCTACCAGAGCAGTTCGTTGTTCCGGATCCAGGTTGGGGTTGATTTGGGCCCTCGGGTCTTCCTTATCTGTCTGGCCATCAGGAGTTATTGGTAATCCTGCGTAGTCATCTTCCAACTCATCAATGCAGGTGGTTCTTCCATCCCCCCATGTACAGTCTTCCGAAGAGACTTCATCCAGGACTTCAGCAAAGTTTACATGAGAACGTCGAAAATAGAGCTTAAGTAGGTTGGCATGATATAATTTTGGACCCCTAGGGCAGTCAATAACATAATCGACCCTACCTCGTTTTTCTAGCACTTTGTATGGACCTTTCCAGGCAACCAAGAGTTTACTAGTATCACTGGGTAGGAGTATTAGTACTTCGTCGCCAGGGTGGAATTGACGATCTTGGGACTTTACATCAAAGTAGAACTTGTACCTTGAGGCACTTATATCTGCATTCTGGGCAGCAATCTTTGCAGATTCAGCCAGCTTATCCTGCAGCTCGACTACATACTTAAATGCTGACCTATCATCATCTTTCAGGGTTCGGTCCTCCCACAAGTCTCGTAGTACTGATAGTGGACCTCCGACTGTCCGTCCATACAGAAGTTCGAAGGCGGAGAACCCTGTTCGGTCACTGGGGATTTCTCTAAGAGAAAACAACACAGGGACTAAATAACGATGCCATTCCCGGGGTTTATCGGCACATAACTTACGTAAGGATGCTTTCAAGGGCCCGTGAAACCTTTCAACCCGACCATTTGCACTAGGATGGAATGGTGTGATAAAAGAAGGCTTAACCTCTAGCAACTTGTGTAGTTCTGCCATTAAATATGAAGTGAATTGTGTACCTTGATCAGACAATATTTCCCGCGGAATACCAACCCTTAAAAATATAGAGAGAAGGGCTTCAGCTACCGTAATGGAGTCTATCTCCCTGAGTGGAACGGCTTCTGGAAATCCTGTGGCATAATCGATGAGAGTAAGGATGTATCGATGTCCTTCAGATGACGGAGGTGACAAGGGTCCAACAAGGTCGATCGCCACCCTAGAAAATGGCTCAGTAATTATTGGAAGAGGGTGGAGGGGTACAGGTTTAACTCTACCTTTGGCCGACATCCGCTGACACACGTCACACGAACGACAGAAATCTCTAATGTCAGAAATTAACCCTAGCCAGAAAAATTTATCCCCTATCTTCATTCCCGTTTTTCTATGAGAAAAATGACCAGATAAAGGATTTTCATGACCCACTGACAAGATAATACTTCGACACTCTTTAGGGACAACTAAAATACTCTTACCAACCTTTGTGAGGTATTTAGAAGTCAAACACTTACGATACAAAAGACCACTGGAACAGAGATACACGTAGGTAGAGCCATCCTTAGAGTGTTCTTCTTCACCGGAATTGGCCTTGTCCCTAATTCCAGCAAGAGTGGGACAAGACTCCTGGAGTCGACCAAATTCTTCCGGAGTCACATTCATAGGTTGAAGTTCTGGTAGCACTAACTGATGAACTCTTCATGCGTCTGCTGCGAGTCTGAACAGCATTAACCCGAAATGGTGTAGAACAAACATTTTGCACTGCAGATGTATCTTGACAACCTTCAGGCGAAGATTGAGTTGGCATAAAACTGTCTTGAAGACTCTGGGCAACCTAGGAGGGGGTCTCCCTGTCTGCGAAAAGGAGATTAGTAGGTTCCCGAGTCCCTGGAACATTCCCAATGAGAACACTAGAGCGCTTCATGGGAGCTCGAATAGCATGCACCCATCATTCATAGTAGGGACATTGGATGTAGCAGTGAACAACAGGAAATTCACTCTCCCTTCCTAGGAAATCTTCCACACGCACCTTGGGACTAGAGGAAATGTCCGCATCAGGAACTGCTTCTTCAGAGACAATGACACAGTTGCAGCCAGTATCCCTAATGATGGTAGTCGTCCAGGATCCATTAACAGTACCTGCTACAGAAAATGCAAGAGGAGTACGATTACTCATACAAAACCCAATCTTGTACTTAGGTGTTGAGTCATTCTCTGTCTGAAAGGCACGAAGATTCCTGGGACAACGATTTCGAAGGTGGCCTTCTCCACAGTTATAACACTTTACCTTCGAGCGTGGAATCTCTTGATGGTACTTGGATGAGGTGGTATCTTCCTTGGCCTTCACTCCATTCCCTGACAACTTCTTACTGGGGAAAGGAGGTTTACCCGAAGAACCACTCGAGTGATGTTTTGGGTAGGCATTGTGAGCTGATGCCCAGGTGTCTGCCTTCTCCATTGCCATCTTGAGGTCCGTAATTTCTTGTTCCTTAATAAAAAGACGAAGGTCAGGAGTAAGGGAAGCAAGGAATTGATCCAAGACAATAAACTCTCGTAACCCCTCAAATGTCTGGGGGATCTTGGAAGAGTCTCGCCAGGAGTCGAACAGATGGAGCAGTCTGGTAGCAAACTGCCGGTAGTTTTCGCCGACCCGGATCTTATTACCTCTGAATTCCTGCCGATAACGCTCTGGGGTCTTGTCAAAACCAGTCAGTAACGCCTGTTTTTAAGAAGTGGAAAATTACTGATAGTATTCGTGTCAAGGGTAGCATACATTTCAGCAGCCTTTCCCGTGAGCAAACTTCCGAACCTAACAGCAAGTGTATTCTCTTCTAATTTCAACAATTGGGCAATGCGTTCAAACCGAGAAATGTAAGCTGCGATATCCTCTCCTTCTTGGTAGGCAGGAAGCTTAGGACCTTGAATGCTAGATTCATGGCTAGATCTTCCCTCTGTCGACTCCTTCGCCAATTGCAACTTAGCCAACTCAAACTGTCGCTCCTTTTCACTCTCTTCTCGCTCTCTCTCCTTTTCCCTCTCTTGGAGTTGGAGTCGAGTTGGCGTAGTTCCGGGCAGTGAAGCAGGCGGAGACGGAGGTGTGGGTGGCGATGCAACAACTCCAGCCCGATCTTGGGCGTCATCCGGTGCTGCAGCCCTCGCCCGCACCGACTCTACCGACTCTGTTAGTGCGTCCATGACTGGTGGAGGTGCTGCTGAACTTACTCCTGCCAGTGTATCGAGAGCTGCTGCTGTGAAAGAAGCCACCCCACAGCCCTCGGCGCCGCTACAGGGGGCCAGGAGGAAGACAAAACCAAGGAAATAGTAAACCGGTAAAATATGTCAAATATGTCAGGACACTATTTTCCGTTTTTTCACTTAGATGATGAGAGTTTCCAAGAGTTAGTTAATGGAAGTAGAGATCATCGCTATCCTTTGGAGGTAATTGACAACCTATCTTATAATCCTTTTAAAGAGAGTAACATACTAAATTCAGTAGATAATTTCATTAGAGGTAATGATTCAGTGCAACCAGAATGTAAATACTATTTCTGTGAAAATTTCCACATTATATCTGGTGCCTTAGTGGATCTAAAACTTTTGTCATTTAACATTCGTAGCCTGCCACTCCATTTTGATAGCCTTCAAGATCAGTGCCTTAATGAAATTGGTGTAAATTTTGATGTAATTGGCCTATGTGAAACTCGCCTAAATAATAATATATCATCACTATATACACTAAACTCTTACAGTACTTTCCACCAAAATAAGGGCACGAGTGGAGGTGGTGTATCCATCTATTTACATACAAGGTTTCAAGGTAAGGTACGGCACAATATTTTTTTACAGCGGCCATATATTGAAACATTGTTCGTGGAAGTGATTGGGAAATATAAATACATGGTGGGAATGGTTTATAGACCACCTAATGCCAACTATGTAGAATTTTTAAAAGCGTTTGAGGAAATTATTGAACTAATTACATCTGGAGAAAATATACCTTGTTATTTAATGGGAGACTTTAACATAAATCTTCTGAAACATAAAGAAAACGACGTATGCAACTTTACCAACCTGTTATACTCACACTCTTTCTTTCCCACCATAACCAAACCAACACGAGTTACAGAGACATCAGCTACAGTCATAGATCATAATTATTTGGACGAATAATATACAAAATTATCTAGCAAGTGGAATAATATATACTGTTATTAGTGATCATTTCCCAGTATTTACTTTAATAAAATTGGCCGATGAAAACCCCTCATCCTCAGGTATTATAATTAAAAAGAGGGTATTTAACTATAATGAAATAAATTCTTTTAAATCGCACCTAAATAATTATAGATGGGAGTCTCTCATGAAGGGCAATGATGTTAATGAAGATTTTGATGCATACATAAAACAATTTCTGGCACTTTATGATAATCACTTTCCGATCAAAGAAAGTAAACTTAATGATAAACACATAGGGAAACCATATATTACTCAAGCAATAAAAAAATCTATCAAACAACGTAATAGATTACAGAAACTCTGTGCTAAATGGCCCTTAACATATGGAGCGTCCTTCAAAACATTTCGAAACAAGCTAACATCTGTGATACGAGCAGCAAAAGAAAATCATTACAAATCAGTTCTGAAAGAAAATAGAGGGGATGTAAAGGGCACATGGGAGGTAATAAATAATCTTTTGGGTAGGAAGTGTAAAAATAATAATGCTATATTTACGTCACAAGGGTAAACAATATCTGATAACGTAAAGATAGCTACAGAGTTTAATAATTATTTTTGTAATATGGCCAATAACTTGGCAGAAAATATCCAAGAACCGTCAACATCATTTGAAAATTATTTACCTCCGCCAGTACTGTACTCCTTTTTTCTCCGGTCAACGTCACGGCATGAAATTTGTAATATAATTGAAAACCTTAAGTTAACATCCCCAGGCTTTGATGACATTAACATAAGAGTAATTAAAACATGTAAAGAAGAAGTATCACCTTTCTTGGAGTATATTATAAATCTATCATTTTCAAAAGGCTGTTTCCCAAACCACCTGCAAATTGCCAGAGTAGTTCCAGTCTTCAAGAAAGGGGATAATTCTCTCTTCTCTAATTATAGGCCAATATCCGTTTTACCATGTATAAGCAAAATATTTGAAAAAGTAGTTGCAACAAGATTGATTAATTATTTATCAGATAATTGTCTCCTCTCTGATGACCAGTTTGGTTTTAGGTCGCAGTATACAACAGAACTAGCTGTCCACCAGCTGTGTCAAAATATATATAATGCTTTAGATAACAGACAATATCAAGTAACAATTTTTTGTGATTTTTCTAAGGCATTTGACACCATTAATCACTCAATATTACTAAAGAAATTAGAGATATATGGTATACGTGGCCCAGCCTATAAGTGGTTTGAAAGTTATCTCAGTAATAGGAAGCAATACACATCATATAACAACACAGCATCTTCTTATAAAAATATTACTTGTGGTGTACCTCAAGGGTCTATTTTGGGACCATTACTATTTTTAATTTACATTAACGACATATCACTATGCACTAACAGACTCAAGTTTATCCTCTTTGCAGATGATACGAACCTTTTTCTTCAGGATCGAGACTTAAACAATCTAACTAATACAATGAATAGGGAATTAGTACATGTTTTTAACTGGATAATTAGTAATAAATTAACCCTTAATATTAGTAAAACCCACTATATGCTGTCACACACTAACATGGTACAGCCACCTCACATAAATATCATGATGAATAACTTACCAATCAATGTAGTGCAAGAGGCAA
Source organism: Petrolisthes cinctipes (assembly GCA_033782935.1). Taxonomy (NCBI): domain Eukaryota; kingdom Metazoa; phylum Arthropoda; class Malacostraca; order Decapoda; family Porcellanidae; genus Petrolisthes; species Petrolisthes cinctipes. Next base: position 9,709,671 of record JAWQEG010000069.1, read on the forward strand.
AATTCTTGGGAGTTACTATTGATAGTAAATTAAGGTGGAAACCACACATAGAGGATATAAAGTGCAAGATTTCAAAAATAACTGGAATAATTCATAAAATAAAAAATCTCTGTGACGAAGCATGTCTAAAAAATATATATTTTACATTAGCATATCCATATTTCCTCTATTGTTCTTCAGTATGGGGTGGTGCATATAAAACTTATACTGGTGACTTATTTATTTCTCAAAAAAAGCTAATTCGTATTTTAACACATAACAATCGCTACGCCCACACAAGTCCCATTTTCTCTAAACTAAATCTATTAAAATTGCAAGACATCATCCAGTACCAGCCAGCCACATTTGTACACAGATCAATCAATACATATAAAAGAAGTACAGGGTTCCAGGCAATGACTCATAATATCCACACCAGACAAGCTAACAACCTCAATCTGCCATCATGTAAAACCTCACATGCTCAGCAGAGTGTTCTCACTCGGGGAACTAAACTGTGGAATTCGCTCTCTGATGAAATAAAAAATGTTTCTTTTAATTCTTTCAAAGTAATGTTAAAAAAACATTTTATATCTTCTTATTAAATTAGTTTAATAACATCATGCATCTGTTCGGGAAACTATTAGCTATCTCTTCTCATTAATAACTATCCACTGTGATAAAGCTTCTTGTTTAAATATTGGTACTTCTACTGCTGTTATTATCATTATTACGATTACTATTTATTATTATTACTATTATTATTATCATTACTATTATTATTATCATTGCTATTATTTATATCATTGCTATTATTTATATCATTGCTATTATTTATATCATTGCTATTATTTATATCATTGCTATTATTTATATCATTGCTATTATTTATATCATTGCTATTATTTATATCATTGCTATTATTTATATCATTGCTATTATTTATATCATTGCTATTATTTATATCATTGCTATTATTTATATCATTGCTATTATTTATATCATTGCTATTATTTATATCATTGCTATTATTTATATCATTGCTATTATTTATATCATTATTATTATTACTATTAATATTGTTGTTGTTACTATTATTATTACTATTATTATTGTTGTTACTATTATTATTACTATTACTATTATCTACTATTACTATTACTATTCCTATTATTATTGCTATTCCTATTATTATTGCTATTACTATTATTATTTCTATTACTATTGTTATTTCTATTACTATTGTTATTTCTATTACTATTGTTATTTCTATTACTATTGTTATTTCTATTACTATTATTATTTCTATTACTATTATTATTATTACTATTATTGATACTATTATTATTGATACTATTATTATTGATACTATTATTGTTGATACTATTATTGTTGATACTATTATTATTATTACTATTATTATTATTACTATTACTATTACTACTATCATTATTACTACTATCATTATTATTATTATTACTGTCATTATTATTATTATTACTATCATTATTATTATTATTACTATCATTATTATTACTATCATTATTATTACTATCACTATTATTACTATCATTTATTATTATTATCATTTATTATTATTATTATTACTATAATTTATTATTATTATTATTTATTATTACTATAATTTATTATTATTATTATTACTATAATTTATTATTATTATTATTACTATAATTTATTATTATTATTATTACTATCATTTATTATTATTATTACTATCATTATTATTATTATTACTATCATTATTATTATTATTACTATCATTATTATTACTATCACTATCATTATTATTACTATCACTATCATTATTATTACTATTACTATCATTATTATTATTATTACTATCATCATTATTATTATTACTATCATCATTATTATTATTACTATCATTATTATTATTATTATAGATTATTATTATTACTATCTTTATTAATATATTGTAGTACTTTGTATATAAGTAATTAATTATAATATTATTATATGTTATATTTACAACTTGTAAGTAACTGATTATTATAGTTATAATTATTTTTTTCTTTCTTTAAATTTTAATAGCACTATTGGCTGGGACTATTTAGTAGGGAATATGTTATAAATAAAGTGTATTTCATATTTGTTATAAATATGTTTAGGCCTGTATAAGCTACAATGCTCACGATTCACTATGTATACCTAGCATGTCGTCCATAGGGAGCCTTGGCTCAATGGACTAGGGCCATATTATGTATTAAACCAATTATTCTGTAAACTATTAAGGCCAATAAACGAATCAAATCAAATCAAATCTTCTCGCTCTCTAGCCCTTTCCTCTCTCTCGACAGCCTGTTGTTGGAGGATGAACTTTGTCACATCATCTCCCAACAAGCCAATTAGCTCAGCCTGACCTTTAAGTTCCTCAATAGTGGACAACTTCGACATCTTTGTAGACAATATCAAAGAACTAAAATTTAAGAACAAAAGTACTGACCCATAAACCTATTTAACACCATATAAGTATCCTATTCTTCCACACTTCTCAACAGCAATTACAAAACAACATTCGGTACACAGTTATACCCTAACCTCTGAGTAACCTCAAGAAGATAATTGTTAACCACCAGGCTAGAACTATAGTACACATAAAAAACTGGGGCTGGAAAAAGAAGAACCAGTACAGGTGTTGCAGACCCAAACCCAACCATACGCTCTTACTCAAATTTCCACCCCATCTACATATAGGAAAACACAATACCACCGTCAGACGACGATGAAGACTTGTCGTCCAATCCCTCGCTGGCTCTTAAACTGCAGACACAGTAACAAGACGAAAGTCTAAACTTGTTTGGGAACAAGAGTGGGTTAGAAAACACAACCTAACCACTGGGACGATAAGAAGGCTCTTGTAGCCTGCACCTAATCACTACTGTTTTCAAGGGACAACGACGCACACAGGAGAACTGTCGAAACACTAGCACACTCCTGGGCAGCACTGTCACTCCTCAACTCACGGTACACCACACTATGTTCAGGAATCCTGGCGAGGTCGCCACTGTAAAGGGAAGACGAGCAGTATATACGATTTCACCTTCTTCCCATGAACCCAGGCAAGTCTGAACAAGGTGATAGTAAAGAACCGTGGGTTGTGATAAACAACAAACACAATTAGTAGAGTATATTATCAGACTGTTCACTGAATTACTCTTATCACACCACAAATAACCACATATGTACAAAATATGCCAGAGCAACAGAATGTCCACTGTATTACCCTAACACACCAGAATATTCACTCGTGCACAATAGCCCAGAATAACAGAATGTTCACTGTATCACTCTAACACAACGGAATATTCACGAGACCACAATATAACAGGAGTAACAGAAATATTTGAGAGCAAAGACAGCCAGCGAGGATAACAGCTTGCTTGGGGTGAAGCTGTGAGCGCTCTGCCGACTGAAGGTAAGAGAAGTACTGTAGTACCCTCGGTTGAGCTTCTGATGGGATGAATCGGGACACTGAGGTTTCAATAAATCTCGTAATAAGAGGAGTCGAGCATATCTTTAGACCCGTCCAACTACCACTCAAGAGTCAGGAGGAGTAAACTGGTGTTTCGCCCTTACAATTATTCCCTACTTGTGATGTGATGTATTGTGTGCTCGATGTCCCCAGTGTTCTTCCCCCTCCACCACTCTTAACGTAACGTCCCCCATTTCACTTCCTTTTCCACCCACGTCTCCTTTCCATTTACACCTATTTTCCTCCGTTCTCTCCTCCCGCACTACACGTGCACTCAGTTCTGCCTGTTTTCACACCCTCCCTTCGTCCCTTACACACACACACACTTCTACAACCCAGTGGGTACCTATTCGCCCTCTCCTACATCTTACGTCCTTCGCTGCCCGTGCCTCGCATCTCTACGTACTCCACACCAGAAAGTACACACCCTCACATGACTCTACGTGCATCGCTGCCTAATCATCTCACCTCCACCGACACACGTGCTCCACACCAGCCACGTGTATGACCCTCAGGACCCTACGTGCATCGCTGCTACGCCCTACAACGCTGCATCCATCTACGCCCTCACCTCTACGCATATTCATAAGTACCCACTCCACGACTATAAGCTAAGTACAGTGTAATACATTTTCAACGCTTTTTCTCTGTGATTCCTCCCTCAAGTGCTACTCCCCCATTTTTTTCACCCCCTTTTGTATATTTATTTGGTGTATTATTATTTTTTTATTCTGCCCACGGGCCCATTTTTACCATTACTGTATATATTGTGTCCCTTCGCCTCCACCCTTATTTACTATCGCATGCGCCATCTTTCTTCGTACATATACACTCGTGCCTTACTAGTATTTCCTACCCTCTCGCTCTCGTCACGTACACATTCCCATTTACCACTCCCCTTCCGCCACTCTCATACCATCCACATCACCTCCTTGTCTGCACTCTCTCATCTCCAACCAGCCACACACACCCCACACTATCCCACCATGTATAACCCCACCACTTCCATACCAACACACAAGACCACCCACACTCCTACCCTCGCATGTACACTCTCCCAAAAAAGTATCGGCATTGCTGGCTAGATCCTACTGAGAAAATATCAAAGCTACATGTATGACTGTTCTGTGGGGTTGGTATTCCTGCTGGCAATGAGTTGACTCATTTCTGTACTAACGTGAAATCCTCTAGCATACATAATTGATGCATTAGGCAAGTCGTTGAGTAAGAGTCGTGATTTCATTATTACAGATGTATGTAATGTGATTTTAATGATTGATGGTTTTAGGGAGGGGGAATTTACTGAATTATTGAATATAATGAGAATGATAACCCAGAGAATAAAGTTACCAATTCGGAATTTAAACAAAAAGGAATCTTTGAGTAGATTCGCTGTAACTGTAGTATTTTGTCTTAAATATAATGCAGTTATAGCATTGGGTAGGATTAAGTAGGCTTATGCTTTTTCTTCTCATACTTCTAAATAAGGTTTTGTAAAGTAACACAAACAGAAATTTCCCACTCCAGAAAGTGACGTGTATAAACAAACATGTGAAGCAACCAACACCTCAAAGCTTCACTCGATAATCTCGGGGCCTCAGTCTCAGGCCACGACTGACGGCCTCCTGTCCCGAGGTAGAGGTATATAAAAAAAGTAAAAATAAAATAAAATAAATAAAATGAAAGATAACGTTATATACCATTCGGCAACTGCGGTGTGGATTAGATGTTTTCAGCATTAGAAAGGGGCAAATTTTACGATAATATATGAAATTTCTCTAATAGGTGAAGAAATGCGAATATGTTTCGACTTGCATCCACTATAGTTTCTCTGACTCATGAAGAAATACGAATATGCATAATTGGCAACTGATCGGCAGGAATACCACTATCTATAAGGTTTCAAAGCAATATGCCATAATGCTATTTATTGTCGTTTTCGTTCATTCGTTTTAATGCCGATACTATTTTGGGAGAGTGTACACCACTACAACCCTTCCGCATACCACGGACTGTTGAAAATTTCCTAGCCAGGATGGTCCTCATGTACAGCCATGGCTGATCGTGGTGGACTAGGGTCCAAAGAGTGTTGGTGAACAACTGAACAGTTTGAAAAATTGAGTCTTTTAAACCTTACGTTCACTGGTATGTATGTCAGATGATTCCCAACTTCATCAAGACCTGGATACTTATTATGTATGGCTAGTGACTGTAGGTGCGTGGCGTCTGTGAGTGTTTGTGTGTATATCTATCTAGTCACTGGTGTCTGCTTTATAAGCCCGCAGCACTACCAGCAAGAAAAATATATTTATAATGGTATCTTTTTAAATATTCATATATTTACCATTAGTACAAGCAGTACAAGCCCCAACACTGAGGCAGGGGAAAGATACCGCTTAAGGCCATGAAGTTAGGGGTCGCATGCAAGAAAATTACTGGTGCAGAGCTTACGATTGCGTGGTATGGCCATGGCTGATAGTGCTGGACCAGGGTTCAAGAAGTGTTGGAGAGCAACTGAACAGAGTTCGAAAGAGTGAGTCTTCTAAACCTCTGGTCCAGCACTATCAGCCATGGCTGTACATATTGTTGGAACGATACGGACGCACAGGGTATTCCCCTTCACACTGGGAGTGTGAGGCGATCCACTCCGAGTTCTACCACATATGAGGCGTCTTCTATTTATGCCACTCGATCAACCCGGGTTGGCAACCTGTGTTGCTCCGAAAGACCCGGGTTGTATGGTGTAAATAGAACACGCCGACCACTAACCCGGGTTGATATTCTTTTGTTTGTAAACATTGAAGATGGCATCGCAAGACTCAGCAGTGTAGTTATGGGCTTCAAAAGTGGAAATGTGACTGATGCCAGCCATTGGCCATGTGTTAGCTTTATTAAATAGCTACTCTCAGATTGTTCAGGGATCTGTGCAGCAGACCATACTTTGCAATTGCAAGGAGTATAATTTGTGGCAGAAATAGTACAGTAACAATTCCTGACAAATTGGAGAAACTTGTGTTTTTTCATACTAGAGTGTAGTAGAGTAAAAAAAAAAAAAAATTGAGCATGCCTACAAGTATAATTAATAACCCAATCAATAGAGAATGTACTTTTGTAAATAATGATTTAGGTTTAACTAATGCTTTCATTTATGGCAAACATGGTTCTGTAAGTAGGTTAAAATTAAATACATGATTGTTATTTTTATTATGTGTATATTTAATCTCTGTGACTATGGGAAGTCAAATGGTAAATGGAGTTCAGGGTAAATAGGGAAAGCATAACAGGAAACCGGTTATTTAAAGAAAAATTAGAAAATAACAAAATCCATTTATAACATCTGGAAGTTACGAGAAAAGAATCACTTGAAAATTAAAAAGACCCTGAACAAATAATAAATTACTACGAGAATGGGGGTCTGTTGAAAAGGATATCCCCTGCCCTAACATCTGATCTCTAGACAAATATAATAACCATTAGGTTTACCAGGTTCCCAACTCCAGTCCAACCAACACACACACACACACACTCACACACACACACTACACAACATAAAATTCTAGATACAGTATTCTCTTTGACAATAAATCAGCAACTAGGGCCAGTATAAACCAGTACAGTACATAAAATACAACACAAACAAGGACCAGCCAGAATAAACTAGTATATATACCAAATATTGCATGAGTACATCAAGGATGATATTTCTTTATTCACTGTCAGACTCATGTTGCCTCTTTGTCTGCTTTGATCTTATTCATGTGTTAAATTTTTCATAATTTTCATTAAATCTTCGCAGTTCTTTTATAAGTTCCTTCCTATGGTCTGTCTGCTGGCTTCACTACCTTTGACCATTTGAATATTTTCTTTTTTTTGTAGGTCTACATCTTGAGTGAGTAGATTTCTCACTTCAGTATTATGGGATGGTGGAAGTTAACCTCCGCCTATGACCCGCAGTTGATGTGATGGCACAGCCCCTTGTTGTGAAGTACCAGCGGCAGCACTTGCTTCTATTGTTAGGGGAATTGGAGCTGTTGTAGGTGGCTGTATATTCACTGATGATGGTACAGCAGGTGATGGTACGGGAGGTAATGGCACACCAGGGTCATCAGGGTCCAAATCGGGTTCTTGATATGCTGGTTAAAACACACAGGTTCCTCTTGCAGCATGGCTTTTGTGGCTGGAACCAGCTTCATAAGAACTACCCTGTGGGTAATAAATAGGGTTTTAAAAATTTAACACAGAAACACCTCAAAAGTATTACTTTAAGTAGAGCAACAGATATGGAAAATATAATTTTACCGAAACAATTTTGGACATTTAAATAATCCCAGGTTCTACTTAAGGTTTGAAGTTTGATGGGTAATATTGGTAAACAATCCATAGCCAGACCTAACCCAAGATAGCTGAACTGGACTTAACAAAATTACTGGGACCTAACCTGGGTAAATTACCAAGATCTAACAAAGACAGACTACTGGGACTTAACTTGGACAAATAACAGTGTGTGGAGCCTTTTAAATTAAGTTAGAGGGTCAAGCATGGTAAAAATGCACTGGTGCCCTCTAATTTCATCATAAAAAAATTGGAATACAAATCAAGATATAAAAAAGCGGCACATCCTTCAATAAAATTTCCAGATTATTCTACCCACACTTTGGTGTCCAGTATTTCAATTAACAATTTCTAAAACATGTCAGGCTGATATTAGCGAGGAAAAACTGCAGTCACAGGAAGAGCAAGGAATCTTCTTCAATCCAGCACCACCTTGTTGAGTTGGCTGTGACTGGTTGTGCTAAATAATAGATATTTTCCTCAAATGCTACTGATTAGGGTACTCATGCCACTTCAAATCACATTACCTTTATGTATTTTGAAGATTGCGTATCATATTATGCTAAAATGTCATATATATTTCTGTAAGAGGCCTTACCAGTTATTGTTTATGGAGGATCAGCTGATGAGCAACTCATAAAAGTTGCCAGATACCGCCACGTAACCATGCTATCGAAGTGGGTTGCTCCGGGTTGGGGTGAACCTGGTTGCCTGGTGTAAATAGAACATGCGAAATCGACGATTCGAGCAACCGGGTTGCCTGACCAATGTTGCTCTGGCATAAATAGAAGACGCCTATGAGCAGCGTTAGAACGCTTCGAACTGACGGGGACTCCCCCTACACCCTGGGAACCTGAGGCGCTCTAGTCCGAGCTCTACCTCATGAAGGCGACGTTGGCACGATGCCAAACCTCGCCTACTTCACCGCCCCTTCAACACTCACCAACACAACCACATCACGCTGCCACCCCTTTTCCACTCGCGCAGGCTACTTCCACCATACATTTCATTTCCCACCTACAAACACACAGCTAAACCACCCCTATACCTGCCTCATCCTACTCCTTCGTACGCCCTCCCCCCCCAGCCCCTCCCACCTTCCCCAACCATCCTCATTCAACCCCTACCTTCCTCCCCTTCATGCTCACCCTCTCCCAACCACATACCACCATCACAAATCCTACCTACCCCTTCGTCCACACATCCACCCCCAACCTTCTCTCCTCCTGCCCCACCCACATTAGACCCTAAACACAGTCTCGCTCCAGAACAGGTGGAGTGTGGACGTACTCGTGGCGCTCTGCCTCCATTCTCGTTTGTGTTGTTGTTTGTGTTGTTTTGGAGCTCTTGTTTGTGTTTTTTGTGTTGTTTGTGAGTTCTTGTTTGTGTGTTGTTGTTTCTGTGGTGTTGCTGGTGTTGTTTGTCTGTTGTGGTTCTGTGTATAGTTTTTTTGTGATTGTCTGTGTGTGTGTGGGTGTGTGTGTGTGTGTCCCTGGCTGTTTGAGTGTTTAGTTGTTTGTGTTGTTGTTTGCTTTCCATCTAGGCCTTGCCTGGCCTGATGGAGAGTGCGGATTCCTGCTTGGAGGCCGACTTGGCAATGTCGGAGGAAGACGAGTCTCCAATTGAGGATCACTGGCCTGAGCTGCCTTCTCGCAACCCTCCCCCCCTCTCCTCGGTCACTCCACAGCTCAGGTTGCAGCCGTCCACCTCCTCAACCTCTACCAAACGACCTGTTGATGCCTCGTCCAACTCCTCGCAGGATTCCGATGGTGTGGACTGTTTGCCTCCAGCTGCCAAGACTGCCAAGGGTGCTTCAGCTGTGCACGACGTACCTTCTCTGCCTCACCCTGGTGTTTCTTCTTTGTATACCAACTCCTTGCCCTCGTCCAAACTTCCTGCTTTTGCCCCGAGAGATACCTATGTCAAACTCTCCTTCTCTGGAAACTCATCTACGGACACAAATCTGCGTTGGCTGTCTGATGTCAACAGGGCCTTCCAGTTGCAGCGTGAACTGGCTGAAGTCAAGATGGCTGCTGTCACCTCCCGGTATGTCTACATCTCTAGGAAGCGTCAGGACATCATTGATAGAGTGAAGGCTGGTGAATTTTTATCTCTGCCTCTCATTCTTGAAGACTCACCTGTGAGGCCTCATAAGTTCCCCAGCTACATCCTCACCCGTTTTCCTATTGATGTTGACCCGAAACTTGCCAAAGGATCCCCTGGTGTGTACATTGCCCGTCGTTTTTTCCAAGATGGTTCCCCCATTAGCCATATTGTTGTTGTCTGGAGTCAACCCGATCCACCTCCAAATGAGATTTCCTTTGATTTCCTCTCTTGTCTTCCACCGTGTGAGGTGAGGAAACTTCATAATGACCAGCCTTGGTGCTACAGGCGCTGGGGAGTTGGGCATATCTCCCGGTACTGTTCTGCCAGGCCGAAGTGTGCATGGTGTGCCGCCGACCATGATTCCAAGACGTGTCCTGTCAGGGGTGAACCATCACGTCCTGCTGCCTCTACCTCTGAGCCTTCACCTCCTGAGGATACGTCTCGATGGAAGTGTCCACGATACCTTCAGCCTGGGGTTAACGTGTGGCATGGATGTACTCGACGTCAGGTCCAGGCTCGTGTCTCTACTATTGCTCCGCCTCCACCACCACCACCACCACCTCCCCAGTCTGCTCCTCCTACCAGCCCTGCCTCACCTCCAGACCTGGCCCTCCGCAAGTCTGTTGCTACCCTCATGGCACGATGTACGGCTCTCGAAAACCGCTTTTCTGCCCTTGAAGCCAGGATTGATGGGCTGGTTGCCGCTCAGGCTGCCAATGACTCCAAACTCTCCACCTTGGTCGAGGCTCAGCAGGCCATCATCTCTACTGTCACTACCCTTTCCGAAAAGATGGATACTGTTGCATCTCGCCTTGAAAAGCTTTTCGAGTCAGTCCCTTCTCCTGGTCCATCTTCTTCTCCAGGTCGCTCATCTGCCCCCACTCACTGGACGTCTACCTCCAAATACAGAGTTCGCTAGTGATTGCCGGCTGGATGTCATCTCCTGGAATGTATGTGGTATCACCAGTTATGCTAAGCTCACTCAACTTAAGGCCTATGTTTTTCGTCATCATCCCAGTGTTATTTTTCTCCAGGAAGCATTTCCAGGACGGCTGCTCACTGCTGGGCAAGCTCCTCCCCTCTCAGGTTATGTGCCATATGTTCATCTGGTAAGGAATGGTCTCCTGACTTACATACATAGCTCCTTGCCACATCGCTTTCTCCGTACCACCACTGATCCTGACATGACCTTTCAGCTATTTGAGGTTCTACCTGGGAATGGAGTACTCCAACTATGTAATGTCTATTCTGCCCCAGCTAGACTCACTCTTGAGGCTCTTCCTTCTCCAACAGTGCGTGGTATGGTGTATATGGGAGATTTTAATGCTCGGCATTCTGATTTGGGTGATGGTACTGGCTCTATTAATCGTAATGGTGTTCGTCTCCTTTCATACATCCGCAAGCATCATCTGACACACTGGGACACTGGTGGTGCCACTCATTGCCGGGGAGGTACTCTGGATTACATCCTCTCGTCTGGCCTGATAGCATCTCAGGTCCAGTGCTCCTCCGTGCCAGACTTATTCTCTGATCACATTGCTCTTCGGTTTCATTATTCTCTAACTGCTGGGTCAAGTGCTTCAGCCACTCGTTTGCGTATTGCAGTGCCCCTTAAATATTGCCCGACTTACATCTTATTTATGGCCCATGTATTCCCTACATTTGACATATCATCAGCTGAACAGTTGTACTCTGATCATGTATCTGCTACTCATGACTTTTATAGGCTATACGTGTCCCGGCCACACCTCCAGCATCGCCATACTGCCCACTCCTGGACGCTGGATGCACGTATACAGGAGGCAAAGGAGGAGGCTGAACGTGATGGCCTATTGTTTCAAGCCAACCCAACCCCTGACCTACTCCATCGTTACCAGATGTTTAGGGACGCTTTAGTTGCCCTGCAGGAGTGTGCTCACACTGAGTCTTGGCAGCGGTTCACGGACAGCATTAACCAGTGTGGCTTCTATGTGGAACCTCATCCGTTGGGTTGTTAAAAAGACACCGGCCACTGCTCATCATCACACTCCTGCCGACTATGCCAAACAACTTGTCGATGCCTGGTCAGAACAATCTACCCCAGCCAGTCTACCCATCCACATACAAGATGCACTCGCTTCCCGTGCTGCTGTCCATCGGCTACGTCTAATGTCTGCTCTGTTACAAGATGATGACGATGATGCAGAGGAGATAACTGAGGAGGAGTTGCGCCATGCTCTCTCTCGGGGTAGAGCTTCTTCCCCTGGTGATGATGGTATTACTTATGCTGTGCTGCGCCTACTTCAACAAGTTCCTGGGAACCCTCTACTTCGACTGTACAATCTTTGTCTTCGTGACGGTTGTGTACCACGAGCCTGGACCAGCAGCACAATAATACCCATCCCTAAGCCTGGCACTGCGAAGTTCAGGCCTATTTCCCTTACTTCCTGTTTCTGTAAGGTTATGGAGAGAATCTTACACAATCGTCTCATGTACAGACTGCAGGATCGCCTTTCTCCATTACTGTTTGGTTTCCTTCTCCAGCGAAGCACACATCACTGCCTTGTCGACCTGTACTCTCGCCTTTCCAGGGACAGTGTGGTGGCCTTCATTGACCTTCGAAGTGCCTTCGATGTTGCTAATAGAGACGTCATTTTGGATCAACTGGTTGACTTTGGGATAAAGGGTAATCTACTACGGTGGATTCGGGGCTACCTGAGTAACAGGACCTCCCGTGTGTTTTTCAGTGGTGCACTCAGTCCTTTGCGCAGTTTTCATCTTGGTACGCCTCAAGGTGGTGTTCTCAGCCAATTGTTATTTAATATTCTGATGCATCGGTTGCTCATTTCTCTCCCTGATATTCCTGGAACTACAATTACGTGCTATGCTGATGATATCTGTGTTCATTCTACCTCACCAAGGGATCTCCAGCGGTTTCTTGACTCCTTCTCCGTGGCTTCCTCTCACTGTGGCATTATTGTCTCCCCAGATAAGAGCAGAATATTCACCTGCCGCCTTCCTCAAGCTCAGCCAGTATTCACCATTGGAGGGACTGTCATTCCCATGTGTTCCCAGTACTGCTACCTGGGTGCGCCAGTCAATATTTGGCCGATTGTCCCTGCCAGACCTCAAGACCATCCCATTGTCCAGGACTTATTGGGTCGTCTCCAGCGCCGACTTACACCACTTCAATGGCTATCTAACAACTCCTCGGGCATCTCCATCCCAGTAGCCAGGACCATCTATATTGCTTTTATCCGTTCAATTGTTGATTACTTTTCCTCTGCTTTGATTCAACTTCCTGGGGCTGCTCTGGAAACTTTAGAAAAATTTCAGAATAGAGCAATGAGAATAATTCTCGGCTGTCCAATGTCGACCAGGATAGTGAACATGCAGCCTGAGTTGCGTCTTCCCCCATTAATCGAGAGAATTTATTGTAATGTTACTTGCTTCACTGTCAAGTGCCTCCATTTCCCACATCTTTCACCCCATAACTCTCAGTTAGTCAGGACTTCTCTTAGACCAAACTACCCGGTCCCTCCCATACTGCCTGCTGGACATACTCTTATAAGGTCTGTTTCCTCTGTGCTCCGTGGTCTTAATATAGATATAATGGTTGCAGACGTCCCCCCAGGGTCCCCTCCATGGATGCTACCAACACCTGAAGTGAGCTTTACACCTACTTCCAAGTCGGAGCTGCCTTCTCTACAGCGGCAGTTGGCTCTGTAACACATAGAAACAGTGACTTCCTCCATCACAGATCCATACTGCCTCTACACTGATGGCTCATTGAAGGTGGATGGTGCAGCAGGTTGTGCTGTTTTCTCGCCTGACCTGGAGTCACCTCCAAGGGGCTGGGTTGGCCGTCGTCTCTGTAACCACTCTAGCTCAACATTGTGTGAACTGTATGCCATTCTGGATGCTGTTAGTGTTGTTTGTCAACGTGAAGTGAATGCTGCCATTTTCTGTGACTCCAAACCTGCCCTGCATTCCCTCTCTAGTGTTCAGCCCACACACTCTACTGTTATTCAGCAGATTTTATCGTTTTTGGCCTTTTTGCGTCATCGTAAATTGACTGTCAAATTTTTATGGGTGCCATCCCATGTAGGTTTATGTCACAATGGTACAGTTGACAGACTAGCAAAGGAAGCCTGCCATCTGCCTCCTCGTGGTGCTGGACGTCCTCTCTCCCTGACATGTTACCTCTCTAAAGTCCGCTCCGCCGCTCTCCTCCCTGTACGGCGACGCAGGGATGCAGAGAGGCCCTTCAGCATCTCCATCACCCATTACGAGTCTGTATGCCGTCACAAATATTCCTACCGTCGTCGAGGCCTCATGGTTCGGAGGCACAATGTAGTCTCTGCTCGTTTGAGGCTTGGCTACCAGCCACCGTGGCAGGTTGCTGGGATGCAGGGTGAGCCTCCCTTCACTGAGTGTCGCTTGTGTCGAGCGCCTCGTGGTAACACTATAGAGCACTATTGCCTAGCCTGCCCCACTGTCCGACACTTGTTGCCCCAGGGCCTGCCACTTGATGTGGTTTGTCGACACCTGCTGAACCACCAGGTTCTGGAGGAACTTCTGGTGCGCCACCCTCGTTTTGGTGGATTTAAGTAGGTCATGATGTAAATATTCGTCTGTGTGCTTGTGCTTCATTCTGTTATGTTTTCGTGATGTGTGTGTGTGTGCGCATGTGTGTGTGCTTGTGTATGTGTGTGGTCATTGGGTTCTCGTGAGTCCCGCCTACCCTTGTGTACTGTTGTCTGCCTATTGACTAACGCTACGGCGCAATGAATTAAAAAAAAAAAAAAAAAAAAAAGACCCTAAACAACCCCTAACTCCCTCGACGACTCGCCCTCCTTCTTCCACTCACATCGCACCTTTCCCCCGTCCTAAATGTACAGCTCCGGAGAGATCAATGGTCCACACCCCATCCATCAGCGACTTGGTTTGGGAATAGTCGGATCTGGTAACAGTTGCAGGTGGAGGTAGGGGGGATGTTAGTGGCATAGGAGAGAAATGTGGGCGGAGCTATATAGGAGGGTAACGAACATGGAGTTAGTATAGGTGGAGGCGCCAATAGGACCTGATTTGTGAAGCCACCAATCTATCATTTCCGGAACCTTCAAGATGGCGCATACCTTTGTATGTCAGGTTAGAAGTCCACTTATACTGAAACATATCTTGGTGTCCGCCATATTAAAGGCGCCGAAAATGACAGTTCGGCGGCTTCACTTTACTCCCCTGGAATAGTGAGCCATGGCGCCTCCACCTATACAACCTCCATGGTAACGAATGATCAGGTAGAGACACGTGTGTCAGGAGGAATGAATGAAGCATACATTGTGAACGGTATCGAATCACCAAGTAAAAAAAGCAGGGTTCTTTAAACTTTTTCAGTCGTGACCCAGTTTTTACTATGACATCATTCTCGCGACCCAAACAGAAAGATCTTTTACAAATGAGGCAGTTGAATATTTGTCGTATATATAAAAGATAATTTCTTTATATTGTTTTTATTATTTTTGCCTATCATTGTGATGCTGAGAACATTATTCTGAAGTTGATCATAAAACACTGTGTTCAGTAACCTATAGAGAGATACATGAGCATCACGTTGATCACCATTACTGTCCTTGTGGTCCTTATTGTGTCATATGGTGTTCTACGCAGTAATGCAGGAACTAAATAAAAGTAAGGTAATGTATATCGAAACAGATTTTAATAAAAAATACCTATAAGGAACTTAAAAAGAAAGATATAATATATTTCTCTTTCCTGCAAATGGGTTTAACAAGTTAACATTCTGACTAGCAACAAACTAGCAAATGGCAATGCATGAAACCTATAGTCCTTCAGTTTTATGAAAGCGAAATGCTGTGGCTGGGATAATAATGCGTATCTGCCAACACTTTAATTCTAAATAATTCATATATCTTTCCCCATTAACCTCTAGTCGTTTTCTAAATTTTCGACATATTGACCCCGTAGGAAGGGTATTGCCTGCATTAGTGATGTGGCCCCAGCCACTAGCTTTTAGTTTTTCAACTACCACTCTTTTCTTTCTATTTCCTTCTTTCTTGCTGTCTCGCCTCTCTATCACCGTTTTCTGGCTCTATATGACCTCGCTGTTGCGGCGCCTAATATCAATCAATCAATCAATCAACCTCTACATATTGAGAACTAAAATGCGATCTACAACATAATCTCAGCCGCAGTTTTTCGAATCATATAATTGGACTATAAGTGATAAGGGAGAAAGGCCTATGTCATTAAAACTTTTTAAGAACGAATGAGAAGGTTAAAAATATGAGAAAGAAAAGATAAACGGTAAGAAAGGAGGGAAGGGCAAGCGAGAGAGGGATAAGACAGTAGGGAGGATGTGTAAGGTTGCCAGTTACTTGAGAGATACTGTAATATATATAGTCTATGCATAAAATTAGACCAAGTTTATTGAAAACGCCATATAGCGGCGCCTATTTAAGTTTAACATCGATTATTTTTAAGGAAATGCATATTTAGAAGAAATAATCCTGGTAAATAGCTAAATGAATTTGTTGACAAATATGATTATTAAAAAAGTTAGAAAATTAAACGGTCTTTTGCCGAAAAAGAAAACCAAACAGCTGGGCTTGGGAGAAGGTGATAAATAGGGTGGACTACAAGCACGAGGGATTAGATTGATATTATGTGGCGCAACAGCGAGGTCATTTAGCACCAGGAAAAGGTGATAGAGAGGTGTGACAGCAAGGAAGAATGAAATAGGAAGAAAGGAGGGACAGTTGGAGAAATATAAGCTAGTGGCGGGGGCCGAAGGGGCTCCAAAACCCTTAAAGTATTGCCCACATCACTACAGGCAATACCCCCCTACGGGGCAAGCACGAGGGATAAAAGGAATACAGGGATAGCTGTCTAATATCCAAAGGATAATATTTTTTCAGTAGTCTATCCCACTACGATGGTGAACAAAAGACAGTGCCTTTATTAAAAGGATATAATGTAACAGATATTCTAATTATATTTGTTTGTTATTACTTTTCAACTAATCACCTTCATTTGTCTTACCCTCTTCCCCCTCACCCTCGCCTCAAACCATCACATTTCTTCTCTCCTATATCCAACTACGTTAATGCAGTATGCACTTCTTTAAACCCGGATTCTTCAAACTACGGGTCCCGAATTCCTTCAAACTGGGTCGCAGGCTCACAAAAATAAATAAATGAATAAAATAGAATAATAATGTTCGTGACAATAAAATAAATATGAAGTTCATACATGAATCCACCTAACATATTTTTATAATCAAATATTCATATATTTAATTATCAATAAAACAAAATCATTGCACAAATATTAGCCTTCTTGAGAGAGAATGAGAGAGGGAGGGGTAGTTTTTTTTTTTTTTTTTTTTTTTTTTTTAATTAATTGCGCCGTAGCGTCAATCAACAGGTAGGCAACAATACATACGGGTAGGCGGGACCCATGAGAATACAATGACTACAACCACACACACACACACACACACACACACACACACACACACACACAGCACACACACACATCACGAAAACATAACAGAATGGAGCACAAGCATACAGACAAATATTTACACTATGACCTACTTAAATACACAAAAACGAGGGTGGCGTACCAGAAGTTCCTCCAGAAGGTGTCAGCAGTTCAGCAGGTGTCGACAAACCACATCAAGTGGCAGGCCCCGGGGCAGTAAGTGTCGGACAGTGGGGCAGGCTAGGCAATAGTTCTCTACAGTGTTAGTACGAGGTGCTCGACACAAGCGACATTCAGTGAAGGGAAGCTCACCCTGCATCCCAGCAACCTGCCACGGTGGCCGGTAGCCAAGCCTCAAACGAGCAGAGACTACATTGTGTCTCCGAACCATGAGGCCTCGACGACGGTAGGAATATTTGTGACGGCATACAGACTCGTAATGGGTGATGGAGATGCTGAAGAGCCTCTCTGCATCCCTGCGTCGCCGTACAGGGAGGAGAGCAGCGGAGCGGACTTTAGAGAGGTAACATGTCAGGGAGAGAGGACGTCCAACACCACGAGGAGGCAGATGGCAGGCTTCCTTTGCGAGTCTGTCAACTGTACCTACATGGGATGGCACCCATAAAAATTTGACAGTCAAGTTACGATGACGCAATAAGGACACAAACGATAAAATCTGCTGAACAACAGTGGAGTGTGTGGGCTGAACACTAGAGAGAGAATGAAGGGCAGGTCTGGAGTCACAAAAAATGGCAGCATTCACTCCACGTTGACAAACAAGACTAACAGCATCCAGAATGGCATACAGTACACACAATGTTGAGCTAGAGTGGTTACAGAGACGACGGCCAACCCAGCCCCCTGGAGGTGACTAAATGTCAGGTGAGAAAACAGCACAACCTGCTGCACCATCCACCTTCAATGAGCCATCAGTGTAGAGGCAGTATGGATCTGTGATGGAGGACGTCACTGTTTCTATGTGTTCAAGACCCAACTGCCGCTGTAGAGAAGGCAGTTCCGACTTGGAAGTAGGTGTGAAGCTCACATCAGGTGTTGGTAGCATCCACGGAGGGGGTCCTGGGGGGACGTCGGCCACCATTATATCTATATTAAGACTACGGAGCATAGAGGAAACAGACCTCATAAGAGTACGTCCAGCAGGCAGTATGGGAGGGACCGGGTAGTTTGGTCGAAGAGAAGTCCTGACTAACTAAGAGTAATGGGGTGAAAGATGTGGGAAATGGAGGCACTTGACAGTGAAGCAAGTAACATTAGAATAAATTCTCTCCACTAACGGGGGAAGACGCAACTCACGCTGCATGTTCACTATCCTGGTCGAGACATTGGACAACCGAGAATTATTCTCATTGCTCTATTCTGAAATTTTTCTAAAGTTTCAAGAGTAGCCCTGGGAAGTTGAATTAGAGCAGGGGAGAGGTAATCAACAACTGAACGGATAAAAGCAATATAGATAGTCCTGGCTACTGGGATGGAGATGCCCCAGGAGTTGTTAGTGAGCCATTGAAGTGGCGTAAATCGGCGCTGCAGACGACCCAATAAGTCCTGGACAATGGGATGGTCTTGAGGTCTGACAGGGACAATTGGCGAGTGTACAGGTCGACTAGGCAGTGGTGTGTGTTCCGTTGGGGAAGGAAACCAAACAGCCATGGAGAAAGGCGATCTTCCAGTCTGTACTTGAGACGATTGAGTAAGATTCTCTCCATAACTTTACAAAAAACAGGAAGTCAGGGAAGTAGGCCTGAACTTCGCAGTGCCGGGATTAGGGATGGGTATTATTGTGCTGCTGGTCCAGGCTCGTGGTACACAACCATCACGAAGACAAAGATTGTACAGTAAAAGTAGAGGGTTCCCAAGAACTTGGTGAAGTAGGTTCAGCAAAGCATAAGTAATACCATCATCACCAGGGGAAGAAGCTCTACCCCGAGAGAGAGCATGTCGCAACTCCTCCTCAGTTATCACCTCTGCATCATCGTCATCATCTTGCAACAGAGAAGACATTAGACGTAGCCGATGGACAGCAGCACGGGAAGTGAGTGCATCTTGTATGTGGATGGGTAGACTGGCTGAGGTAGATTGTTCTGACCAGGCATCGACAAGTTGTTGGGCATAGTCGGCAGGAGTGTGATGACGAGCAGTGGCCGGTGTCTTTTTAACAACCCGACGGATGAGGTGCCACATAGAAGCCACACTTGTTTGCTGGTTGATGCTGTCCGTGAACCGCTGCCAAGACTCAGTGTGAGCACACTCCTGCAGGGCAACTAAAGCGTCCCTAAACATCTGGTAACGATGGAGCAGGTCAGGGGTTGGGTTGGCTTGAAACAATAGGACATCACGTTCAGCCTCCTCCTTTGCCTCCTGTATACGTGCATCCAACATCCAGGAGTGGGCAGTATGGCGATGCTGGAGGTGTGGCCGGGAGACGTACAGCCTATAAAAGTCATGAGTAGCAGATACAAGATCAGAGTACAACTGTTCAGCTGATGATATGTCAAATGTAGGGAATACATGGGCCATGAATAAGATGTAAGTCGGGCAATATTTAGGGGGCACAGCAATACGCAAACGAGTGGCTGAAGCACTTGACCCAGCAGTTAGAGAATAATGAAACCGAAGAGCGATGTGATCAGAGAATAAGTCTGGCACGGAGGAGCACAGGACCCGAGATGCTATCAGCCCAGACGAGAGGATGTAATCCAGAGTACCTCCCCGGCAATGAGTGGCACCGCCAGTGTCCCAGCGTGTCAGATGATGCTTGCGGATGTATGAAAGGAGACGAACACCATTACGATTAATAGAGCCAGAACCATCACCCAAATCAGAATGCCGAGCATTAAAATCTCCCATATAAACCATACCACGCACTGTTGGAGAAGGAAGAGCCTCAAGAGTGAGTCTAGCTGGGGCAGAATAGACATTACATAGTTGGAGTACTCCATTCCCAGGTAGAACCTCAAATAGCTGAAAGGTCATGTCAGGATCAGTGGAGGTACGGAGAAGGCGATGTGGCAAGGAGCTATGTATGTAAGTCAGGAGACCATTCCTTACCAGATGAACATATGGCACATAACCTGAGAGAGGAGGTGCTTGCCCAGCAGCGAGCGGCCGTCCTGGAAATGCTTCCTGGAGAAAAATAACACTGGGATGATGACGAAAAACATAGGCCTTGAGTTGAGTGAGCTTAGCATAACTGGTGATACCACATACATTCCAGGAGATGACATCCAGCCGGCAATCACTAGCGAACTCTGTATTTGGAGGTAGACGTCCAGTGAGTGGGAGCAGATGAGCGACCTGGAGAAGAAGATGGACCAGGAGAAGGGACTGACTCGAAAAGCTTTTCAAGGCGAGATGCAACAGTATCCATCTTTTCGGTAAGGGTAGTGACAGTTGAGATGATGGCCTGCTGAGCCTCGACCAAGGTGGAGAGTTTGGAGTCATTGGCAGCCTAAGCGGCAATCAGCCCATCAATCCTGGCTCCAAGGGCAGAAAAGCGGTTCTCGAGAGCCGTACATCGTGCCATGAGGGTAGCAACAGACTTGCGGAGGGCCATGTCTGGAGGTGAGGCAGGGCTGGTAGGAGGAGCAGACTGGGGAGGTGGTGGTGGTGGCGGTGGTGGAGGCGGAGCAATAGTAGAGACACGAGCCTGGACCTGACGTAGAGTACATCCATGCCACACGTTAACCCCTGGCTGGAGGCATCGTGGACACTTCCATCGAGACGTATCCTCAGGAGGTGAAGGCTCAGAGGTGGAGGCAGCAGGACGTGATGGTTCGCCCCTGACAGGACACGTCTTGGAATCATGGTCGGCAGCACACCATGCACACTACGGCCTGGCAGAACAGTACCGGGAGATATGCCCAACTCCCCAGCACCTGTAGCACCAAGGCTGGTCATTATGAAGTTTCCTCACCTCACACGGTGGAAGACAAGGGAGGAAATCAAAGGAAATCTCATTTGGAGGTGGATCAGGTTGACTCCAGACAACAACAATACGGCTAATGGGGGAACCATCTTGGAAAAAACGACGAGCAAATTACACACCAGGGTATCCCTTAGCAAGTTTCGGGTCAACATCAATAGGAAAACGGGTAAGGATGTAGCTGGGGAACTTACGAGGCCTCTCGGGTGAGTCTTCAAGAATGAGAGGCAGAGACAAAAATTCACAAGCCTTCACTCTATCAATGATATCCTGACGCTTCCTAGAGATGTAGACAAACCGGGAGGTGACAGAAGCCATCTTCACTTCAGCCAGTTCACGCTGCAGCTGGAAGGCCCTGTTGACATCAGACAACCAACGCAACTTTGTGTCCGTAGATGGGTTCCCAGAGAAGGAGAGCTTGACATAGGCATTTCTTGGAGCAAAAGCAGAGCTGCGGAGTGACCGAGGAGAGGGGGGGAGGGTTGCGAGAAGGCTGCTCAGGCCAGTGATCCTCGATAGGAGACTCATCCTCCTCCGACATGGCCAAGTCGGCCTCCAGGCAGGAAGCCACATCCGAATCCGCGGTCTCCATTAGGCCAGGCAAGGCCTAGATGGGAAGCGAACAACTGAACACACACGAACACACGAACATACACACGCAGAACCACAATAAAAAAAAAATAAACCACAAACAACAATACCACAAACAGCAAAACCACAAAAAAAAAACGAGATAGAAAATATAAACAACCCCTATAACACCACAGACACAACAACACACAAACAAGAACGTTGAAACAAGACAAACAACAACACAGGCAGAGCGCCAGGAACACGTCTTCACTCCAGGAAGGTTGGGGTGAGACCGAAGGAGAGCTTGACATAGGCATTTCTTGGGGTAAAAGCAGGAAGGTTGGACGAGGGCAAGGAGTTGGTATAAAGGGAAGAAACACCACGTTGAGGCAGAGAAGGTACGTCATGCACAGCTGAAGCACCCTTTGGCAGTCTTGGCAGCTGGAGGCAAACAGTCCACACCATCGGAATCCTGCAAGGAGTCGGACGAGGCATCAACGGGTCGTTTGATAGAGGTTGAGGAGGTGGAAGGCTGCAACCTGAGCTGCGGAGTGACCGAGGAGAGGGGAGGAGGGTTGCGAGAAGGCAGCTCAGGCCAGTGATCCTCGATAGGAGACTCATACTCCTCCGACATGGCCAAGTCGGCCTCCAGGCAGGAAGCCACATCCGAATCCGCGCTCTCCATCAGGCCAGGCAAAGCCTAGATGGGAAGCGAACAACTGAACACACACGAACACACGAACATACACACACAGAACCACAATAAAAAAAAAATAAACCACAAACAACAATACCACAAACAGCAAAACCACAAAAAAAACGAGATAGAAAATATAAACAACCCCTATAACACCACAGACACAACAACACACAAACAAGAACGTTGAAACAAGACAAACAACAACACAAACAACAACACAGGCAGAGCGCCAGGAACACGTCTTCACTCCAGGAAGGTTGGGGTGAGACTGGAAGGGTATGTGAGGCAGTGTTTATAATTCTGGTTAGACTTCTTCCTTTTAATCATAAATATTACGTTTCAGTTTCTGGCCTTGTATTTTCTTAGGTTGATATTTCTGATCATTTGTTAAAGACCTTTCTGTATGGGTCGCGAGAATGATGTCATAGTAAAAACTGGGTCACGACTGAAAAAGTTTAAAGAACCCTGCTTTATACTATTGGTGATTCGATACTGTTTACAGTGTATGCTTCATTCATTCCTCCTGACACACGTCTCTCTACCTGACCATTCGTCACCCTCCTATATAGCTTCGCCCACATTTCTCTCCTCCTCTCCCACTAACATCCCCCCTCCCTCCACCTGCAACTGTTACCAGATCCGACGAGGCCCAAACCAAGTCGCTGATGGATGGGGTGTGGACCATTGATCTGTCCGGAGCTGTACTCCGTCGCCCTGCAACCCACCCCCACCCCGCTCCCCTTCCCTCACCCTAACCATATCCAACCCCATTCCTACCACACCTCGCCCCCCTCCACACTCACCTTCTCCCACCCACTTCTCACCATCACCTCGTCCTAAACCTACCCCGTTGGCTTTCCACCCACCCACACCCTGCACTCCTTCATCCACCCAAACCATAGACAAACCCCCTCCTCGCTCTCCGTCGACCACCCTCACCTCTCCTGACTCCATGCAGCCACTACCACATCCCATATGTCAATCCCCGTCTTCCACCATTTACCCGCCCTCGCCTAAATCAACACACACCACCATTATCCACACCAACGACGCCATGCCATAGCCACACATAAAGCTTGTGCCTCCCTCGTCACCACGCCTCAAGCAGTTGCAACCCTCGTCTACCACCCCCACCTCTCCTGACTGCACGCGTTCACAACCGCATCTCCCACATCACTTCCCATCATCCACCATCTACCCTCCCTCCTCCACACCAACACACACCAACACTTTCCACACCAACGACGCCTTTGCCTCACGACCACGCCTCAAACTGTGGGCGCCCTGGCGGCCATGGGCTCACACCAAGTATGCGCCCCCATCACCGAGATGTCTACCACGATCCTCCTCGATACACCACCACGCCTCTCGCGCAATGCTACGCACACCACGCAATCACCCCCGCCTAGCTACAATTTGCACGCGCCACCGGCGCCACCATGCCTCTCGAGCCCGCTCACCACCACGCACCACCGCAACATGCGGTTGCACACGACTCGCAGTGACTCTCACGCGCCACGGCACCACTCGCGCCCTAGCATCAACATGTAGCCGCGCTACGATTCACACGCGCCACCGATGCCACCGTGTTTCTCACGCCTCATCGCTACACGCCCACGCAGGCCTCACAACGCTACACACGCGTCATCTTCTTTACCTTCCATTTTCCCTTCACGGTACACCACACGTCATCCTCACCAACTCTGGCACATGCACGCCACTACCTACACTCCACACACACCCTTGCCTCTCCTCGCGTACACGCACCAAGGGCACGCGATGCTACACGGCCACTGCTAACCGCCATACGCCCCTCCCCTGGCAGGGAAACTAATAGGGCGGTGGCATGAGCAGGGCCACCACGTCACCGCCTGCACCTATTCACACCACACATATTACACCCAACACCACCCTACTATCAAGTCCTACGACTCATCTACAACACTTCCACTCACCTTGGCTCAGCAGCTGGCGTTTCCCCAGCACGCACCTGCACCCACTCGCTAGCAAAGCTTCCACCGTGCCCGAGCAGCCTCGCAACAACGCGCCCTCCCCACACCCTGCCACACATGACTCCCTACGCCACACGCACCAAACATCACCTCTACCCACCTCTCTATTCCACTCCGACGCCTCTAGCGGCCGCGCATGCCACACTACGCCACTAGCAGTCTCGCTACGCCACTCCGACGCCTCTAGCGACTGTGCCTGCTACTCGCTATGCCACTCCGACGCCTCTAGCAACCGCGCACAACACACCACACCTTTAGCAATCTCGCTACGCCACTCCGACGCCTCTTGCGACTGCGCCTGCCACTCGCTATGCCACTCTGACGCCTCTAGCAACCGCAGACATCACACTACGCCTCTAGCAATCTCGCTACGCCACTCCGACACCTCTAGCATCCGTTCCTGCCACTAGTGGCCGCGCATGCCTCACTATGCTCCTACCCGCCTCGCAACGGCACACGCATTCTCATCACACGCATGCCCCTGACTCGCTATGCCACTAATACGTCTCTAGCGACCCCACACACCACACACTGACACCTACATTGCTACGTCACTCTCACGCCGCTAGCATACCCACACGCTACAGGCCACCACACCCTTCCACTATCTTGTCCCACCCACAGTCCTCTACCCATCTCACCTACCCTTACCCTCTTTTCTACGGGACCAACGCACACTGATTATTTTTTCTAGTCTCCCTCAGGTTGTGCCACACATCATACCAGCCACGCCTCCTCGTCCCGCCATCACTCCTCGATGTCGCACTCCTTCACCTCGCCCTGCTACACCACCGTCGCCACGTCAGGAGCGGCGGGACGATGAACCTGTGATGGTCCCTGATGCCTTCACCTCTCGCTCGGGACGCACATTTCGGCGCCCTAGAAATCATGGCGCCGCCCTGTACAACACAGACAATCACACACTCCACATGCTACCACACACACCCTCCAGTTGTTATTAACTCACACACTTGTAATTCACTTTCATACTCCACACCTTCCACGTACACTAGTGGTACTAAACCACTCAGACTATCCCCTACTCTCCAAAACTTTTTGATATCCTACATTTCAACCAGGATTCAACAATCTTCACTACTGATTTGGAGGGGTGATTGGCAGTGGATCGGTGGTTGTGGTGTGCTTCCCCTTCACGGTGGTTCCTTCTGGAAGTCCTAAAGTGGCATGACTATAAACAACACAATGTGGTTAACCAAGCTGGCATCCGCCCCTGAAAAAGGGTCGGGTGTTGGTGTGGAAACCAGACTGTTGAGCCCGCCAGCACAGGCATAAGGCCCAAGCAGAGTGACACACTTCCTGCGAGCTACAGAAGCAGAAAGACCAGCCACTACCGCCATCGTCTCACACCTGCAGTACACGTGTCCCCTCTCCAACCACACGTCGTACCTCTGCTCTACACTACTACACAAGCGACACTGCAACTACCGACGCTACACGGCAGGCTGGCCTTCCTTATACTTATACATACTGAGGACTTGTACACTCGCGCACCACAATCTCTAGCCCACCTGAGTTTGGGGTGGCGATATGGCTCGGATCCTATCTGGACGACAGCCCACTCAAACTATCACAAGGTCAGACCCGTACCAACAGAAATTATTCGAAAAATTGAAAAGAGATCTGACTCACTGCGTCATGTAAACCTTATATACAACTCTTTCTGTGGTTATACTATACAATAGTATTTTGGCTGCAAAAATCAATATATTTCTTTACTGAATTTAAAGCCTCAAATATTTGCATGAAAGAGGGACACAAAAGAATATACCAATAAGCTTTCGAGAATTACAATTAATTAAAACGAAGCACTTCCATACCACCCAGTAAATACACAGGTATTCAATGTGTGTGTGTGTGTGTGTGTGTGTGTAGCCTACTGTAACATCAAGATTCTTCCTCAGAAATTGTTTCCTTAAAGTGATTAATCATATGTATTTTGTTAAATTATCTAGAACGATTTTTTTTTTTTTTTTTTTTTTTTGTGAAAGTTCATTTTGATGATAGTGACTCGTCTTGAAGCTCAAGTGTTTTCCTCAAACTCATTCTTCATTCTTTCAGTCATTCCGCCGTGTGTGATCTGATTAATATAGCGTTGCTTTTCAGATATTATTAATGACTTCACATTAAATAAGATCGACATTGTTGTATAGGCCGAGCGTTTGATAATGAGATAACACAGCAGTGTGTCTCCTCTCCGTATGAAAAGATGGAATTATTGTAAGATAATATTGAGAACGTATAAAATGTCAGTTGATTAATGTGTAGGAAATTATTGTTGGTTTTAGCCCTATACTGTATACGATATGTTTTACATTGTGTTTGGTCATCCTTACATTATTGGTCACTATGTTGCGGTGGAAGCATCATTATTTTTAGCCACTGTGCTTAGACGGCCACATAGGTGAACAGATATTGTTTGATGATTCTCTCTCTCTCTCTCTCTCTCTCTCTCTCTCTCTCTCTCTCTCTCTCTCTCTCTCTCTCTCAATATAGACGCACACGCTCGTGTGCGCCTAATAAACCTCTGAGTTCACTTGCTGATTTGAAGTGTGTTGTTTAGTTAGTGATTTCATGAATCCTCTGGCGATATTCTTTCGTGTGCTAGTTCATTATAAATTATGGGGATAGTATATTGCAATAATTATATACATAAATGTCATTCACACAGCCAAAATATGATTGCGTAGTCATAAAAAACAATTAATTATACATGTCAAACAGGGAGTCAAGCTTATATCGGTTCGAAACGTATGTTCGTGCTTGTGTGGCATCTTAATCGTTTGAGTGTGCTGTCGTCCAGAAAGGATCCGAGCCATATCTCCGGCCCAAACTCAGGTGGGCTAGAGACTGTGGTGCGCGAGTGTACAGTCGGCGGCAAAAGTCCTGTCGCCTCACTTGCTTCACCGAGGCACGCGATGTTCATAGACTCGAGATTATTAGGTGTAGAAAACGTGCGTATTTCTCGAGTCCATGAACACTGCATGTCTCGGTGAAGTAAGTGTGGCGACACGACTTCTGCCGCCGACTGTATATTACCAATAAACTGTACCGTGTATTCTAGAGTCTGTTCACCCGGGTAGATGCATAAGGAGCTTCCTTACTGTTTCAATGTGAATGTGCTGGTGAGTGTAAAAATGAATATCCGGAAGTGGTTTGGTCATGTGGAGCGTATGGGTAGCTGGATGCTGGTGATGAATGTATAGTATAACGGTTCAGTGGTGATGGGGATGGATTGAGTGGAATCTTCATAATGAGAGTGAGGAGGAAAGATGAAGTTGAGAGGCATATGTTGGAGTTTGATGTTGGCTGGGAGGACGGACGACAATTGGCGGTTGGCTGAGGTGTAGGCAGGTGATTCAGTTGTGCCGTGGTGATTCATTTGAGTGATTGAGTCGTCAGGCCATACATATAAGTATAAATATGTATAATAAAAAGAATACCCATCTCACACATAAATAATAATAAAATCTCAGTCACAACTCTTTGAGTAGTCTGGTCTCTTTCAAGAAAGTCATCAATATATCAGTCACACCAGGATCCCCATCACCCAAGACAGTTCAGATTCATGGGGACTTAATTTACCCTGCAATAGGCAGCCAGAGGCTGACGCTCCCTAACATACCTACTACAGTGCAAAATGATGTGAATGATTGATAGCACCACACCACAGGTGTTACATTGTGGTGGGAAACTATGATTGATGTAAGGCAACATACGAGTTAAAAGGGTGCTGTTCATTCTTAATCTTGCAGGTGCAACTTCCTTGCGGCGATGTTGGCGATATCCTGAGGGCCAGTCTTCATTTGTGGTCTTGATGGTAGATGTAGCTAGGTCGGTCCACTGACTTTGCCACAGAAGATTAATTGATTTCTTACCGAAAAAGATACACGACTGTAGCTCCCGAGGGACTTCCCACATCTCCTCAAGTTCCACTTTGAAGAGAAGGATCATTCCGAGGCACAATTGCAAATGTCTGACTTCCACAACAAAAATGACTCACCGAAGCAGCATTGTTTGAAGACACTCGTGCGGGATTAGTTGGAATCTCCACGACTACCCTGTCGGCTGCAGTTATGTAATCGTTGGTTGATGCATTATGTAGTGTTGCTAGGGTAACTCGTGCTTCGCAGGTAGCTTCTGAAGATGCATGTAACTCAAAATATCGTCTGGTAGCGAAGTCACACAGCGAGAGTTAATGAGTTTCATTCTTTGCCACAACATTGACGGTTTCAAATCACCCAAAGTTATGTCTTGTAATTCTTGAAGATGTTGGCGATCCGGTTTCCTGTAGCACTCCGTTAGAGCAGTTTTGAGAGCGTCGAATTTTCCTGTAGATGGTGGCGAAGTAATTGCTGGTTGAACCAAAGAAGCTACTTCGGTAGGCAGGGCGCTGACCAAAGCATTAAACTTCTCACAGTCCGTAGCCGACGTATGAGAAAGGTACGCTTCCACATGTATCAGCCAGTCGGTAACATTATGATGAAATAAGGGTAATTTCAACCGTGTGTCTGGCATTTCGAATCACGAGTGTGTATCGCACAACCGGGTCACTCCGGGGTCACCAAATTGTAGTGCCCACGGGGTTAAGAACAGCGACACATTAATTTTCTTTAGTTTATTCACAATTCACCACCACCATAATTTATACCCAAGAGGTAAATGCACTTGTATAAAGTCACTGGAGAATTAGACGGACGTAGAACGATTAAACTTTCCACAATGGCAAGGAGGCTTGTCAGGAGGACGACTTGGGGGTCGGTCGAGAGAGAGGACCGGTTGTAGTGGTGGTGTGTGTTGCTCTCTGCCTTTTTCCAGATTTCCAGCGCTTATATACTTTTGAGTCGAAGCTTCACTAGCCTGATTGGTTTCACAAGACTTTGAATGAACTAACTGATGCGCACGCGTGAAACCTGTGAATTGCCGTTGTGGTAGTTTAGTGTGTTGTGGTGGTTGAGTGTGTGTGAATTGTCGTTGTGGTGGTTTAGTATATGTGAACTGTCGTTGTGGTGGTTTAGAGGCACCACAAGAAGGACTTAGCAGACATATGTAATTCATTGAGAATATTGCCCAGGATTTCACTTTTAGTAGTTTTGCAAGATTTAATTGCCTGTAGGGCTGACTGTTAATCCGAAAAGATGACAAAACTGCCGTAATTTGAATTTTCAGCAAAATCTATAGCTCTGGCTATGGCAAATAATTCAGCAGTAAACACAGATGCATATACAGGCAACCGGTACCTAAGACGACACTCCGCTGACCATACACTTGCACCCACCCATTCATCCGTTTTAAAGCCATCAGTGTACAAGTGGAATGACGCTAGGTTTCTAGTGAGGATCTTCCGGAACAATTGTTTGACCTCCACCTCCAGCGACTGGGACTGGGAGGTGGGGAGCCAGTAAGTAGTAATTTTGGTGGGACTCTACTCCCATGGCGCTATATTAGTGCATTTGTCGCGGCTTCTAGCCGCTTAAATTGTATTTATTGGTTGTGAAACCAGCACAGCTGATTTGCTATAGAATAGGCCCCTTCACAAGCCCAGGCCCCGTATAGGCATAATCTGGGTTGGAAGGGTCAATTCCGTGACGTTCATCAGAAGTAAATAAAATTCAAATCTGGCGCTGTACTGATAGTGGAGCCACCTGGTGGTGGTGAGGTGAGGTATTAAGCCCCTCCTCCGCTGAATACCGCTCGCCCACTCCAATGAGAAAGAAGTGAGTGCCTGCCGCATCGGGAGGTGGGTAGGACAGTAGAAGCTGTGCTGGTTTCACAACCAATAAATACAATTTAAGCGGCTAGAAGCCGCGACAAATGCACTATTATTGGTATAGTGAAACCAGCACAGCTGATTTGCTATGCATGCGATGCGGTAGGTGGGAGGTGAGGTGGAGGCAATCACGTGCTAGTTAAGAGTGGTTGAGAGCGGAGGGCAGGAAAGGTAACCGAGCCCGGTGAGGCAGCAGCTAACGCCCCTCCCGACACTGGCTAGGTGAATAGCCGTGGTGGGGGAGAAGTAGCTTATACCATATAACCGTAGACCATTCTGTTATAGACCAGAATTGTTACACATAAAGTCTTTATAGGCAGACTCGAGGGTTCGGGCCTAGGAGAGGAGGGGGGAGGTGCCCATGGCAACCCCCCCCCTTCCCCCCCCCCCTTATTCAAGTCTTCTGAGTTAGGGCTATGGCCCTCGCTCAGGTAATGTGATCCCGAGGGGATGAAGGAGGACACTAGGATCCAGATATCCTGTGTAATAATATCTCCTGTCACTCATCGTAGTAAAGTAATTGTTTGGAAAATGAATACACAAGAATTCCGTAACAATGTAATTTATTTTAGTCTCTCTCACCATATGTACACGTAAAGAATGGGGATGAGTATGAAGCTGTACAAGATGTGGATGAGGTATGGGATGATGTGACGGGACTTAAATCACCCGACCTTTTCTCTTCGGGCGGCCCCTCCCCCCCATGTGTCTCCCGCGGGGACCCTGGGGAATAGAAGGTGGAGTACCCATAGCCACACAGGGGGTAGGGGAGAGCGAGTGGAACAGGTACCTCGTCCTGAAGGAGGAAGTGGACGCCCAGCCCCCCAAATCCCTGACCCTCTCCACCGAGTGAGTCCTGAGGAAGGCGAGGGAGGCGGCCACGCCCCTAACACTGTGAGCCCTCGGGGCGTGTCCGGGATCCCCGTTCTCTATCACTCGGCAGAGAAGGCGAGCGATTGACCTAGGGAAGAGAGGGTTACCGGACCTAGAGTTGTAGAAGAGGTGGTCCGGAGAAGCCCCTCTCATCACCTCCACGTATGCAACAAAGGCGAGGACTGGGCAGAGGGGGTGGAAATTTCCATCCCTCAGGAACGAGGGTACTGCGAGAGGGCCAATTCTGTCGTCAGCCTGCTCGTTCTTAGCTAGAAAAGCAGGAGAGGGGGAAATGGTTAAGGAAGTAAGGTTAGGGGTTACTGAAGAAAAGGCTGTGTGACGGGTCAGGGCTGCCAACTGAGAAGCCCTGTAACCTGTAGCTAAGGCGAGCAGGAAGAGAGCTTTCTGGAGGAGGTGACAAACCTCCAGAGGGACCCCCTCGAAGGTCAGGTAGGAAAGGACACGATGAAGGGACCAGGAGGGTGTCTGGGCCTGGTGAGGTGCGGTCCCCGCCCGGATCCCCATCCTCAGGAGAGAGAGAGGCCTCTCCGAAACCTTAATGTTAAAACCCAGGAGGAGGGGATCAGACAGGGCTGCATGATGCGCAAGCACCGTCGCCGGGGCCCTGTTGGTGGAATCGGCGAGCCACATGAGGAATTCCAGGATTGTGTCCTCCGAGATGACCCTGGAGGGGTGTCTTCGCAAGAAGTCCTGGAATCTTTTCCAGCACGATTCGTATTGTCGCACCGACGACTGACGATGAGTCCTCAACATCTTGTCCACTGTCTCCTTAGTGAACCTTTTGCTGAGGACTCCCCGTAGAAACTCCAAGCGTGTAGTTTCAGTGACGCTTGGAGTGGTGCAGACAGGGTGCTGGAGAGGCACGCCGATCCCAACTGAAGGGGATGAGGGCACCACCGGGACAACTCTCCGAACCACGGCTGTGCTGGCCAGAGGGGGGCTATGAGGAGAACCCTCCCCCTGAACGTGCGCAGCTTGAGGATCGCCTTCAGGAGGACTGAAGTGGCTGGGGGTGGGAAGAGGTAGAGATGACCCCACCTGTTCCAGTCCTCCGTGAAGGCGTCCGGGCCTCCCGCCTCTGTTCTGGATGAGAATGTCAGGAACAGAGGGAGTAGGGCCGTGGATGGGGAGGCGAATAGGTCCACCTCCGGTGTCCCGTAGCGAAGGCAGAGAGACTCGAACACAAGGGGACGCAGTTGCCACTCGACTGACGTCCCCCTGAACCTGGATAGGGCGTCCGCCCAATCGTTCTCCCGCCCTGGCACGTAGCGGGCCGAGAGGTGAATGTCCCTCTTGGCCGCTATTGCGAAAATCTGTTCTGACAGGGACAGGAGAATTTCCGACCGTGCGGTGCCCTGTTTCTGTAGGCACTGCACGGCCGCAACGTTGTCCATATCGAAGCGGACGCCTATCCTGGCAAACAGAGGGTGTCTGTTGAGCCATTCCTTCGCTACCATCAACTCCCGGGCGTTGATGTGCAGTAGCCTTTCCCCTTCCTTCCATCCCCCGCACCGTTGATGTCCCAGGCAAGACTGGTATCCCCAGCCTACGTCCGATGCGTCTGTCGCCACCGTGATCCCCGGGGGAGGGAACACCCAGGGGACCCGCTGACGCAGGGCACCGGGACGTAGCCAGGGGCGAAGGAGGTGGTGGAGAGAGGGGGACACTTGCCTGGGAAGGTCCCTGTGTGCGGGGGACAGGTGGAGGTTTACCTCCCGCGTCAGCCTCCTGTGTTTCAATCGTCCCAGGGGCATTGCAGGGGCCGCGAAATTTAGGGACCCGAGCAATGATTCCCACTGGCGGCGAGAGAAAGTACGGGAAAAATGCGCCTGGCGGACGTGGCGGAGGGTCCGGCGGGCGTTGTCTGGAGCGAGAGAGAGGGTGGCCGAAAGAGAGTCCCACTCTATTCCTAGCCAACACAGCTTGCGAGTGGGGGTGAGAGAGGACTTGGGGATGTTCAACAGGAACCCCATTTCCTCTAGCACTCCCCTCGCTACCCGGACGTTGTTTGCTACCTGCTCCTTGGAAGG
The DNA here is from genome assembly GCA_033782935.1 of Petrolisthes cinctipes. Lineage (NCBI taxonomy): Eukaryota > Metazoa > Arthropoda > Malacostraca > Decapoda > Porcellanidae > Petrolisthes > Petrolisthes cinctipes. The sequence goes on from JAWQEG010000069.1 coordinate 9,743,027, forward strand.
GGCGTGAAGCAACCAATCGTCCAGGTACATGAGGGTGGGAACACCCGCCTCTGCCAGACGGGATGCCACCACCCTCACGAGTTTTGTGAAGACTCGCGGAGCTAGAGAAAGACCGAAAGGGAGCCTGGTAAACTGGAACGTCTCGGTCCCCACCTGGAAGGCCAGAAAGCGGCGAAACCTGGGGTGGATCGGGACGTGCCAGTACGCATCCTTGAGATCCAGGGATGCTAACCAGTCTCCCTTCCTCAGAACTGTGTGGACCTAAGCAACCGAAACCATCCTGAAATGTAAAGTTTTCACGAATTTGTTTAGCTTGCTTAGGTCCATCACCAATCTCGTTTTTCCCTGGTCCTTTTTGGGGACCGTGAATAAACGAGAAAGAAAGACACTTCCCGTCGCCCGCTCCACTACCCCTTTTTCCCGCATTTCTAACACATGCGGGACGACCGAAAGTGACACTTTGGTTGAGGCAGGAGGTAGACGTAGTGGCTGTAACGGGAAGAGACAGGTGTCAGTGAGAGTACCATTAATCCTAATCCCCCGGGGCCCGAGGGACCCGGGGGTGGTTGGGGGGTAAATGACAGGAGAGGCAGAGATTTTGACCGCAAGGGAAAATCTGATTTTGACCTAACGGTAGCCAAAGGACGGGATTAGGCATAATTCATATGTCAGGAAGGAAAGATGACAGTCACTCACCGGAACAGTAATCCAGGGCCATGACTGGCCCTGGCGAATTATCCTTGCTGCCCAGCCGTGGGTGGGCCAGGCTGCTGACCACCCTGTGAGGCAGCCCAGAGTGGGACCCTCAAGTGGCGCGGTCCTTCTGGGAGGGGTGGTTGAAGGAGGACTTGGGCTTCGAGTAGGACTTGGAGCCCTGTCCCCTTCCCCGAAACGGCTGCTGGCCCCTCTGGGAGGGCCTGTTGTGTGCTCTCGGGGGAGTGGGATAGGAGGGCCTCGGTAGCCTGGAGGGCTGGGAGGGCCTCCGGGGCTGGTAGGCTGGTCTGGCTGGCTGTGGGGCACGTGGCCTACGGACAAACAGAATGATTAGGAACCAAAGTAGACCCGAAAATCCTTCCATTTCACCCCCGTGAAAACTCGGGTAAGACGAACACGAGAGGTACTTACTTGGAGGTGGAGGGTTTTGGTAAATTGATTACCGCTGGGAGGGAGGCGAAGATCGTGTCTGTCGCCGGTTGGTCAAAGAGGGCAGGGGACAAGGGGGCAGCTCGCACCACTCCCCTCTGTGCCATCTCCGGCGCAGATTTAGCCGCCGCCTGGCGGGCTGCCAGTCTCGCCTCGGCGAACGCCTTCGCCTCCTCCCGCATGAAGTGGGTCGCCATCGCCGCCACGCCCTCCATCACGGTGGCCATGGAAGAGAGGGTGTCACTGTAAGGGGTAAACAAGGAAAAAACCGAGCGAACCCGGGGATAAGTACCCGGGAGTAACAGAGAGACCCTCTACCCAGTATCCCTAAAAAACATGACACACGAGTAAGGTACTCACGCTAGCTGTACACCCGACATCTCGTGGTAGGAGTTGGTTAGGGCGTTGAGGCAGTCCCTAATCAACGAGGCGGCTGCCTCCGTGGAGATGGTGTGGGCCAACTCTAGACGGGTAGCAGACTCCGCCTGTCGCAACTTGCCATCGGGCTCCTTCAGCTGATAGGGGACCGGGGGCTCCTTCTCCGTCTTCCACAGGCACTCCCTCAAGCCCGGGGGGGGCCCGGGAATGAGGGAGGATGACGGGGAAAGATGGAGGAGGGGGCTTCCTGGGCGCGTTGTTTCTCTGGTGGTCCAGGGACTTAAGGAGAAGGGCTGGAATGTCCAGGTCCCCTTCGCCCTTATCCCCCGGGAAGTACGCGTCCGGGGAAAGGAGGAGAGCCGTGTTACCGTGGGAGCGGTCAATCCTCCAAGCCCCGGACAAGTGTAGCTGGCTGTACTCCACCAGAAAACCCATCGCGTCCAGGGTCGCCGCAGAGGACACCCTAGATGAAGTGGGTACGGGCGCTGAGATAGGACGGACCTTGTAGAAGGGAATAGCCTTGCCCTTCTCATCCGCCCCCCACTTCACCAGGACGTCATCCCTCCGGATCCACACGTCTGGTTGAGCCGTGTCCGGAGACCAAGCCACCAGTCTGCCCTCCTCCGAAGAGTGGGTCCAGGTAGGAGGGAGAAGAGACCAAGAGTAGGGAAGGTATCCGTCTCCCGAAGGAGGGGGTGATGGGGACGGAGGTGCGGAGGTAACCAACTCCTCAGCTACGTCCCCCGACGGAGACTCGAGCCCCGGGGAAACGGGAGGCACGAAAAGGACTCCCACATCCCCAGGAGGACTCGCGCCCTCGACGGGAGCAGCAGCGGGAGGCGGGGGAAAAAGAGCGGGTTCCGTCGCGACAGCCGGAGGCTGCGCGACGGAAGCCCCAGGAAAAGCATGAGGAATAAGGGCGTGGAAGATCTTAACTATCTTCCTCGACGAGGGGCTGTCCCCCCCCCGCTTACCCTTGCGGGATTTGCGGGCGGGCGAAGGAGAGCTCCCCGACGACGAAGAAGAGGAAGAGGACGACGAAGAAGAGGAGGAAGGAGAACGGCGACGAGCACGGGACTTCCTGGAGTGGCGGGACCTCTTAGCTGAACACTTGCGTCCTCTAGAGAGGCCTGAGGAGCCAGCTCTAGCAGGAGGCGAAGCTGGGGGTTCCCTGCTGGGCCCTTGTACCGGTGAGGCAGTCGGGAGAACCAGCGCGACAGACTCGCTCGTTTCCCGGGGGGATAAGCCCCGAGAAGGAGCCGTAGTACCGCCTAGGGAAGGAGGCTCAATCTCTCGGGCCTCAGGAGGTTCTAGCCCCTGAGACTCCGAGAGACAGGAAGAAGGGTAACGGGTCCTGAATAAACCCAGGTCCGCTCCCAAAATCGGGTCCACCCACGCCAAAGAAGAACCGTCTCGTTTGTGGGCCATTCTCCTAGCCCTCGTCCACGCCATACGAAGAGAAGCAAGGGCAGGGAGCTTGGAGCGGGCAGAAGGGGAGGTAACCCGACACAACTCAGCCCAGGGGCGGCACACAACACACGCCAAAGGGTCGTAACCCAAGGGAGTGAAGCAGGGTGCGTGAGGTGAACAGTGCAGGTGTCCGTCAGGCGAGACCCGCACGGTACATCCTGAGGCAGCACAAAGGGCACGAGTAGGCTGAGGGAGAAAAGAATACACAAACATGGGTTAACACGTGCAAACACTGGAACACAGAAGACACAAAACCCATCCTCCCCGAAGGAAAGAAGCGCGGGACACGCCCGCTGTACCTGGGGACCAGGACACGATCCCCCACACTCGCGCAGCCGCCCAGGGAAAAACCCCGTAAAACCAAAACAGACCGCCACATGGAGCGGGTAAATAAGGGCCCCCCGGACAGAATGAACCAGAAGGAGGGGTAGGAGGGGACCCGATAGCCTGAGAAGAAACACTCCAGGCTGAAAATAATGGAAAAACCCCAAAAAATAAAATAAAAAACCCCCGCCCGGGAGAGGAGGAGAGAACCAGGGCACAATTCTCACTCCTCCTTACCGAGAGGGGACACATAATAATCGGGGAAGGCAAGAGGAAGGGCTGCAAAGACCCCATGTGCTCACCACGTGGGGCGGAGAAGTCCCACGTGGCGCCCACTAACCTCGCTAAAAAAACCCAGAAACCCCGATAAAATACACACGAAGCATGTACTAGTGGCAGGAGGAACAGTGAAAGGGGGGACAGACGGAGAAAAACTCCGAAAACAGGGGCTGAAAAGCCCCCTTCGCTTAAGGAAAAGAACTAAGTCCTAACGAAGAAAAAAAACCCATAAACACCTAAAACCCTCCTAGAAAACACACATGATACATCTGCAAAGCAGGCTAGCCACTAGAACACAAAAGAAAAAATTAGCAGGAACACGTGACACAATACCATAGCGTAGCAGCGAGGAGCGTAGATGTTGACTGAGACGTGTTCCGCGACAGAGTGGGCGAGCGGTATTCAGCGGAGGAGGGGCTTAATACCTCACCTCACCACCACCAGGTGGCTCCACTATCAGTACAGCGCCAGATTTGAATTTTATTTACTTCTGATGAACGTCACGGAATTGACCCTTCCAACCCAGATTATGCCTATACGGGGCCTGGGCTTGTGAAGGGGCCTATTCTATAGCAAATCAGCTGTGCTGGTTTCACTATACCAATAATTAACAGGATGAGTCGATCCCCACTAGAGGAAGTGAAGCCGCACAGCTACCTACTTGAGGGCTCCATGCAGCAGATGTTCCCACTGCAGGAGGATACCACAAGCCGGGATGGCCAGCGATCGTTTTCGGTAGGTGGTAATACCGTATGATCACAATAGGTGGTCACGACGAATACGGGAGGGGAGTTATATTAGCCTCTACTTCCATCCGCTGCACACGAGTACATCGAAGTGCTCCAAGACATAATCTTAAACATACATTCTGAAAAACATCCAATCTCTTGAGTGTCGCCTCAGACGCCGACCCATACACCTATGCGCCATAGTCAAGCTTTGAACGTATGAGGGACTTATACACCATCAATAAAGATGCTCTTTCAGCTGCCCATGATTTACCGGATGAATATTTAAGGACATTTAATTTATTTCTACAACAAACAAGCAAATAATTAATATGACTCTTCCAATTAAGCCTACTGTCAAAATGTAGGCATAGGAATCTTACAGAATTTTGAAAAGGTATCGGCTGATTATCTAAAGTAATATGCAAATCAGGTACTCTACGTTTACGTGTGAAAACAATGCCGACACACTTAAGAACAGAAAACTTAAAACCCCACTGTGACGGCCACTGATGGACAGAGTCAAGTGCTAATTGAATCTGCCTCGCCAAAAATTGAACATTGGGGGATGAGTGCCACAATGCACAATCGTCAGCATACAGTGAGTATTTAAGGTTTCGGTGAACAGAAGCTGATGACAGAATATCATTAATAGCAATACAGAAAAGAGTCGGGATAAGTACACTTCCTTGGGGCACCCCATTTTCTTGGATAAATATGTCGGATGTTACGTTATAGGGCAACCTGACAGAAAATGTCCTGTCAGCAAAGAAGTTATTGATAAATATAGGCAAATTACCCTTTAGGCCATAGGCGTAATGTTTCTGTAGTAGTCCGTTACGCCAAGTAATGTCGTATGCTTTTTGAATATCCAAAAATATACCTATCCTGAAATACTTCCGAGCAAATGTCTCGGCAATGCAATGCCCCAAATGTATTAAATGGTCTAAAGTGGACCGATGTTGACGAAATCCACTCTGTTGAAAATTTAACACATTCTTCGACTCTAAAAAAAACCAGTATTTTATTTACCATACGTTCCATGACCTTATATAGACCGTCAGTCAGCGCAATAGGACGAAACGAACTGTGATTCGTAAGGCGACCGTCTCGCTTACGTATCGGTACGACATGCGCGTAGTGCCATGAGTTTGGAAACGTTCGAGACGTCCAAATCTCATTAAACACCGCTAACAGCTTACTCAGGTTGTCTTGATTAAGATGCTGGGCTGGTACTTATAAAGCACTAAGTCTTCGTCTTAGCGCTATGATTCTGTCCTAAGCCTCAAGATGGCGGATAAAAGTCCTAAATCCCTAAGAATTAGTCATAAGTCCTTATGTCTCGTCACAACTCTCGTCTTAGCTTAAACTTGGTCCGGGGGTATCCTAATGGCTTAAGATTTTGTCATAAGCAACCGAAAGTGTGGGGATCCCGTAGAAATAATTAAATTAGTTTCCGCCACCAACCCCCCCACCCCCGCCAAGACATATAAACAAAGCAGTACACGGAGTCGTCTGAGTGTCAGTGACTGAGTACAGACGCACTGAACTAATAAGAATTATTAACATGGCTGCACAAGAACAACTTAGACTGCGTCGACCAAGAACATTTTGTGACAGAAAAGAGGTTCTTAACGAACTTAATGATGCAGAACTGATCAAAAGATACCGTTTGGATCGTGAGGGTATATTATTTGTGACAAACTTGGTTCGTGAGACCTTAGCAAGACCTACTGCAAGGAACAAAGCACTATCCCCAGAAATGAAGGTCATTATAACACTAAGGTTTCTTGCTACTGGAAAAATGCAACTTTGCAACAGTGATGATTTGGGCCCATCGCAACAGACAGTCAGTAGAGTCATCACAGAAACACTAGATGCACTTTCATCTTGTCCCATTCTGGCCCAGTTCATAAAGTTCCCTATCACTCCACAGGAAACCCAGAGAAAGAAAATGGAATTTGTGCAGATTGCTGGATTTCCTGGAGTGATAGGAGTAATTAATGGAACACACATAAGAATTACTGCGCCGAAGGAGTTTGAGGCTGAGTATGTTAACAGGAAAAGATACCACAGCATTAATACTCAAATAGTGTTTGATGCCAAGTACAAAATCATTGACATTGTTGCAAATTGGCCGGGATCAGTCCATGATGCAAGAATCCTGAATGAAAGTGGATTAAATAGATTTGTATTTGGCAGAGGTATGTTACCAGATGGATGCCACTTGTTAGGAGATGGTGGCTATCCCAGTAAAAAGTAGGCATTATTCTCTTCCTGTATTATGTGGTTAGTCAAGTACAATAGACCCTCATTATACAGTGAATAACTACAGTATGGTACTTGTATCCACCATTTCATTTTGCACTCAGTCCCTCATTGAAGACCAAATGTTTTCCCAGGCTTATGCATTATAATACATACTAAGTCATTTACTGACACTATGTAAAAAAAAAAAAAAAAATAATGATAAATTGAAGCATCATATATTGAAGGCATACAGTACTGTTAATATTTACTGTACATTATTTCCCCCACCATAATACACTGCCTATGGTAACCTAACCTACGGTAACCAAAAATAACATTGAGGAAAAGAAACTCTGTGGTGGCAGTGAATTAAAATTATAGCATCATCTCTACTAACAGTACTATGGCACAAACAATATTCATTGATACTAAAAGTTGTGTTGCATTTTCACATTCAAATAAACAGAAGATGTGAGAGATCCAATATGTTTTCAAATTATTCTATGAAAGAAATATGTTTAGCTCCATTGTATTATATTTACAAATTACAATAGAGTCCATTTATTTTTTACAGATGCCATAAGAAAACCAGAAGTGTCGTGGAGCGAGGTATTGGCCAGTTAAAGCGCCGGTTCCATGTGCTACATGGAGAGATACGTGTCAGCCCTCCAGCAAAGGTGTGCATGGTTATTGAAGTATGTGCCATGCTACATAACATCTGTATGGATAGGAACATTGGTATACCTGCTGGAGAGGACTACAACAATGGAGAAGAGGATGATGACCAACAACCATTGGAACCACCACCACAACCTGCTGCTGCACGGCCACGTGAGGGTCTTCTGTACAGGGATCAATTTGTTAACGTTCATTTCAAGTAAGTTTGAAAATCTTTGGTATAAATATGAGCTATTAGTCATGTTATAATATCTCATATTCATACTGTACAGTATAAGAACACATGGATAAATCTAGTGTCATATTTATCTTGTAATCATATTTTCCATGGCCTTTGTTGTTCTGATTCTCCAAACATTCATAATCACTTTATTAAATCTTAATATATGTGCATGTGTCATGATTATCAATGTATGTAGGTCTACTGCATGTATTTTCCCAATAATTTTAGTAACATTATTGATATATATATAGTAATAGTTTTTTTCTACCTACAGCAATTGTTTTCATTTACAGTAATGATGAATGATGTACCATTACCACACCTACTGTATATTGCCATGTAAGTATGTTTTGTTATTAACAAATTAAACAAACCATTTGGTTTATCAGTTAATGTACAGTAATTTTCTGTTCATACATTACAGTAATAAATAATTTGATCTGGAGTTATATGTGATATAATGATGTCTATGCTAAGTGTATTAGGGAAAGTATAAATTAACAGTGTTCTTCAATTTGGGGTGACTGACATTTATTATTTAATTATTTTATTGCGTCAAATAATAGTACATTATTTTCAGGTACAAATACATTACCTTAATATGGCACTTTTCCCACATCAGACCTCACATTATAATAAATCATGATTTATATTTACATTAGATGGGAGAGAGATACTGGTTTTATCATTTATTAATTGTCTGAAATAAATTCTCTGCAGTGAACGCCTCAATACGTTTTTCCTCTGCTAACAGGCGTTTTTCCTCGGTTTTAATTTTGAATTCTAATAGTTTTATCTCCAACTTTCTACTTTTTGCAACGTGGCTTGTCTCTTCCTCGTCCAACAGCATAAAGGTACTGCTGGACTGAGGTATAAGCCTAGATGGTATGTCCATCTCACTTTGGACAGTGTCCTCAAATGTTCTTTTCTTTTCCAGGTGGACTGGCTCACTCTCACTTTGCAGAGTGTGTTCCGCTGGCAGTTCCTGGACTTCCTCTGCATCATCATTAGTGCCACTACAAATGAGAAAAATGTTCAGTTAATAAATCATCTGTCAAACTACTTTGTTATAGTTTCAATTCCTTACATGACATTGTTATAACATTTAAGTCAAGTGTCAAACCACAGGTGAAATGTCATTTAATTTTGTTTAACTTTCAAAGGATATGATTTATAAATTGTCTAAGCGAGGCAATAAGCTTGTAGCGGCAACCTATATGTATACCATTGATCATATTCCAGGTTGACTGTTAAATATTGTATATGAAGTTTTATAGTTAATCTGGAAGCTTACCTGGAACATGATCATGCGGCAATATTCAATAGTCAACCTGGAATATGATCAATGGTGTACATATAGGTTGCCGCTACTAGCTCATAGCAGTATTATACTTTCTCTACAAATTTAATTAGTATATATTTCTCATCCTCGCTTAACCTAACCTGTAAATACCCATATTTGAGACTGGGTCAGTCTCTGTTTTAGTTTGTTAAGGAAGAAGATTCATACCAAATTAATAACTTCTACGTAAGGTACAGAAATTGTTATGGGGTTGTGATATATGGACAGCTGTTCACTCACAAGAAAGAGTATTTGTATCATCTGAAAGGTTTGGTAGTTAATATTAATTCAACTTAATATTTCCCTTAAGGATCTCACATTGTTTTGAGCAAGTCTATCGTTTTAAGTATTTATTAATTATTAAAGATAACTATATTGCATTTTTTATGCATATATTATGTACCACATTTACAACCTGAAAACATTGTGATCAAAACAAAAACACTGGAACAATATTAGGTGGAAAATAACACTGACGTGATCATGAATGTAAGTAATAAAACCCACACTGGTAAACGAAATATTTTGATTCCAAACGTTTCGGCGACCTCTGTCGCCCCGAGAGAGAACAAGGGGTGATGTGTGTGTGTACTGTAAATGACTGTTTTTGTACTGTAAATAATATATAAATAAATAAATAAATTGAAAAAATCTCATACCTTGGTTGTTGCTCCACTGCTTCATGCAGGAATGTCATGAGATCATTTATTGGACAGATAAACCAAAAGATACAGTGGTTGCAGACAACTGTAAGTTACCTGCAAAGAAGCCTGGAGTTCACACAGAAAGAAGTGGATGACTTAAAGTGTGAGGGGAATCAGCTCCAGTTAACCAATAAACAAGACCAAAATAGAATAGATCACATGACTGCCGATCTCCAAACAAAAAGTTATCTAATTAAGGAATTGGAAGAACGGTGTAACCACCAAGAAGACCAAAGCAGACGGAACAATTTGCAGTTTGTCGGTGTTGAAGAACATCAAGACAAAACCTGGGAACAGACTGCTGCTCACGTAACAAAATTATTGGAGGATAAATTGAAGCTACCGAGCATAGAAGTGGAACGAGCTCACCGGGTGGGACAATGAATGGATCAGCGGCCTCGACCATTAATTGCTAAATTCTCAAGGTTCTGTGACCGGGAGGCTGTCCTACGTAACGCTGCAAAACTTCGTGGAACGAGGATTTACGTGAACGAAGACCTGTGCCCTGCCTCTCGGAAAATAAAGAAAGAAAAACTACCATTGTTAATACAAGCCCGAAGTGATGGAAAAATTGCTTACTTTCGTCATACAAAGCTAATTATAAAGGAAAAACCGGATATACACATAGGTTCGAGTTGGAGTCGAGTTGGCGTAGTTCCGGGCAGTGAAGCAGGCGGAGACGGAGGTGTGGGTGGCGATGCAGCAACTCCAGCCCGATCTTGGGCGTCATCCGGTGCTGCAGCTCTCGCCCGCACCGACTCTACCGCCTCTGTTAGTGTGTCCATGACTGGTGGAGGTGCTGCTGAGCTTACTCCTGCCAGTGTATCGAGAGATGCTGCTGTGAAAGAAGCCACCCCACAGCCCTCAGCGCCGCTACAAGAGGCCAGGAGGAAGACAAGACCAAGGAAATAGTAAACCGGTAAAATATGTCAAATATGTCAGGACACTATACAACTGTTAACAATGGATTCAATCTATTTTACCATTTTGTCACTTAGATGATGAGAGTTTCCAAGAGTTAGTTAATGGAAGTAGGGATTATCGCTATCCTTTGGAGGTAATTGACAACCTATCTTATAATCCTTTTAGAGAGAGTAACATACTAAATTCAGTAGATAATTTCATTTGAGGTAATGATTCAGTACAACCAGAATGTAAATACTATGTCTGTGAAAATTTCCATATTATATCTGGTGCCTTAGTGGATCTAAAACTTTTGTCATTTAACATTAGTAGCCTGCCACTCCATTTTGATAGCCTTCAAGATCAGTACCTTAATGAAATTAGTGTAAATTTTGATGTAATTGGCCTATGTGAAACTCGCCTAAATAATAATATATCATCACTATATACGCTAAACTCTTACAGTGCTTTCCACCAAAATAAGGGCACGAGTGGTGTTGGTATATCCATACATTTACATACAAGGTTTCAAGGTAAGGTACGGCACAATATTTCTTTACAGCGGCCATATATTGAAACATTTTTCTTGGAAGTGATTGGGAAATATAAATACATGGTGGGAATGGTTTATAGACCACCTAATGCCAACTATGTAGAATTTTTAAAAGCGTTTGAGGACATTATTGAACTAATCACATCTGGAGAAAATATACCTTGTTCTTTAATAAGAGACTTTAACATAAATCTTCTGAAACATAAAGAAAACGACCATAACCAAACCAACACGAGTTACAGAGACATCAGCTACAGTCATAGATCATAATTATTTGGACGAATAATATACAAAATTATCTAGCAAGTGGAATAATATATACTGTTATTAGTGATCATTTCCCAGTATTTACTTTAATAAAATTGGCCGATGAAAACCCCTCATCCTCAGGTATTATAATTAAAAAGAGGGTATTTAACAATAATGAAATAAATTCTTTTAAATCGCACCTAAATAATTATAGATGGGAGTCTCTCATGAAAGGCAATGATGTTAATGAAGATTGTGATGCATACATAAAACAATTTCTGGCACTTTATGATAATCACTTTCCGATTAAAGAAAGTAAACTTAATGATAAACACATAGGGAAACCATATATTACTCAAGCAATAAAAAAAATCTATCAAACAACGTAATAGATTACAGAAACTCTGTGCTAAATGGCCCTTAACATATGGAGCGTCCTTCAAAACATTTCGAAACAAGCTAACATCTGTGATACGAGCAGCAAAAGAAAATCATTACAAATCAGTTCTGAAAGAAAATAGAGGGGATGTAAAGGGCACATGGGAGGTAATAAATAATCTTTTGGGTAGGAAGTGCAAAAATATTAATGCTATATTTACGTCACAAGGGGAAACAATATCTGATAACGTAAAGATAGCTACAGAGTTTAATAATTATTTTGTAATGTGGCCAATAACTTGGCAGAAAATATCCAAGAACTGACAACATCATTTTGAAAATTATTTACCTCCGCCAGTATTGTACTCTTTTTTCTCCGGTCAACGTCACGGCATGAAATTTGTAATATAATTGAAAACCTTAAGTTAACATTCCCAGGCTTTGATGACATTAACATAAGAGTAATTAAAACATGTAAAGAAGAAGTATCACCTTTCTTGGAGTATATTATAAATCTATCATTTTCAAAAGGCTGTCTCCCAAACCACCTGCAAATTGCCAGAGTAGTTCCTGTCTTCAAGAAAGGGGATAATTCTCTCTTCTCTAATTATAGGCCAATATCTGTTTTACCATGTATAAGCAAAATATTTGAAAAAGTAGTTGCAACAAGATTGATTAATTAATTATTTATCAGATAATTCTCTCCTCTCTGATGACCAGTTTGGTTTTAGGACGCAGTATACAACAGAACTAGCTGTCCACGAGCTGTGTCAAAATATATATAATGCTTTAGATAACAGACAATATCAAGTAACAATTTTTTGTGATTTTTCTAAGGCATTTGACACCATTAATCACTCAATATTATTAAAGAAATTAGAGATATATGGTATACGTGGCCCAGCCTATAAGTGGTTTGAAAGTTATCTCAGTAATAGGAAGCAATACACATCATATAACAACACAGCATCTTCTTATAAAAATATTACTTGTGGTGTACCTCAAGGGTCTATTTTGGGACCATTACTATTTTTAATTTACATTAACGACATATCACTATGCACTAACAGACTCAAGTTTATCCTCTTTGCAGATGATACGAACCTTTTTCTTCAGGATCGAGACTTAAACAATCTAACTAATACAATGAATAGGGAATTAGTACATGTTTTTAACTGGATAATTAGTAATAAATTAACCCTTAATATTAGTAAAACCCACTATATGCTGTCACACTCTAACATGGTACAGCAACCTCACATAAATATCATGATGAATAACTTACCAATCAATGTAGTGCAAGAGGCAAAATTCTTGGGAGTTACTATTGATAGTAAATTAAGGTGGAAACCACACATAGAGGATATAAAGTGCAAGATTTTAAAAATAACTGGAATAATTCATAAAATAAAAAACCTTTGTGACGAAGCATGTATAAAAAATATATATTTTACATTAGCATATCCATATTTCCTCTATTTTTCTTCAGTATGGGGTGGTGCATATAAGACTTATACTGGTGACTTATTTATTTCTCAAAAAAAGCTAATTCGTATTTTAACACATAACAATCGCTACGCCCACACAAGTCCCATTTTCTCTAAATTAAATCTATTAGAATTGCAAGACATCATCCAGTACCAGACAGCCACATTTGTACACAGATCAATCAATACATATCAAAGAAGTACAGGGTTCCAGGCAATGACTCATAATATCCACACCAGACAAGCTAACAGCCTCAAACTGCCATCATGTAAAACCTCACATGCTCAGCAGAGTGTTCTCACTCGGGGAACTAAACTGTGGAATTCGCTCTCTGATGAAATCAAGAATGTTTCTTTTAATTCTTTCAAAGTAATGTTAAAAAAACACTTTATATCTTCTTATTAAATTAGTTTCATAATATCATGCATCTGTTCGGAAAACTATTAGCTATCTCTTCTCATAAATAACTATCCACTGTGATAAAGCTTCTTGTTTAAATATTGGTACTTCTACTGCTGTATATATCTGCTTACCTAACTAGAAAATTCATGAAGCTTCTGGGGAAATCCAGCAGCCATCAGATGTAAACAATAACTACATAAGTGTCACATTCACAATTAACAGAAACACTAACACAGTTCTTATTTTATTACTAACAATAAAATTATTTGAGCACAGAAACTAAGATAAAAAATCACATTATTAAAGAGAAAATAAGAACACAATAGAACATAAAAACCATCGAACAAATATTCAATCATAATAGGCTAACTGTCAATTTTGACACATCGCATGAACTAATCTAGAAATTACTAGAACAAATTATAAACAAATCTCACTTCTCAACACTACCCCCTCCATAGTCCTTTTGCCATCCCGACAAAACTATGCAACACTTACAAACATAAACCTTAATCCTAATTTAACACTTAATCATATACAAAATAATCCTTAAACTTATCAGGTCGTCTTCTTTGCCGCTCCCTACGCTGTCCTTGCTCTTCGACACAGTCCGCTCCTTGAAGGTCTTGATCCTCTTGCTGATCCACTTCTTCCCTCGGTAAACCATCTCCATCCTCTTGTACTTCAACTCCAATGTCCTCCTCAACATCCTCATCTGCGGGAGAGCATGACTCCTCAGAGCCGTCCCAGCTGTACTGTCCTGGCCCATGGTACTGCCACAGATAATTCACATGTACCACCCTTGGGCGAGACTTCCTGCCTCCCCGAATCCGGTACGTTACGTCTGACAGGCGGTCCAACACAGTATATGGCCTGTCCCAAGGGCTCTGCAGCTTTGGTGACTGTCCCTTCTTCCGCTGAGGATTGTAAACAAAACATTGTCTCCAGCCTGGAAGCTCATCTCATTTGCCTTGGCATCATACCGGGACTTCATCACTTCACCTGAAAACCTTAGACTTTTACGCACTTGATGATATACTTCCGCTAGCCTTTCCTGGAGATGCTTTGCATAGCTGGAAGTGTCTGTAGGTAACTCTTCCCCAGGTGGTCTTCCCATCTGTACGTCAACAGGCAAACGTAACTCGTGGCCCAATATCAGCTTTGCAGGAGTATAACCAGTCGACTCATGAGCTGCAGAACGATAGGCCATAAGCAAGGCAGGTAATTTCTCTTCCCATTCCGACTGTCCCTCAACACAGTACTTTGCCAGTTCTTGTCCCAGGGTCCAATTGAATTTTTCTACCATCTCATCTGACTGCGGCCTTGGTGGGGTCGTTCGGGTCTGCTTGATCCCCAATAACTTACAACTTTCACAGAACACAGCAGGCTCGAAGTTTCTACCCTGGTCTGAGTGAAGCTCTTGTGGCATCCCAAAACGACAGAAAAACTGGTCAACTAATACTTGAGCAACAGTCGCAGCCTCCTGATCAGGAATGGCATAGGCCTCTGGCCACTTGGTGAAGTAGTCCATAGCGACACATATATACCGGTTCCCTTTATCAGTGCGTGGCAGAGGTCCAGCAATATCCACTGTGACTCTTTCCATTGGTGCACGCACTTGGTACTGCTGGAGAGGGGCACAACCACGCTTCTTGGGTCCCTTCTTGGCACAGCACACATCGCAAGCCCGACACCACTCTTCAATTTCCTGACGGATGCCCATCCAGTAGAATCTCTGTCGCAGCCGGCTTAACGTCTTCTTCACTCCCAGGTGTCCACTCGTGATCTGGTTATGGGACTCATTCAAAATCTTGGACCACAACTTCTTCGGTACCACCAGTTGCCAATACTTGACGAGGCCATCAGGTGTCTCCCACTGACGCTCCAATAGTCCATTGTCCAGACGAAGAAGGTCCCACCGACTCCAGTAACTCTTACATGTAGGGCTCAATCTAGAAACCTCTTTCCAAGATGGTCACTCTGTACTCTGCTGCAGACACGCTATTACCGGTTGTAAATCTGCATCCTCTAACTGCATTCTCACCAGGTCTTCTTCAGCTGATACTAACCCTGTCACTGCTGTACGGTTGCACTTTTTGCTATATTCCTCCTTGATCATCTGTGGCTCAAGGAAGAAATTAGCCACCACAACTGGCACTTCACCTCCGCTCGTTTCCACCGAATTCCTCTCCACAATCACTCCAGCATTTGTCTTGCTCCATATATCAGGTTCCACTATCCCTAAGTTACTGTCAAAAGAGCTGCTCACTTCACCTCCAGACCTATTATGTCTTGCTGCAGTGATCGGAACAGACTTTCCTCGGACCTTCAGCTTCATTGAGCTGAAATTCAGCTCACATCCCATGAACAACAGATAGTCCAGGCCAAGAAGACATTGGTCCTCCATCTCGGCTACGTAGACTGGAAGCGTGGCCTCTTGCCCAGCCACTTCGATCCGGACTTCCAGGGGTCCCTTCAGTTCAGCACAATGCCCAGTTACACCACACAGTTGTTCTGATGACTCTGGCAAATACCGATGATGTAACACATCTGGCCTTACAAAAGTCTGCTCCGATGCCGAATCAATAACCAGATAACACTTCTTGCCATCTATTCTTCCGTCTACTCTCACACTGTCGATCGCTGTTCTCTTCTTGGTGTTGGGGCTACTTGGGAAACACAAGCTGGTGGTTGCCACTTTTCACCAGCCTTGACTAGTTTTCCGCTTCTTTCTTGTCTTCTGCAGCCTTCTTATCTTTTATTCTGGCAGTTTAAACTAGAGAGTCCCCGCTCACCACATGTCCAACACCCTCTCGGTGCAAACGTAGATTTCCTTGCACTGCCCTGTTCCTGCTCCTTCCTCAGTTTGTAACAATCCTCCCTCTTATGCCCTGGCTTTCCACAGAACCAGAAGCCTCTTGCGATCTTCCCTTGTTCCCTTTGACACTTGAAGCAGTCCTCTTTCTTATGTCCTGGCTGTCTACAGTACCAACAACTACCTTCAAAATTTTCCACTTCACATACTTGCCCCTTTCTTGCTTTATATACTGTACTATGTATGACCTGCCTGAAAATTGGACCTGACATAGGTATTAGTAATGGACCTGACATAGGACTCAAATTCCAGAGCCCTTGCTATTGCTTCCTGCATGTTTCTTGGTTGTGCTTGCTTCACTTTTACCTTCAGCTCTACAGTATCCAGCGCATCAATGAACTGGTCCATCAAAAAAATAACCAACATATTAGGTGCTGCTCCAGGGTACGCCTTTTGTGCCATACTCTCTAAATCATGAGCAAGTTGCTGTAAGGGTTCACCCCGAGCCCGTACTCGACTCCGGAATCTTGCTCTGTAGACTTCTGTCTGGTAAATGGTACCATATCTGCGTTCCAACACTTCTACCAAGGACCTGTAACTGTTTCTCTCCTCTACTGATAGCTGGACTAAAATTTCCATGGAGGCACCCTTAAGGCTAGTAGCTAGTTGCACTGCCCTCTGCCTGTCATCCCACCCATTCTGGTTTGCAAGCAACTCAAACTGAACTCTGTAAGTTTCCCAAGAATCTTTACCATCAAACTCCTGAGGTTTCCTCTTAATTGGACCCCCACTATTGCCATACGGTTCACTACTCTGGGGCCCAAAAGCTGGGGCATCATAATTAAGTCCAGGACTCAAGGCTCCTATTCTCTGATGGTTCAATCTTGTAATACTACCTTCAGGTACCTGAGATTCTTCAAGTTTCACCCCAAGCTGTCCTTCCCTTTCATAAGCTCCCTGTACCCTAACTTGAGGCTCTACAGTACAGTATTTCTCTACAGCCTCCATTTTCTCACTAATTATCTTCACATGATCAATTACATGCTTCAACTGGTTGTCTACATGCTTTCTACATTCTGTTACCATACTCTCACTAACTGTTTTCAACTGATTACCTACATGCTCTCTACACTCCGTTACAATACCCTCACTACCTTTTTTCAACTGTCTCACTTCACACTTCTGCTGTTATAGCTCACCATATACTTCTTCCTTAAACTGTTGCTGTTCTTCCTTCATTTCCCCCACGAAAGCATCCAGCTGTCCTTGCATTCCCAACTGCAACTCCCTCTGTTGCTCCTGCAATGCCTCCTTAAGCTGCTCACTTTGTTCCTGTAACTGTACTTTGAGTTCTTCCTGCCGTTCACTCTGTTCCTGTAACTGTACTTTGAGTTCTTCACTCTGAGTCTGCATGAACTTCATGATTGCAGCTAGTGACACCTCCTCTTCACAAGCCTCCTCCAGCCTAACTTGGCTCCTTGTCTGCACACCTGCCTGCTCCATGTCGAAAAATTATTCACTTGCAGCCTGTTAATCCCACTCCTGACACCAATTGTTGCGTCCCACTCCCCACACTGGCACAGCTCCAACAGCAGTTGCACGGTGTGATAGGTGACGTCACTGAAGTGAGTCGTTCTTCTTAGGAGCACAGTTTCAATAGGTGCACCAGACTGTAGGCAGGTAAAGGAAATCCACTCTGGCACTAAGTTCACTTTCTTTATTTACCAATAACCACACTTAGTTTCACAATTGCACAGTCTTTACAATTACCAGAGTTACACGTCTTCTCTAACAGTTCACACAAATACGGAAGATAATTATACTGTACACTTAGTTCCTTTTATCACTCTTGCTAACTTCACAGTATCACTCATGCTAACTTCACAGCACTCGACAATAACTCTTTTCACTGACTAACTCTTCTCTTTCACGTGGCTCTCTGACTGACTGACTGACTTAACCCCTTTTCCACCCTATATATATATATATATCTGCTTACCTAACTAGAAAATTCATGAAGCTTCTGGGAAATTCCAGCAGCCACCAGATGTAAACAATAACTACATAAGTGTCACATTCACAATTAACAGAAACACTAACACAGTTTTTATTTCATTACTAACACTAAAATTATTTGAGCACAGAAACTGAGATAAAAATCACATCATTAAAGAGAAAATAAGAGCACAATATAACATAAACACCATCGAAAAAATATTCAAACATATTAGGCTAACTGTCAATTCTAACACATCGCATGAACTAATCTAGAAATTACTGGAACAAATTATAAACAAATCTCGCTTCTCAACAATGTATAGTAATTTGCACAAAATCAGAGTGCTAAAAATACATCCTCACACGCTGAAAGCTATTCCTACTCTGAAAAAGCATGGCTGGTGTGACTCGGGAGAGGTCCTAAACACACACGCCATCTGTTGTGATCCTAATCAAGTATGCAAATGGGGGTGCAAAATTAAAAACTGCGCTGTCGACTTATGATGTTACCCCCGGTTTCCCACACTTATTGGTGGTGTCGACCTATGTCGTCACTCACAGTTAAAGGGTTAATGATCGACATATGTGTTGATTGGCATAAAGCACAAATCTTCTTCTCGGTCCCCCCCCAACGGGAACCGCCTTGACGTGGTGGGGGGGGCTTGCGTGTCTCTGAGACCTGGCGAGCTAGACTAGAGGGGGCTCTGGCCCCTGCTCTGCCCCGATTTCGGGGAGAGAGGGCTTCCCATGCTAGTAAGGTCGCCAGTGAGAAACCAGACTAAATGGTTCCCATGCATTAGGCTGCCAGTACGGGCCAACAGCGCTGCCCTCCGGAGGGACTGCCCTCTAGGGGCCGTCCTATGTTGGATGGTTGGGTGTCTGGGCCGGGAGATGTTGGGAAAGGGGGTCTCAGCACCGTCGTGGGCAAACTTTCGAGCCATTGGGGCTGCTTTTTAAAACGAGTGGCCCCGTGGGGGAAGAGGTACCCCGCCCACGGCGACCAGCGCTCGGTCCCCTCATCTGCCCGGTAGGTAGTAGCTCTTGGCTCCTGGGGCCAAAAACAACAAATCAATGATATATGGATACAGAAAAGCCTCAATCTCTTCCTCGAGCGGTGGTCGACCAGGCCCTCGAGACGTCACTCTCTGGTCGTGGTAATATGCAGAAAGCTGCAAATAAGAGTAGACCTAGCAGGTCGGGTCTAGTGTCGAAGAACCCTGTTAACGATTTGGACACGTTAATGTTAACGAATGTACTTGCATCCTTTTCCTATGGCGCTATCCACTCCATTTTTAAGTGCTTTGGAGTAGTCCTCCGAATCCGAATCACATATGACAGTGATTGTAGGTCTAATCGGTGCTATATTACTTTCAATACAAATGCTGCTGCCAAAGCAGCATTTGAGTCAAAAGATTCTCTGACGGTGGGGGATACTCATTGTAAAGTTCAGATGATACGGTCCATCAATGTAGTTGACAGTGACAATGATTACTGCCCTAATATATTTGATGATTCTGCAGAGCATGTTCCAAAGGAACGTCGGGTTCCTACACCCTTTTGGTTTGTGGCTTACTACAGGGAGGGACGTGGTAACATTATCCATGCTTCCCGGTATCTTGAGAAAGAAATTGGATTATTACCAATGGGCCACATAAAGAAATATGGTAGGGGAGTTTTAATCAGAGCCAAAGATCTTACACAGGCCATGATGCTCCTCAATCTCCCCTGTCCTTCTGATAGCATGTTTGAATCTATTAAACCACATCGAACATTTAATTATAGCAAGGGGCGTATATATAATGAGGACCTGTATGAATTCTCTGAAGAGGACATTCTCGCTATGTGCCCAGACAGTGTCCAACGAGTAACGAAGATGAAAGGCAGTAAAAATATGATCATCCTCACTTTCTATCGCTCGCATATCCCAGATCGCATTAACATTAACCCCACCTCATTTGAGATGAAGCCTTTTGTTGAGCGTCCCGTACAGTGTTTCTGTTGTTATGAGTTTGGTCATGGGAAAAGGAACTGCAACAACCGTTCCCGGTGTGGTAATTGTTCTGCTCTTGACTCACATCTTACTTCTGAGTGTCGGTCAGAGAGTTACTGCTTTTACTGCAGAGATTCTCACCTCTTGCGTTCTCGCCAATGTAAGATGTACCAACTTGAGCAGGATATCCTCCACTTGGCTAATACTCAATTCATTAGCATAGGTAGTGCCAGACGGCAACTCAACTTCAGGCGACAGAAGGATGGTGGTGTGAAGACATACGCCTCCTCCCTTCGCCCTAAATTGGTTGCAGCACCCTCTCAACCCTCTCAAGAGGCAGCTGCTTCTTGCTCTAGTGAGAACGTTTCTAAGGTTACTCTACATAATAGTTGCTCAGTCTTATAAACTTTATCAGACACTCATTCTGGTGACCCTTCAACGGATGACAATTCTCAGACTTTAGCTAAAGGTGTCCATGTGGTAGAGGTTCACGCTGCCACACGCTCTCCCAAAAGGAAACTTAAGTCACCTAAACTGCCACAGAGACGCCTTCGTGGTTCCTCTGAGGCACTTGACTCTATAGATGTTCCACCTTGTGAGGCAACCATCTCTGTGGACTCATCCATAGTTTCCTCTCAATTTCACAAGAAGCGTTCTCGTGGCTCTGATGAATCTCTTGATTCAACAGAAGTTCCTCCTCGCAAGCTTCCTTCGGGATCATCAGAGGGGCGTGAAGTTAATGTGGATGCCACGGATGTTGTGACTTCAAAAGATTCACTTTCTCTTCCGCTTGAGCAGCGGAGTGATTCTACCACCTGTATTATGGATGTTGATGTATCTGCCTGTGTCAGTGATACCACTGCTGTACAGGACAGAACCAATGTAATTGTTTCAAAGAATATCCCATCTCATATACCTTCATCTTCTTCTAACATATCAGATGCTTCAGGGACTCGTCTACGGGTCCCAATTACTGCCCCAAGTACTACTCCTCGGGTTCGCTCTTCTTCTAGTGGCCCAGGATTAGACAAATCTTATTGTTTGAATAAACCCTCAGGTCGAGGTGGTAGTGGGAAGTACCTCCGTGAGGCTTCCCAAAAATCAGTACTAAAGTAACACCGTTCAAGGTCCTTCAGTGGAATTGCCGTGGCTTGCGTGCTTCTTGGGAGGAACTGCGCGTTCTTCTCTCTAGCTTCTCTCCTGCATGTGTTTCTCTCCAAGAGACAATGCTTGGGGACTACATTCCTGCCAGTCCTCCAGCATACTCAGCATTTTATTCCAATTCATTTGAAGGGCAGGGTCATCATGGTGGCTCTGCCATCCTAGTTCGCCGAGATATTCCATGCACGAGCCTGGAGTTTGACACTCCGCTCCAGGCTGTTGCAGTTAAGGTTTTTATGGACCGCCCGTACACTGTGTGCAGTCTATACCTTCCTCCCAGTGTTACAGTTGAGAGGGGTGATCTCAACCATCTTGTACGGGACCTTCCCTCTCCCTTTATTTTATTGGGTGATTTTAATGGTCGTCATCCTCTGTAGGGTGACAGTTCGGTCAACCCCAGGGGTGTTTTATTGGCTTCTTTTATTGAGGATGAGGGATTAGGGGTTTTAAATACGGGAGATGTGACACATTTTAATAGCCCTACTGGGACTTTTACCGCCATTGGCATTTCCCTTTGCACACCCAGTGCTCTGTTGGATTTTACTTGGAGAGTGTTGCCTGACTTATATGGCAGTGACCATTTCCCTATACTTTTAGAAGGTAACAGGTACGAACCACAGTCTCGTCTTCCTAGGTGGAAATTAGAGAAGGCTGACTGGCAGTTTTTTAGAGAGCTATCTTCTTCGGTCTCTTCTGTAGCCGATTTCGGTAGCTCTGACGAGGCTGTAACATATTTCACTGATATGCTCCACTCTGCTGCTCTCAACTCTATCCCTAGAACTTCTGGCTACTTTCCCAAACGTCCTGTCCCTTGGTGGTCACCAGTCTGCACCACTGCTGTGCAGGAAAAGCGCGCTGCTTTCTCTCGCCTTCGTCGCAATCGTGGGGACCCAACTCTTTTAGAGGACTTCCGACGGGCAAGGACTCGGGCTAGACGAGTTTTAAAAGAGGCCCGACGTGCATCTTGGAAGGCCTATGTGTCTTCAATTAATACTAAAACTCCACTCACCCAAGTGTTCAGGAGAGTCCGTAAGATGGCGGGGAAGTTTTCTCCTAGTTCTCCACCTGTACTTAAGGTCAATGAAATATAAGATCATGGATGGTTTGACAGTGGCCAATACCATGCAAAGGTCTCCAGCCATGACTCTCGACCTCTGGCTGTCAGGCATGAGTTAAGAGCCAAGGAGCGTACAGTCCTGGATTTCACAGGGAACGAGAATGAAAGTTATAACCATATATTCACCCTGAGAGACCTGCATTCTGCTCTCTCTCTCTGCGGCGACACTTCTCCTGGGCCAGACAACATCCCATATGCAATGTTACGACACTTGGGTGAGGAAGCGATCTCATTTCTTTTAGCTGTATATAACAGAATCTGGCTGGAGGGTGTCTTCCCTTCTGGGTGGAGGGTTGCTACCATCCTTCCTTTTCTCAAGCCGGGCAAGGACTCTGGTGTTGCCCTCAATTATCGACCAATTGCCTTGACCTCCTGTCTCTGTAAACTATTTGAAAAGATGGTGAATGTCAGACTGGTATACTTCTTGGAACGGGGTGATTTTCTGTCTCCGTCCCAGTCTGGCTTTCGTAAATACCGTTCCACTACAGATGCTCTGGTCAGGTTGGAAGCTGCTGCATGTGAGGCTTTTGCACGACATCAACACCTTGTCTGTGTATTCTTTGATTTAGAGAAAGCCTATGACACTACATGGCAATATGGCATCCTGCAGCAACTCCATTTATATGGCCTGCGGGGTCGCCTTCCACGCTTTCTTAAGGAGTTTCTCAGTGGTCGCAGTTTTTCTGTGAGGGTTGGTACAACCCACTCAGCATCTGTTGCACAGGAGGAGGGCGTCCCCCAGGGAAGCGTCCTCAGTGTCACATTGTTTGCAGTAGCAATTAATGCCATTGCCTCATCCCTTCCAGACGGTATTGCTAACTCGGTGTACGTTGACGACCTAGCAGTCTGGTTTGCTGCTTCCCGTATGTCAGTGGTGGAGCGGCGCATGCAGCTTGCCCTTGACAGGGTGTCACGTTGGACTGATTCTCATGGGTTTCGATTTTCTCCTTCCACGACAATAGCTATGCACTTCTGCCGCATCCGAGGCATCCACCCGGATCCGGACTTATTCATGTATGGTCATCGGATACGATGTGTTGAGGAGACTCGCTTATTGGGTCTCCTTTTTGACAAACGTTTGACTTGGGTTCCCCACTTGCGTACACTTAAGGTCTCTTGCCTCAAGGCTCTTAACCTGTTGAGGGTCCTGAGCCATACATCCTGAGGGGCTGATCGGGCCACCCTCCTCCGCCTATACCATGTTGTTATTAGGTCAAAACTCGACTATGGGTGTGAGGTGTACTCTTCTGCCACCGATGCCCGTCTCAGAGTTTTAGACCCTGTTCATCATGCTGGAGTACGTCTGGCGACCGGAGCCTTCAGGTCGTCCCCAATCCCCAGTCTCCTGGTAGACGCTAATGAGCCACCTCTTGATCTCCGTCGCCAGTCCTTGATGGTTCGTTGTTGGCATCGATTACATCGACTTCCTGACACCCTACCTTGCTTGGCGGTGTCATCTGATATCATGTCTCAGTACTACCTTTTACATTCTCGTGCACCATGGCCCTTTGGCTTCCGGGTCAGAAAGGCTATGGAGGAGATGGGCATAGATGACTTTCAGATTTGTCCTGTGAGGGTCCCCAGGGTGGCTCCATGGCTTCTTCCAGAAGTTTTCCCCTGCACCTGCTTTACAGACAAGAAGGAATTTCTTCCTCCTCCAGTGGCTCGTTCCCTCTTTTTAGAACATGCCTTCACTCACAGGGAATCCCTCCCTGTGTACACTGATGGGTCAAAGTCTGATGCTGGAGTTGGCTTTGGAGTTGTCTTTCCTGACTTTTGCCGTGGAGGCAGGCTCCCTTCTGTCATGTCCATTTTTACTGCTGAGCTCTCGGCCATTTTATATGCCCTCCAAGTGATTTTTACTCTCCCTCAGCCTTCGTTTACTATTTTTAGCGATTCCTGTAGTGTCTTGCAGGCCTTGTGCAATTTTAACTCTACCCATCCCCTGGTGTTGGCCATTCTTGAGTGGCTTGTCCTCCTGGGTCGTCGTGGCCGGAAAGTCACTTTTTGTTGGGTCCCGGCCCATGTGGGTGTTGATGGGAATGAGCGGGCTGACGCCCTGGCTAAGGCTGTGGTCTCCAATTCCCGGCCTCCTGCCATGCGTCATCCTGTTCCTGCAGTGGACCTTCGACCCTACATAGATGCTACCGTTCGTTCCTGCTGGCAGGACAGATGGGACGCCATCGGGGCTAACAAGCTCCGTGACATCTGCCAGCGCCTTGGATTGTGGAGCTACAGTGGCCTGTCCCGCCGGTGGGAGACGGCTCTTGTCCGTCTCCACATTGGCCACACATTATTGACTCATGGCTTTTTAATGGAGAGGGCTCACCCTCCCTACTGTGATGATTGTCTGGTCCCTTTGACAGTACGGCATCTTATTGTCGAGTGTCCCAGCCTTGGGGACCTTCGTCGTAGGCACCTCTCCGAGTACTGGAAGGGTGACGGTTCTTACAGTCTCTTCCAGGTGCTCGGGGAGGAGGCTTGTTGTGTGGGAGGGAACACCCTCTCCTATGTGGAGGAGGCTGGCCTTCTCCACAAATTGTGAATTTTATTGTATTTATGGCTATTAATTTTTAGGTAGTTAAAGTTTAATGTTTCTTTCGTTAATATTTCAATTCTTGTATATATCTAACTTAAATAGGTTATTTAATTAATATATGATCTTTTGGAAGACGTGGGTTTTATTCATGCTGCTTCTCCCTTTTGAGGTAGTGAAAATTATTTAATTTTTATACATATTTTATAAATTATGTAGATGACCTTTATATGTTGGGCGGTATATGACCATTGTTGTTGCGCTGCCAGATGCCTAGTGGCATCAATAAATCAATCAATCAATCAATTCTTCTCGGTCGCCGGGGAAGGGGGGTGGGGGGAGAACACTCAGACACTACACAGCACACTTGTACTGTATATGTAATCCATACGGTACATTATCTAAAATATTTTATTTCAAAACTAATTGTTTGCACTAAAATTGTACTCCGTTGATATCACAGCCAGGTTTGTACACCAGAAAATTACTATATATACTTCACAAGACGTAAAAAGAAACTCTCAATGGCACATAATATAATACATATCAAATTTTGCGTAACAAAAAGAAGTAAAAAATAATAGGTTTATATCATATCCAAAACTTTACATCAGAAAATGACTGCACTATACATTAAAAGAAAATCTCAATGGCACATGATATTATAATGCACATCAGATATTGTTCACAACAGGTAAAAAACATATAAATTGCCAGAATCATAAATAGAGTTTTCTACACTAAAACTAAATGGAATTACTGAGGAATGTTTAAGGAAAGATTTCTTATGCTAGTACAGTACAAAATGCAGTTACAAATACAAATAAAGCTATGAGATCAGCTTGAATAAAAAAGTAGGATATCATTCTCCTAAGGGGGGTGCTGCTACTTTTTACAAGAGTGCAGAGCCTTTTTTATTTCCCAAACGAAGGTGTATATAGGAAAAGTACCCTGTAAACTTTATTCAGTCGATATCCTCGTACACCATATAAAAAATTGTTCGGCACTAACAGCATGATAAAAAAAATGTCTTTGTGCGCTGTGGCATAGTGTATCGTGGAGTTAGAGTGGAGAATGATTTGTTATAGGGTGTGCATTGACTAGTTATAGGGAGTTAAAGTTATGAGAGGATCATAACTTTAAATCTTTATACCTTGACAATGAATGAGGATTATAATGACTGAAGTATTGAGCAGATATATCATATATGAACAAAGCTTACAGAGTACTGTACATTCCCAAATATACCTTTGTTTGGTAAATAAAAGTAATATGAGGCTCTGAACTTGCCGCCAATTGCCTAGTGTGAAACCGTCTTTACTGCTGTGATCTTCCTGCAGGGATGCAGCCATGGACACCAGAGAAGATGCTGTATTCTGTAAGTGGTTTTCTAAAATGTCTCCGATACCTTTCTGAACTTGTAGAATATCTGATACGAGTTCATGCTCATCACCACGGGCTGCACCTTTACTGGTAGCACTGCCGCAGCGGCTGACAGAGCAGCTGGCAGGGCGGCTGCTGGGTTGAGTGGTAGATGTGGAATCTGGAGACTGAGCACTATATGAATGCTCCACTGTAAACTCTTCCTCAGCATCAGGAACATCAATCGAAAGAAACACATACACTAGATGTGATTTATCTGTCTTAACAATATATTCAGACAGTAGTTGTTGATGTTGATGGCACAGCTGCTGCTGCTGAAGTAGAAGCCACAGGAGCGAAAGTTGCAGCCATTGGAACTGCCAAGATAAAGTATACAGTATTAATAATACTGATTAAAATTTTAAAAGCACACACATCTGGTAACGTTGTACAATCACACAAATATTTGAGCATCATCTTCTCAACACTTAATGAAAAAATATGATTGTACTGTGTTGCTGCCCATATAACTGCAAAGTCTTCATTAAACATCATAATCAGTTACAAAATATAGTGCAATTACTGTAACTGATAAAACAGGAAGGATACATAATAGTTTAGCCTCAGCTCGAAAAAAACACTATTAGAATTTTTTTCAGCAACACTTGTACAGCATAGATCTTATCAGGTAGGTATACAAGTAGGGCAATACGTAACTTCATTACATACACTATTATTACTTTACAAAGCTATGCCAGTGAGTAAACCTAGGAATATTATCAGACAAAGAATGTACTGTATGCAGTAACAAATGGCAAATATGTACTAAACTTTAATACTCGTACATCAGTGACAGGTCAGTAAATACCAGAAAGGGTTACAATACCGTTACCCATTTTTTTTTTTTTTATAGCAAAATGATCTACATTAATGACGTTGGGTTGGTATGAAGGTCCTTTGTGTAACTGTGGACACTCATTAATTCTTGATACGTAGTACCACTGCAGCTAATATGCTGAAAGTGGATAGACTTATATTGACATATTACTTACTATATTCTTACCGCTTGATGTTGCCTCAGAGACTTCCTCTTGGCTGTCGGGGAGCCCTTCCAATCCCCAAGCTTCATTCTGTAATGATTGGTACTGTCCTGACCAAAAATGTAATTACAACATGAAAAAAAAAAAAAAAATTGTTATAAATAAAAAAATTAAGGGCAGCTCGACGCTATGACACTCCCTGTGGTTCAGAACTGCATAGTCATTAATTAACACACATAAATATATATATGGTTCCCGTGGTCTTCACCAAATCAGCAGGGAAGTCGAGTAGTATGCAGGGCGCAGATGAAACAAGAAATAGTCTCTATTATTATAATCTTATTTGACTTACAATTGACCCAAATAAATATTATATTTCCCTGA
This sequence comes from Petrolisthes cinctipes, assembly GCA_033782935.1. Taxonomy (NCBI): domain Eukaryota; kingdom Metazoa; phylum Arthropoda; class Malacostraca; order Decapoda; family Porcellanidae; genus Petrolisthes; species Petrolisthes cinctipes. The sequence continues at coordinate 9,770,922 of JAWQEG010000069.1, forward strand.
CTGAAATATAAATAATCCTCCCTTTTTATTTAATCCCTTAATTAATTAATTGTAAAACAGAACAAAGAAGCAGTAATTGATTATATAAAAAAAACTAATTAAATGAATGTTTAAAGTTCCCTGATTTTCCTTATTAATTCTACTCCAAAAATTACTACAACTAAGCTACAATTAATGACTTGACATACTTTTGTAATATAAAAATAAAAGAAAATATGGCATGAGAGCAAAACACGCGACACACACACTGAAATAATTACCCCTCAACTTTTACTCCTCTTTTCTCAAAACAATCACCCCAGAATATGTGTTTCAGTGACACCTATATCTCAGACACGTCAAACATTAACGCCCGTAGATTTAAAAATTTGAGGGCCCTTACTTGAAAAAAATCGTAGTTTTAAACACCCCTCCCTATGAGGAACACTCAGTTGTCACATCACAAACCCTAAATATTAAAGGAATTAAAGGGATGAGTGGCCAGGGAGGGTGGACCATGCCTTATTGAGACCCTGTATTGAAATAATAAATTAAATTAAAATAATATATATACAGATATACCGTATTTAGAAACAAATTTGCAAGTAATTGCAACTATATTTTCGTATTTATAACACATATATTCATCTGCAGGGCAAGTTCCAATTACTTTTATGAACACCATAAGGATACGTTGGAGTCGATTTGACTCGATTGGACATTGCAAACACACCCTGGTCCTCGCCGTTCTTCACAGCTGACTGGTGGGTCGTACCACTTTTTTTTTTTTTAGACATAAAATATATGTTAATATGTATACTAATGGGATATTGAGACGTCCACAAACAAAAATTGTCGAGAGTGACTTTATTGCGTAAGGGCAGAAATGTTGATATGGTTCAAAATATGAAATGTGATCCATGCCAATTCTTCCAACTTCGTGCTTGTATAAACAACTTTGAACAGAACAATATGACACAAATAGTTTATGTGTTAGAACAATTGATTACTGTAGAGTAATGTATATAAACATGTGTTTATCAGCATACATCTATGCACTTGAAATGTTGGTAAAATGCAGTAACTTATGTTACAAAAAGACAAAAAAATCTGGGTTACGATCTTCAGCACAACAATCAAATTTAGGGTTATTATCAAGGAAGTTATTATAATCTCTCCATTAATAGTTTTTTGTTTTATATTTGATTGGATATAAGTAATATATAGGGTGATAATAGTCCCAAAATTTCATATTTTATAAGTATATATATTTTGTTTTAATTATTTATGAAGCTACCCTCAGGTCAGTGATACTAAGTAAACATGTGTCTCATATAAATAAAGTGCAGTATGTATCTTATTTCATCCATCAGACGATCCTGACCTGACCAAACCTAATATCAACTGTGAGGACTAATTCAAGCAAGATATACGAAAGATAATAATAAAAAAAAACTTGAACTATCTAAAAAGCCATAAATATAATAAAATTCACAACTTGTGGAGGAAGCCAGCCTCCTCAACATAGGAAAGGGTGTTCCCTCCCACACTACAAGCCACTTCCCCGAGAACCTGGGAGAGACTGTAAGAACCGTCACCCACCCGGTACTCGGAGAGGTGCCTACGACGAAGGTCCCCATAATGGGACACTCATCAATAAAATGCTGTACTGTCAGAGGGACCAGACAATCATCACAGTAGAGAGAGTGAGCCCTCTCCATTAAAAAGCCATGAGTCAATAGTATGTGGCCAATGCGGAGACGGACAAGAGCCGTCTCCCACCGGCGGGACAGGCCGCTGTAGCTCCACAAACCACGGCGCTGGCGGATGCCGCGGAGCTTTTTTTTTTAATATATATATCTTTCGACACTGGACACAGGCTTCATCAAGCCCGTTACCGTGGCCCAGGTCAACTGCTACTCACACACACACACGTCACGACTTCCGAACAGGTACCCAGCCAAAGAGGGAGGGAAGTGAGGGTAATTCCCAAATACTGCAGCTGTTATGGTACCAGTGAGGGTGTTTTTCGACGTTCGGTGGCCTTATAGTTAGTGCCTCAAACTCAAGTCGGAAGAGTAAATATTCTCAGGCCCTCACCTGAGAGGATCGATCTCCCGACCTCCAGGTTAGGAGTCCAGAACACTAACCACTCTAGCCCCGACGGCGTCCCATCTGTCCTGCCAGCGTGAACGAACGGTAGAATCTATGTAGGGTCGAAGGTCCACTGCAGGAACAGGATGATGCCTGGCAGGAGGCCGAGAACTGGAGACTGCTGCCTTAGCCAGGGCGTCAGCCCGCTCATTCCATCGACACCCACATGAGCCGGGACCCAACAAAATGTAACTCTGCGGCCACGACGACCCAGGAGGACAAGCCACTCGAGAATGGCCAACACCAGGGGATGGGAAGAGTTAAAATTGCACAAGGCCTGCTAGGCATGGCAGCCTGCCACCACGACAAAAGTCAGGAAAGACAACTCCAAAACCAACTCCAGCATCTGACTTTGACCCATCAGTGTACACAGGGAGGGACTCCCTGTGAGTGAAGGCATGTTCTAAAAAGAGGGAACGAGCCACTGTAGGAGGAAGAGATTCCTTCTTGTCTGAAAAGCAGGTGCAAGGGGAAAACTTCTTGAAGAAGCCATGGAGCCACCCTGGGGACCCGCACAGGACAAATCTGAAAGTCATCAATGACCATCTCCTCCATAGCCTTTCTAAAACTCTGTGACGGGCATCCGTGGCAGAGGAGTACACCTCACACCCATAGTCGAATTTTGAAATAATAAGAACATGGTATAGGCGGAGGAG